>JACEFZ010011954.1:0-187500 GCA_014155875.1 Cepaea nemoralis | reverse complement strand
CAGGAACATGGATGGAAAAATGTCACTGACCAATTCAATGGTCTCTTACAGTCACACTGCTTGTAGAATCAGATATGGCTACTGAAATGTTACTGAGTCCTACTAGAACACAGTTTATGCTCTTCATACTGAGACAGTACATTAATAGAATCAGACATCTATTTCACGGAAACAATTCAGGTTGGACTATAATCCATAGTCCCTTCCACCGGGTTACACTTGCCACAAGTCAATAACTGGTGTAGTTCTTCTCAAGACCTGCCACTAGAGCTGTCCAAAGAACCCTTCAAGTGTCTGAAGATCAGTTACTTCTGCGTTTAGGCAGAACCCCCGTCATAATATACGGACCGGTGTTTCCTTTCGTTGAGCATGATTACTCAAAATGCTGAAATGTTCCTAGCAAAAACAGAGTGTCTCCTATTATCAAAACGATCACAAACCATCACTTCCCACACGTGCACCTTCAGGGCAGTTGTATTTCTTGATGCAACCTTCACGCATGGTGAATCACATTGGGTACCTGGTGTGGTTGAGTCTGGCGTGATAAGTAAAGAACTGAACCCTTCGTTTTGTCACCCGAAGTGGTTTCCTGCCAACAACAATTATAGTTGACTGGTTCCTCAACAGGCAAACTCCTGAAAAGGAAGAGCGACCGGTGAGAGTATACTGGCCCAAACATTAGTCCACATGCATCCTACCAATAACTACTCAACCCTCAGTCATGCTACTTAGTTATGCATATAACCAAAGCATTATCTCTATATGGAGAGTAGTAAAGCATGGGTTCACAAATGTCAGCTGGCCTCACAGAACAGCCCGTCAAACAGAGCAAGAAATCATAATGACGAGTCTGATCGTAGGTCTCACCTATCCCTAATCATCTACCAGTCGTCGCTAACGTCAGTAGTGATACAAGGCTGTTATTGTTCTAATTTAATCGAACTAAACACTAGGTAAAGAGTCCCTGGACTCGTTCCTAACATCATCAATGTTCATTAAGAAACATAATCTTGATCAATATACCATCCCTCGGGATATAGGGATAGGACATGATCACATCCACTATGTACACAAGCCTGTTTGCTGGTGGGATCACCTGCCCACGCCACAGCAAACTCTTCTTATCAGACTCTGCCTTAGAGTCAAGAAGCCTTCTTGAGAATACATGTTCCCCACATGTTCCAAGGGTAATGTTCCAGTTCTGTCTTCCCCAAGTGGTTTAGCCTTGGCATGGACTGAACTTCATCGTTGGTTTGGCCTACCAACACATACTTTCATAACTTGCTTTCACTTCCCCCATATCCTATATTTCCCCAGTCTCATACAGCCTCCTTGCATCCTTCCATACTTCCAGCACCTTAGCATTCACTCGCACTAGCGCCAGTATGAAAGAAACAGGTAGCTTAGACAAGAATTCAGAACGCATATTTATATCGCGACGGCACGCAGTATTATCACGCGTCGACCTATTCGGCGTTCGGAATTACTCCAGGAAGTATCACATGCCATGACCTAATATATATACACAATGTCACATCATATATATATATATAGATATAGCACCAAAGCAACTTACCTTTCCACAGAAATCCGCTGTTCCACACAATGAATTCACTATTAAGTTATTACACAATAGTTACATCATTCCTGGTGGCACAGAACTAAGTTCTTCCATTACTTAGTAACTAAGCACAATTTTGTCTGAATCTCCACCTACCAACTTACCTGGTTTTCTAACCGTTCTTCTGGCTTCAGCCACTGACTGACATAATCTAAGTTTCCATCCGGCACAAGTAACTAGGTTTTATTCTAACCCAGCAACCTAATAGATGCAACGATTGGTAATATATGGTACATATATTTGGAACCCAAATCGCCCCCATCACATTACGGCGTTCCTAACAGCTGATTCGCGAGCACACAGTAAACAAACCCACGATTCGCCGTCAGCTGCGTTATCGACCGGTTTGCTAATTAGTATGCAAGGACATCCGCATAGGTAATGAGGTTAGAACAATGGCGTGTGGAACACACGTACAAAGTTAAATGATTTAAACAAATATCTACCTGAAGGACGAGAAACCAGATCTCCAGTCAGCTTCCGAACTGTTCAAGGGCTTCTCAGCTTCCTTTCCATAACAGTCAGCCGAATCATGGTTGAGGTGAGACGCACCACAAAAAAATGGCTCACATCAGGCCTGCGTCTGTTCTCGTCGAACACAAGTAAGTGAATGACTGGTTTAGCCACATTCCCGCTTCGTGCCAACTCAATGCGCACTAGAAGCGAGTGCTTCTTGAGAAAAGATACTTTCTCGGGAAACCGTCATTCTCCGCCTAGAGTTTCTAGATCTCTCTGCACGAGAATTTAGAGCGATACCCAGCATCACGGGTTACTCGAATTCCGGTGTTTCGAGAAGATTCTAGATAGTAAGTCCTCCATCGGCTTCCCTCAGTCTATTTTTAGCTGGGAAAGTCCCCGATGACGCGCCAAAATAGTGCGGGATCTTGACGACCCAAGACAGATAAACGCGTTTCGTCACATAGGCCCCCACTTTAAGAGGATCGACCCCGTCGTTCCACTTCTACGCAGAAGCTGTCTATGTCGTTCGTTCTTCCTTCTTAGAGACCGGATGGCGGGTGAGGAAGTCTAACCCGTCAATATTGTATAGAATACTTTTACCACATTAGGTGGGGTGACAAGCTATTCCGTATCACGGGTGATCCACGCCTACTCCGCTACTGCGATCGGGCATCTCGCAGTGTCTTGCGGACCAGAGCTCCCGTCTCGATCTGATTTAACGATCGTTCCTGCCAGAGTTTACTGGACTTCTGCAACTCCAGCTTCCCCTTTCGAGGACCCAGCTGGACTGCAGTCGGTCGGATTGAGGGACCAAGGGTCTGTGTCCGTTCTGACACAACCCACCTCTTCCGACCACGGTTCTCAGTGTAGCTAGCACTGCGGGTGTTCCTTTGGCCGGTCATGTTCCGCCGAGCACCGGGCTGAACCGAAGAAGGTACCTGCACATACATATAGGACTTCCTATGGTGTGACAGGCTTTCCGCTACCTGACCTGAACCCCGAACCGTTCTTTCAGCGAATCTCTGCGCCCTTGGGCTGGTGGACTTATCATCGGGCTTCCCTTCATAGCGCATGAGGAGACTGGAATGGAAAGTAGAAGACTTTCCCAGGATCACCACTCCATAGTGCTTGTGGAGCCCCACTTTATCCACTAGGAATGGGCCCTGCCACCCGATTTCGAATTCGTTCCCCTCGATTGGGAGGAGTACTAGAACTCGGTCTCCAACCTCTAAGGATATCTTCGTCTTCGTCCGTTTCTCAGGTGTGCATTTACGGCACTCCGGACAAGACCTAATATACCTGCGCACGTCGCCTGTCATTCCCGGCCACCAATAGTACCGGGATAGACATTTACTGGTTGTCCCTACAGTCAGATGTCCGGTTGGGGACCTGACATGTACCGTTCGCAGCAGATTAGCTCTGAAGCTCTCAGGAACCAACTTACGTTCCCTCTGCCTTTTCTCTGTTCCAGTCTGATTTAACGGTGACTGGTTATCAGAGTTGAACTTACCCTGAATTAACGGGTTTTCATTATTGGGCAACCGTTCTGAACAAGGACACTCCGTCGCATCCTTGCTCCGAGCATTACTCATTCTATCCGGGTGAGTATTTCGGAGACTTACCTTTTCGAGACCCTCTTCCTCTGTATCTCTGACCTGCCTAGACTTATGGATGCTAGGGTGTTCTGGTTCGCCCAGAAACACGTACTTCCGGCCAAGAATTAGGGGATAGAGAGGATCCGGTACTACTGCCGCCTGAATGCGTCCAGTAACGTACTTGCTCCGAATCTCCACATTGGCAATCGGGCAACGTAACGCCACAGCACTCCTACTGGCTGGCTGTATCTCCGTCATCTCCCCGGTGAGTTGCTCTGGGCCTGTCAGGTGGGATGCAATTATAGCTGAAAATTGCAATCCAGTGTCGTAGAGGCACATCACCTGTTGCCCATTCACTTCTACTCTCTCAACCACTGGAGGTCGTCTAGGTTCTCCATTCCCATCAACCGACTTCACTTTCCTGCAAGGTCTATCCCTAACCTCTGCAAGACAAGCAAAGTGAAAGTCCTTGGCTTTACTCTTGCACTCCCTCGTATTGTGAGTGCTGGACGTGCAGAATTTGCACCATCGTTCACTCCACTTCCTCTTTGGAGAACTAGGTGGGCTATTCTTACCTTGGTTGACGTTAGAGATCTTCTCTAAAGAGTGTACCTGTTTCCTTGGTTCACCAGAACCTTTGGTCTTCTTTATCTTACCTTGATCCTTATCTTTCGATCTCGGATCTGTTGGACTGGTGTCCCCAGTCTCGCCATAGACTTCAACGTATCTTTCGGCTAACTTGGTGACAATATCCAATCTCTCAGCCCCATTCTCACCTAAGAAGTTTCGCAAGGGATTAGACATTTGCATTCGCATCTGATCTACAACCATCAACTCACGCAAACTTTCATACTCCTCTTTAAATCCGGCCAAGGCCATCCATTTAAGAAGGTATGAGTTCAATCTCACACTGTATGCTGAAAACAGCTCACCAGGTTCTCGCTTCGCCGTCCAAAACTTCCTTCGGTATGAGTGCGCTGTAATCTCGAATCTCTTCAAGAGAGCCGCTTTCAGTGCCGGGTAATCATTCTGTAGACCCGGTGGCAAGCGTGCATACACTTCATAACCTTCGGCACGGAGTCCCTGGGAGAGTTTTAAACACCATTTCTGTTTGTCTAGACCCATTGCAATAGACATGGCCTTCTACTTCTCTAAGTATTGGTCTATCCGTTCCTTCTCGGGTTCGAACGGCTGTAAAGGCCATTTCATAGCCTGGTAGTCACGTCTACTGGTTGACTCTGAGCCAGGAGGTACACCTCCTCCCATAGCTCCATCATTTACACCTGTAGCAGGCACTTGTGCCTCAAGTAGCTTCATTCGATACTCATGGTCACGTTTTTCTTTCTCGGCTTCCAACTCAAGCCGTTTCATTTCAGTATCAGCCGCTATCCTCTTTTCCTCAAGAGCCACTTTACTGGCTTCCAGTTCTCTTTCTGCTCTCCTCCTATCTCTTTCCTCTTGGCGAAAATTTCTTTCCACCTCTTGGACATAGGATTTCAAAGCATCTCCTTCAAGACCAGACTTACGTCCAGTTTCCTGAACTTTGTCTAAGTCTAACTCTTGGGTAGACATGTTGACTATGATAGGTGGGTACTCAAGTATGTGTGGGTGAAGCAATACAATGAATCAATAATCAATAGTACTAACTAATCACCACAACAGAAATGTCCGTCAGACAGTTAGGAGATAGGTAGAAGTAGTAGAATCTTATGTAGACTGAAGTAGAGGATAAAGACTAAGTCCCTATCCCTATGTGAGAGGTCTACAACACACAAAGATCTTGGAATAATCCCGGACGGGCCCCCACTCTGTATGGAGTGTGACGAGTTCACCTTGGGTAGTGAGAGTGAACCACACCCGAGGTGTCTCTGGCACTCCCGTGTATTCTAGCCCCAGGGGTTGGACGAGCAGATACACATTTTTACTCTGTGGTTGATCTCATATTAGTTAATTACGTCTACAAGCCCCTCCAGATTCTAGACCCCCACTAACTACCTACACCTGTGGAACAATGAACACTTAGGCATCGTCCGAGACCACACTCAATCATTATACAAAGAGCAAGTCAACTTACATAAAGTTTATTCTACCCTTGAGAATATAGAACTGAAATGAACATCCTGATAGAAGAATCTATTTACACAAATAGAAGATAGAGTAGAGACAGAATCAGAGATATAGTTGTCTTCATCGAGTTGAGAAGTAGATTGGATGCAGATGTCCCGTCCAGTCGGTCCGCCACTCACCCGGCTTCCTTCCAGTGAGATGACTAGAACCTTGGAGGCCACTCCGTCTCCAGAGCGTGGATCCACAACAATAGAGTCACTGCTGGACCACACTTCACTGGACCAACTGCATCTATATCACTCCCACGGAGTCACTGTTAATACAGTTCTCGAACAATACCGGTTGGGAGACAATCCTCCTGGACTTGGCTCCAAGTATTCGTTACTTCGATGAACTTAAATAGTCACTGACCAATCGAATGGTCTGTCACTCATAGCACAGTCCCACTGCAGAACGGATCTGTCACTGACCAATTCAATGGTCCCTTCATCACATCACAGGAACATGGATGGAAAAATGTCACTGACCAATTCAATGGTCTCTTACAGTCACACTGCTTGTAGAATCAGATATGGCTACTGAAATGTTACTGAGTCCTACTAGAACACAGTTTATATCTTCATACTGAGACAGTACATTAATAGAATCAGACATCTATTTCACGGAAACAATTCAGGTTGGACTATAATCCATAGTCCCTTCCACCGGGTACACTTGCCACAAGTCAATAACTGGTGTAGTTCTTCTCAAGACCTGCCCCTAGAGCTGTCCAAAGAACCATTCAAGTGTCTGAAGATCAGTTACTTCTGCGTTTAGGCAGAACCCCCGTCATAATATACGGACCGGTGTTTCCTTTCGTTGAGCATGATTACTCAAAATGCTGAAATGTTCCTAGGCAAAAACAGAGTATCTTCTAGTATCTGAAAACGATCACAAACCATCACTTCCCACACGTGCACCTTCAGGGCAGTTGTATTTCTTGATGCAACCTTCACGCATGGTGAATCACATTGGGTACCTGGTGTGGTTGAGTCTGGCGTGATAAGTAAAGAACTGAACCCTTCGTTGTGTCACACGAAGTGGTTTCCTGCCAACAACAATTATAGTTGACTGGTTCCTCAACAGGCAAACTCCTGAAAAGGAAGAGCGACCGGTGAGAGTATACTGGCCCAAACATTAGTCCACATGCATCCTACCAATAACTACTCAACCCTCAGTCATGCTACTTAGTTATGCATATAATCAAAGCATTATCTCTATATGGAGAGTAGTAAAGCATGGGTTCACAAATGTCAGCTGGCCTCACAGAACAGCCCGTCAAACAGAGCAAGAAATCAGAATGACGAGTCTGATCGTAGGTCTCACCTATCCCTAATCATCTACCAGTCGTCGCTAACGTCAGTAGTGATACAAGGCTGTTATTAGTTCTAATTTAATCGAACTAAACAACTAGGTAAAGAGTCCCTGGACTCGTTCCTAACATCATCAATGTACATTAAGAAACATAATCTTGATCAATATACCATCCCTCGGGATATAGGAATAGGACATGATCACATCCACTATGTACACAAGCCTGTTTGCTGGTGGGATCACCTGCCCACGCCATAGCAAACTCTTCTTATCAGACTCTGCCTTAGAGTCAAGAAGCCTTCTTGAGAATACATGTTCCCCACATGTTCCAAGGGTAATGTTCCAGTTCTGTCCTCCCCAAGTGGTTTAGCCTTGGCATGGACTGAACTTCATCGTTGGTTTGGCCTACCAACACATACTTTCATAACTTGCTTTCACTTCCCCCATATCCTATATTTCCCCAGTCTCATACAGCCTCCTTGCATCCTTCCATACTTCCAGCACCTTAGCATTCACTCGCACTAGCGCCAGTATGAAAGAAACAGGATAGCTTAGACAAGAATTCAGAACGCATATTTATATCGCGACGGCACGCAGTGTTATCACGCGTCGAGCTATTCGGCGTTCGGAATTACCCCAGGAAGTATCACATGCCATGACCTAATATATATACACAATGTCACATCATATATATATATATATATATATATATATATATATATATATATATATATATATATATATATATATATATATATATATATATATATATATATATATATATATATATATATATATATATATATATATATATAGCACCAAAGCAACTTACCTTTCCACAGAAATCCGCTGTTCCACACAATGAATTCACTATTAAGTTATTACACAATAGTTACATCATTCCTGGTGGCACAGAACTAAGTTCTTCCTTTACTTAGTAACTAAGCACAATTTTGTCTGAATCTCCACCTACCAACTTACCTGGTTTTCTAACCGTTCTTCTGGCTTCAGCAACTGACTGACATAATCTAAGTTTCCATCCGGCACAAGTAACTAGGTTTTATTCTAACACAGCAACCTAATAGATGCAACGATTGGTAATATATGGTACATATATTTGGAACCCAAATCGCCCACATCACATTACGGCGTTCCTAACAGCTGATTCGCGAGCACACAGTAAACAAACCCACGATTCGCCGTCACCTGCGTTATCGATCGGTTTGCTAATTAGTATGCAAGGACATCCGCATAGGTAATGAGGTTAGAACAATGGCGTGTGGAACACACGTACAAAGTTAAATGATTTAAACAAATATCTACCTGAATGACGAGAAACCAGATCTCCAGTCAGCTTCCGAACTGTTCAAGGGCTTCTCAGCTTCCTTTCCATAACAGTCAGCCGAATCATGGTTGAGGTGAGACGCAACACAAAAATGGCTCACATCAGGCCTGCGTCTGTTCTCGTCGAACACAAGTAAGTGAATGACTGGTTTAGCCACATTCCCGCTTCGTGCCAACTCAATGCGCACTAGAAGCGAGTGCTTCTTGAGAAAAGATACTTTCTCGGGAAACCGTCATTCCCCGCCTAGAGTTTCTAGATCTCTCTGCACGAGAATTTAGAGCGATACCCAGCATCACGGGTTACTCGAATTCCGGTGTTTCGAGAAGATTCTAGATAGTAAGTCCTCCATCGGCTTCCCTCAGTCTATTTTTAGCTGGGAAAGTCCCCGATGACGCGCCAAAATAGTGCGGGATCTTGACGACCCAAGACAGATAAACGCTTTTCGTCACAATGGCAAAGGCTAGATGTTTTTGTCCACATTCAAGAAAACTTATAGGCCAGTTAACAATTCATGATCAGCATCATGTGCTATGCCAACATTCGTTGGCGGTCATATTTCACCATCTCACGCGATCACCAGCGTCGTGGATCAGCCCTGTATTCTTGTCCCGACCATGCCTCGTGTCCAAGTCATCCAGATATTACCGTCTCCGTCTTCCCTTTGTTAATTTTCCATTCAATCTTGCCCGTTGTCATTAAGTTCTCCAGTTTATTTCTTTTCATAAAGTGTCTAAATAATGGTGAATGTCTGCGTCTAATTTCTCTGATAAGTTTACGGTTTTCATTTGTTCAAGATCACTGAGAATAACGTCGAGCTTGTAAACTAAGCTTTACAGAACCGATTACTGGTATATGGCGGATCAACAAGACAAATGTTATATTTGAGAAGATACGTGGTTAATACTTGCTTTCAGAATGTTCTTCAGTGTACTCAGGACATTAACAGATACACTCAGTATCCGTTCTCAACTGCCACCTGAGAGCTCCCATGCCGAGAATTCAAGTAGCTGTCAGTTGATAATGTCCGTCTGGCTTTTCCTCTACATTCTGGGTACCGTTCAGATCATCTCCTGAATCCCTGCTGAACGAGTGTCTCATGATATCAATATTCTGCCCTGTTGAACTTCCCACGTGGTCTTCGGGAGTCTTCACGTCATCGCCCTTACTGTGAAGTAGCTCTCCGACCAGTGAGACAACATCTCCGCCCAGTGAGACAACATTTCCGCCCAGTGAGGCAACATCTCCGCCCGGTGAGACAACATCTCCGCCCAGTGAGACAACATCTTCGCCTAGTGAGACAACATCTTCGCCCAGTGAGACAACATCTCCGCCCAGTGAGACAACATCTCCGCCCAGTGAGGCAACATCTCCGCCCAGTGAGACAACATCTCCGCCCAGTGAGACAACATCTCCGCCCAGTGAGACAACATTTCCGCCCAGTGAGACAACATCTCTGCCAAATGAGGCAAAATTTCCGCCCAGTGAGACATCTCTGCCCAGTGAGACATCTTTGTCCAGTGAAACAACATTTCCGCCCAGTGACACAGCATCTCTGCCCAGTGAGACAAAATTTCCGCCCAGTGAAACATTTCCGCCCAGTGAAACAGCATCTCTGCCCAGTGAAACAACATTTCCGCCCAGCGAGACAACATCTCTGCCCAGTGAGACAACATCTCTGCCCAATGAGGCATCATTTCCGCCCAGTGAGACAAAATCTCTACCCGATGAGGCAACAACATCTTGCCCAGAGTTGTGATCCACTCGACAAGGAACATGCCAGTTTTAACATGCCGAAACATACTCTGTGACAGAGTATAAACAACATATCTGACTGTACAACTCCCCACCCATCAGTAGGCTGCCATAACAGCCTCAACGTCCATTCCCATGCTAGATGTTGTAGTTGCATATCCTAAACTCTCTCTCTCTCTCTCTCTCTCTCTCTCTCTCTCTCTCTCTCTCTCTCTCTCTCTCTCTCTCTCTCTCTCTCTCTCTCTCTCTCTCTCTCTCTCTCTCTCTTACTACAAAATAGACAGCATATGTTGGTCTTTCTCTCCAGGACATGAACGTATGATAAGAAACGAGCAGGCGGACTACCTACTTGGCGAGGTATTGGTGCATGATAAGGCAGTTGTGGTCGAAGCCTTTTTAGATCGTTATGTATAGTGCATAAGAGCAAAGCAGGTTAGACGAGACCGAATTTGTAATTATTTTTTTTCGAAAATTGGAATTGGAATTGGAGAGATCTTCACGGCCTGGAGAGAATGATGCTTCAGTGAGTGGGCAGAGGAGTTTTTTTTTTTTTTTTTTGTGCTCGCTCGCTTTGAACTCAAGCGTAGTCCATACACACTACTTCTAGTAGTGCTGGACTGAATTTTGCGTGTGGATTAGCTTTCCCTATTTACAGTGAGCCTCGCCATCAAGCGAACACACTCCGACTTCAGAGGTACTTGTAATTTACGTCCCCAAGTCACGGACGATTGGTCAACATTTTAGTCCAACTGTCCGGTGTAGGGGCTGAACCTCTTACCTCGGCATCAGCACCCCGGATGTTTAAGAACACATGCTCTTATTCATTCGGCCATGCTGACCAATGCGGCAGGTGGATGTTTATGGTGACGATGTTGATGTCCAGTGATGACTCAGTGGGAACATGCCAGCAGCTGTTTGAAAATAGCTGTAAAATACCTTTACCAAGCTTCTAGATTACAACCTCAGAATCACTCCGTATTATTGCCTCGATAATGTAATGATTATCCCTCTCTTACATGTCCGTGTAGACAGAATCCCGAGGAAAGTACACCTTTCAACGCCCATCGGCATCTACTCCTGCTTGTATTTGTTCTAGTCGGGCTAGGTAACCGACAATTTCCTGGTAGTATTGATTGCTTGATCTGTACTGCTGTGTCAGGTTCGGTTCTGTATGCAGGGGCATGCCAGGAGCATGGACACCGCCGTAGTTGTAGTCCGCGGTATTAATAATCTACTCAGCAATGACTGGTGTGGTCCAGGAGGTGACGTGGCTGCTGTTAGGGCAGTAACTAAACCATGACAGGCGTGATCCAGAAGGTGACGTGGCTACTGTTAGGGCAGTAACTAAACCATGGCAGGCGTGGTGCAGGAGGTGACGTGGCTGCTGTTAGGGCAGTAACTAAATCATGGACAGGCGTGGTGCAGGAAGGTGACGTGGCTGACTGTTAGGGCAGTAACTAAACCATGACAGGCGTGATGCCAGAAGGTGACGTGGCTACTGTTAGGGCAGTAACTAACCATGGACAGGCGTGGTGCAGGAAGGTGACGTGGCTGCTGTTAGGGCAGTAACTAAACCATGACAGGCCGTGGTGCAGAAGGTGACGTGGCTGCTGTTAGGGCAGTAAACTAAATCATGGACAGGCGTTGGTGCAGGAAGGTGACGTGGCTACTGTTAGAGGCAGTAACTAAACCATGACAGGCCTGATCCAGAAGGTGACGTGGCTACTGTTAGGGCAGTAACTAAATCATGGCAGGTGTGGTGCCAGAGGTGACGTGGCTACTGTTAGGGCAGTAACTAAACCATGACAGGCGTGGTGCAGAAGGTGACGTGGCTACTGTTAGGGCAGTAACTAAACCATGACAGGCGTGGTGCAGAAGGTGACGTGGCTACTGTTAGGGCAGTAACTAAACCATGGCAGGTGTGGTCCAGAAGGTGACGTGGCTACTGTTAGGGCAGTAACTAAACCATGGCAGGTGTGATCCAGAAGGTGACGTGGCTACTGTTAGGGCAGTAACTAAACCATGGCAGGCGTGGTGCAGGAGGTGACGTGGCTACTGTTAGGGCAGTAACTAAATCATGGCAGGCGTGGTGCAGGAGGTGACGTGGCTACTGTTAGGGCAGTAACTAAACCATGACAGGCCTGATCCAGAAGGTGACGTGGCTACTGTTAGGGCAGTAACTAAACCATGGCAGGCGTGATCCAGAAGGTGACGTGGCTACTGTTAGGGCAGTAACTAAACAATGACAGGCCTGATCCAGAAGGTGACGTGGCTACTGTTAGGGCAGTAACTAAACCATGGCAGGTGTGGTCCAGAAGGTGACGTGGCTACTGTTAGGGCAGTAACTAAACCATGGCAGGTGTGATCCAGAAGGTGACGTGGATACTGTTAGGGCAGTAACTAAACCATGACAGGCCTGATCCAGAAGGTGACGTGGCTACTGTTAGGGCAGTAACTAAATCATGGCAGGTGTGGTCCAGAAGGTGACGTGGCTACTGTTAGGGCAGTAACTAAACCATGACAGGCCTGATCCAGAAGGTGACGTGGCTACTGTTAGGGCAGTAACTAAACCATGGCAGGTGTGGTCCAGAAGGTGACGTGGCTACTGTTAGGGCAGTAACTAAACCATGACAGGCCTGATCCAGAAGGTGACGTGGCTACTGTTAGGGCAGTAACTAAACCATGGCAGGTGTGGTCCAGAAGGTGACGTGGATACTGTTAGGGCAGTAACTAAGCCATGGCAGGTGTGATCCAGAAGGTGACGTGGCTACTGTTAGGGCAGTAACTAAATCATGGCAGGTGTGATCCAGAAGGTGACGTGGCTACTGTTAGGGCAGTAACTAAACCATGGCAGGCGTGGTGCAGGAGGTGACGTGGCTACTGTTAGGGCAGTAACTAAACCATGGCAGGTGTGGTCCAGAAGGTGACGTGGATACTGTTAGGGCAGTAACTAAACCATGGCAGGTGTGATCCAGAAGGTGACGTGGCTACTGTTAGGGCAGTAACTAAATCATGGCAGGTGTGATCCAGAAGGTGACGTGGATACTGTTAGGGCAGTAACTAAACCATGGCAGGTGTGATCCAGAAGGTGACGTGGCTACTGTTAGGGCAGTAACTAAACCATGGCAGGTGTGGTCCAGAAGGTGACGTGGCTACTGTTAGGGCAGTAACTAAACCATGACAGGCCTGATCCAGAAGGTGACGTGGCTACTGTTAGGGCAGTAACTAAACCATGGCAGGTGTGGTCCAGAAGGTGACGTGGATACTGTTAGGGCAGTAACTAAGCCATGGCAGGTGTGATCCAGAAGGTGACGTGGCTACTGTTAGGGCAGTAACTAAATCATGGCAGGTGTGGTCCAGAAGGTGACGTGGCTACTGTTAGGGCAGTAACTAAATCATGGCAGGTGTGATCCAGAAGGTGACGTGGCTACTGTTAGGGCAGTAACTAAACCATGGCAGGCGTGGTGCAGGAGGTGACGTGGCTACTGTTAGGGCAGTAACTAAACCATGGCAGGTGTGGTCCAGAAGGTGACGTGGATACTGTTAGGGCAGTAACTAAACCATGGCAGGTGTGATCCAGAAGGTGACGTGGCTACTGTTAGGGCAGTAACTAAATCATGGCAGGTGTGATCCAGAAGGTGACGTGGATACTGTTAGGGCAGTAACTAAACCATGGCAGGTGTGATCCAGAAGGTGACGTGGCTACTGTTAGGGCAGTAACTAAGCCATGGCAGGTGTGGTCCAGAAGGTGACGTGGCTACTGTTAGGGCAGTAACTAAGCCATGGCAGGTGTGGTGCAGGAGGTGACGTGGCTACTGTTAGGGCAGTAACTAAATCCATGGCAGGTGTGGTCCAGAAGGTGACGTGGCTACTGTTAGGGCAGTAACTAAACCATGACAGGCCTGATCCAGAAGGTGACGTGGCTACTGTTAGGGCAGTAACTAAACCATGGCAGGTGTGGTCCAGAAGGTGACGTGGCTACTGTTAGGGCAGTAACTAAATCATGGCAGGTGTGGTCCAGAAGGTGACGTGGCTACTGTTAGGGCAGTAACTAAATCATGGCAGGTGTGATCCAGAAGGTGACGTGGCTACTGTTAGGGCAGTAACTAAATCATGGCAGGTGTGGTCCAGAAGGTGACGTGGCTACTGTTAGGGCAGTAACTAAACCATGGCAGGTGTGGTCCAGAAGGTGACGTGGCTACTGTTAGGGCAGTAACTAAACCATGGAAGGTGTGGTCCAGAAGGTGACGTGGATACTGTTAGGGCAGTAACTAACCCATGGCAGGTGTGGTCCAGAAGGTGACGTGGCTACTGTTAGGGCAGTAACTAAATCATGGCAGGTGTGGTCCAGAAGGTGACGTGGCTACTGTTAGGGCAGTAACTAAATCATGGCAGGTGTGGTCCAGAAGGTGACGTGGCTACTGTTAGGGCAGTAACTAAACCATGGCAGGTGTGGATCCAGAAGGTGACGTGGCTACTGTTAGGGCAGTAACTAAACCATGACAGGCCTGGTCCAGAAGGTGACGTGGCTGCGGCTGCGGCAGTAAATAAACCCACAACCAATGCAGCCCGGCTGGCATGGGTTCCATCCTCATCGAGGCGGGTTCCAATGTTTTAGCTTGCCCTGGGTTCCCGGGTGGACCCAGTCTGACACAGGTACCAGTGAATGTCTGGCGAAGTGAAGGCGGCCGATGTTATACTGGCCATATCATCCACCCAGTGCCGGTTGGTCTAGACAAGTATGGGTCTAGCTTCATCTGTCACACGCGTCTGACAGAGTGCTGTAAATGGGTTTTACTGACTGGCCTTGACTGACTGGCCTTGATTTACTGGCATTGACTTACTGTCCTTGACTTACTGGCCTTGACTTACTGGCCTTGATTTACTGGCATTGACTTACTGTCCTTGACTTACTGTCCTTGACTTACTGGCCTTGACTTACTGTCCTTGACTTACTGTCCTTGACTTACTGTCCTTGACTTACTGGCATTGACTTACTGGCCTTGACTTACTGTCCTTGACTTACTGTCCTTGATTTACTGGCATTGACTTACTGTCCTTGATTTACTGGCATTGACTTATTGGCCTTGACTTACTGGCCTTGATTTACTGGCATTGACTTACTGTCCTTGACTTACTGTCCTTGACTTACTGGCCTTGATTTACTGGCATTGACTTACTGTCCTTGACTTATTGGCCTTGACTTACTGGCCTTAACTGACTGGCCTTGTCTGATTGGCCTTGTCTGACTGGCCTTGATTGACTGGCCTTAACTTGCTGGCCTTGATTAACTGGCCTTGACTTAGTGGCCTTGACTTACTGGCCTTGACTAATTGGCTTTGACTAACTGGCCTTGAATTACTGACCTTGACTTAATGGCCTTCACTAACTGGCCTTGACTGACTGGCCTTAGCTTACTAAGTATAACTTCGGTCATAACATGTTAGGTGAGTGGCTTTGCTCCCGTGGAGTAAACTAGTCCCGTACCAACCACAGAGTAGCTGTGACGTTTCTCAAAATAAGAAACCCCTGTTTGTATACACCTTTCCACGTTATCTTGGGGTAGTGATTACAACAACCAACCTTCTCATATAATTGCGAGAAACTAGGAGCACACAAGTGCCCGTGGCGAACGTTGGAAACAGCTGGGTAGATGGACATCGAAAAGGGCAGGCCGTAGACTAGCTGTTCGGGCAAACTTTGAACAATTCTTCTAGACAAGCAATGGGAGCGTGGCATGTGCTTGGCAGTGGTGCACTGTACGAGTTTATCCTAGTGCGATCTATGGGAGTTGCTTGTGCGCTTATGGGGGAATATATTTGCTGTGAAGTTAAATCCTGTACAAACTTAACCAAAATAAGGGGTATTAACTAGTAACACATTTCGCAAATACTGCCGTAATTAACAAACGCGAAACCACCCTGAATATGTCCAATCGACACATCAACTGGTGGTCGCAGCAGCGTGTCTACCTTACACATAGTGGGGCGCGGGTTCGCTCCTCGCTATAGATTGAAGGTTACAAAGCACAATATTAGCCTACGTCGGCGAGTGTCTTGGCAAGCTGCTTTAATCCACAGCTCCAGCAATAACTCTTCTGATACACAAGCAGTGGCAAGCTGCTTTAATCCACAGCTCCAGCAATAACTCTTCTGATACACAAGCAGTGGCAAGCTGCTTTAATCCACAGCTCCAGCAATAACTCTTCTGATACACAAGCAGTGGCAAGCTGCTTTAATCCACAGCTCCAGCAATAACTCTTCTGATACACAAGCAGTGGCAAGCTGCTTTAATCCACAGCTCCAGCAATAACTCTTCTGATACACAAGCAGTGGCAAGCTGCTTTAATCCACAGCTCCAGCAATAACTCTTCTGATACACAAGCAGTGGCAAGCTGCTTTAATCCACAGCTCCAGCAATAACTCTTCTGATACACAAGCAGTGGCAAGCTGCTTTAATCCACAGCTCCAGCAATAACTCTTCTGATACACAAGCAGTGGCAAGCTGCTTTAATCCACAGCTCCAGCAATAACTCTTCTGATACACAAGCAGTGGCAAGCTGCTTTAATCCACAGCTCCAGCAATAACTCTTCTGATACACAAGCAGTGGCAAGCTGCTTTAATCCACAGCTCCAGCAATAACTCTTCTGATACACAAGCAGTGGCAAGCTGCTTTAATCCACAGCTCCAGCAATAACTCTTCTGATACACAAGCAGTGGCAAGCTGCTTTAATCCACAGCTCCAGCAATAACTCTTCTGATACACAAGCAGTGGCAAGCTGCTTTAATCCACAGCTCCAGCAATAACTCTTCTGATACACAAGCAGTGGCAAGCTGCTTTAATCCACAGCTCCAGCAATAACTCTTCTGATACACAAGCAGTGGCAAGCTGCTTTAATCCACAGCTCCAGCAATAACTCTTCTGATACACAAGCAGTGGCAAGCTGCTTTAATCCACAGCTCCAGCAATAACTCTTCTGATACACAAGCAGTGGCAAGCTGCTTTAATCCACAGCTCCAGCAATAACTCTTCTGATACACAAGCAGTGGCAAGCTGCTTTAATCCACAGCTCCAGCAATAACTCTTCTGATACACAAGCAGTGGCAAGCTGCTTTAATCCACAGCTCCAGCAATAACTCTTCTGATACACAAGCAGTGGCAAGCTGCTTTAATCCACAGCTCCAGCAATAACTCTTCTGATACACAAGCAGTGGCAAGCTGCTTTAATCCACAGCTCCAGCAATAACTCTTCTGATACACAAGCAGTGGCAAGCTGCTTTAATCCACAGCTCCAGCAATAACTCTTCTGATACACAAGCAGTGGCAAGCTGCTTTAATCCACAGCTCCAGCAATAACTCTTCTGATACACAAGCAGTGGCAAGCTGCTTTAATCCACAGCTCCAGCAATAACTCTTCTGATACACAAGCAGTGGCAAGCTGCTTTAATCCACAGCTCCAGCAATAACTCTTCTGATACACAAGCAGTGGCAAGCTGCTTTAATCCACAGCTTCCAGCAATAACTCTTCTGATACACAAGCAGTGGCAAGCTGCTTTAATCCACAGCTCCAGCAATAACTCTTCTGATACACAAGCAGTGGCAAGCTGCTTTAATCCACAGCTCCAGCAATAACTCTTCTGATACACAAGCAGTGGCAAGCTGCTTTAATCCACAGCTCCAGCAATAACTCTTCTGATACACAAGCAGTGGCAAGCTGCTTTAATCCACAGCTCCAGCAATAACTCTTCTGATACACAAGCAGTGGCAAGCAACAGACAATCGAAGCAAATGAACAAGACGCAACATTGCATTCATCATCATTATCATGTGCCATGCCGATAAGCGTGGGCGGTCATGTTTCGCCATCTCACGCGATCATTAGAGTCGTGGATCAGCTCCGTGTTCTTGTTTCGATCATGCCACGTGTCCAAGGATTCCAGTTACTTACTTCCCTGCCTTCCCCCTTTAGTTTTAACCTCAACCTTGCTAGTTGTCACCAAGTTCTATAGTTTATTTCTTCTCATAACGTGCATAAAATCTGTGACTGTCTACGTCTTATTTCTGTAATCAGTTTATGGTTTCCATTTGTTTCTTGCAGAGCTTGCTCATTGGTTTTTCTGTCTGCCAATGGTATTCTTTGCATTTCCCTTAGAAACCACATTTCCACAGCCATCAGATGTTTTTCAACGTGTTTGCTCATTGTCCACGCCTCATGTCCATACAAAAGTATAGGTTCTATGTAGCACTTCAACACTCTTTTTCTCTTTGCAGTTGAAGTCGTTTTATTGGTCAGTATGTTTTCCATCTTGCAGAAGGCTACCTTCGCTATGGCGATTCTTGTTCTAATCTCTTCAAGGCAACTCCCATCAGACGCTATGACTGTACCGATTCACTTGTATAAGACTACAATATTCCCATTTACCCGTATAGTAGATTCTGGTATTTCTTTCTTCATAGAAACGACGATAATCTGTGTCTTTTTACAATTCAACTCTAACCCTAGTTCACTGTCGGCAACAACCGCATGTAGTGAATGTTGCAGATCATGTTCATTGTCTGCAGTCAATAGTTTTTCATTCCAATATCTAATGTTATTGATCTTGCGTCCCTCAATGGTGTTTCCTCTCATATCTTCTACTAGTAAATTTTAAAAATATTTTCACTGTACAGGGAAACAAGATCTGGAGACATTACACATCCCTGTCTCACACCTCCCCTAATAGGCTGATATTGACCTACTTCATTGCCACACTTTATGGCAGATTGTTGTTTCCAATATACGTTTCTACAAGTCTAAGGTCTTTCCCATCAATTTGTAGATCTGCAAGCATCTCTACCATGTTGACATGTCTCACTTTATCGAAAGCCTTTACGTAGTCAATAAAGCAATGATGTAAGTCTTTGTTTACTTCTATAGAACGTTCAATTATTGTTCTCAGCATATTACAATATTTACTGTACCCTTGCCTTCCATGAGACTACATTGTTTTTCTTTTATTTCGGGTTATATTTTCTTCCTCACTCTTTGCATGATAATTCTTAGCAATATCTTTGTGATAAAGCTCATTATACTAATTGTTCTATGTTGATAATATTCCAAGGCTTTTGATTTCTTTGAGATTGCAATAAATATAGAATTATAGAATTCAGGAGGTATATCTTCAGTAGCATATCTTGCGTTCAGTTGTCTGGTGACTTGGTCTATTCCATATTCTTCTAAAACATTGATCATTTCTGTTGTGATGTTGTCTGGACCTGGAGTCTTGCTAGTTTTCATATGGTTAAGAGCACTCTGAACTTCCATCTTCAAACTCGATTGTCCTTCACTATCATTCCGAATATCACACTGTTCCTCTTTGTATCTCTATAAACATCTTTCACGTAATCTGACGACGCATTTAAAATCTTATCTTTTTCTATTATGATTTTACCATGTTTGTTAGTGATGTCATGAATTCTGCTGTGTATTAATTTGGTATTCCAGGTGTTATGTTGGTTTTCAATTTCCCTGCAATTATCTTCATGCCATGCTTCTTTCGTCTCTTTGAACAATTTCCTAATTTTCCTGTGAAACTCTTTATATTGCTTGCTTGCTTGTTTGTGTTCACTGGCTGTGAACTCCAGCGTGAAGTCCTGTATGTCGGATGAAGACATCCTGTTGTCCAACATCAATGTGATGTCATACAGGACCTAAGGTTTGCGTGAGTATCCGTTGTCCCATGTCTGGCTTATTGGTGTGCAGACTGGTGGTTGCTCGCCATGCAGGCAGACACTCTCCGACTTCGGAGAAATCAAAGGTCACTCTTCATATTTTTCATGGTTTTTTTTTTTCTTCTTATTTCTATGAGTTTTAATATGGCCTCCGTCACCCATTTCCTGCATTCCATGATCTTCATTTTGGGATAGTTGTTTGTGCAGTTTGTTTGAATGATGTAATTATTTTTTCCAATTTGTCATTGAAATCTTGAAATAAAATTTCCAGATAAGACAATGCATCAAATATATTATTTTATCGTAACAGTTGAATTTATCTTTTATCTCCACACTCTTCAGTGCATGCAGATTACATTTTGCGTGTCTTGGTGTATATTTGACCTTTAATCGCATATTGCTTATGATTCATCTATGGTCGATAAAGCAGTCAGCACTTTGTATATTATTTGCGACTTTTAAGGCATTTCGAAATCCTCTGTTGATGAGGATGTGATCATTCTGATTTCTGAACGTATGGTTAGGACTCCTCCATGTCCATGATCTCCTTAGGTGTTCTTGATACCGGATGTTTGCAATAATCATAGCATGCTCTTTTGCCCACCTCTTTAATTCAGTTCCCGTAATCCATAGTTGCCTACTATGCATCCCTCCTATTCATTTCCAACTTTAGCATTAACGTCACTCATTACTATATTTAATTATGAATGCTTACATTTCCTGAAAGCATTCTCCAAATCAATATAAAATTCATCGACGATGTCATCTATTTGTGTGTTGTTGGTGCATAAACTTGTATGATGTTGAGATCACAAGGTCTGCCACTCAGCTTTAAAAGTAATTTTCTATCTGACACAGTCCAATAATACCTTTTGATCGATTTTGATCTCTCTTGATCCATTAAAATTGCTACCTCTCACTGTTATTTCTCTCGAACAGAATGGATATGTTATATTCATCGGATGATATCATACACACTCCATCTGGTCTCACATATACTTAAAATGTTAATATTCAGTCTTTTAATTGCTTTCTTAATATTATCTAATTTGACATCCCCACTCATAGTTCTAACGTTCCATGTTCTCACTTCCAATGTTGGTAATCCTTTGCACCCGGTCGCTTGCTGACGGTCTGGAATCATCTGGTGCACATGACTACCACTATCGGGCGAAGCTACTGCTATGGAGCACCCATCTACGCCGTTTCTTTGGGTCTAGCACAGTGTTTCCCAACGTGGGGCCCGCGCCCCGCAGGGGGGCAATTTGATTGTTAACGGGGGCAATTCAAAAATGGAAGAAATCGGCTGGATATAACACAACGGGGAGACTTGACACTGCAGTTAACTAAATTGGAACCTGACATAAAATCTCTTTGCAGCAAGCATCAAGCGCAAGGATCTCACTAAATTTAAATAATTACTAATAATTAAAATAATATAGAAAAATCTTTCATTAAAATTATTTTGTACTTGAATTTCAGTTCTCCATTATACGTTTGCTGCTCTCACCCCAGTAGTGCGCCTGGTCTGGTCGGGGGCCGGGATGATCAAATAAAAACCCATCACATATCCTCACCTTAGATGTGGGCCTGGTGGACCACTGTGGGCAATAGCTCACAGTAAGACTAAGGGTCCACACAAAAAGGGGGAGACGGGGGAACCAGCTTGTCTGGGGTAACCACAACTCCCCGCCCCCCCCCCCCCCCAAACAAAAAAAAACTAATAATCAAAAGAAAATTCACCCAATACAACCGACACACAGCTCTGGTCCATCTGGGAACCGTGAGCCCTTCTAATAAAAAAAAAAAAAAAAACTAATGTTTCTTTGGTGAACATTTCAATTTGTGAATATTAAAAATGATGTATATGTTGGGTGGGGGGGGGGGGGGGGGGGGGAAATAAGAATTTTAGAAAGGCTCAGGTGTGGAATAGAACAAAAAAGGTTTGGAAACACTGTGTTACATTATCATAACTGTATATGTATGTATTTGTTTTATTAACGCTTGTGACACTCAATACTAACAAACGACAACGCTCTGTAATGCACACAAACAAAAGAAACACGCATTACACCTTGTAAATATAAATTATTTTTTTTTTTGCGTATCCCTTACCTCACCAGCATTTTTAAGCTGCTGTTGATGTACTAGGCATGGGTTACGTTCAGTTGCTTTGTATGAAATTGGCAAACTACTGAGCGTAAGGTAATCTTGCCAAGAAATCAACAATCAGCTGACAGATGCTGATGTTGACAGCAATGACCTGAAAGGATATGCAAACAATTGTTTTGTATGACATCAACATTTTGGAAACATACAAAAATAGATAGAGAGAGATATACATATAGAAAGTGTCCGTGAAAGAAAGGGGACGTAATATTTACTTAACTGTTAACAAGGGACATGACTCCTCAGAATTTGTTTTGGGTAATTTTATTTAATATTACGCTGTTAAATAACTATACTGGAATCTGATACTCAAATGCTTTCATGAGAGTTCTAATGTAAAGATTATAGGTGGGGAAATATTTTGTTTTTTATTATATATATTTAAGATCCAGTGTTATGCAATATAATAACAGTATAATAGACCTGCACGACCTTGAGAAATATTTGCCATTTGGCAGTTTCAATTGTTACTCTGGTTTCTCTTCACAACGATGTCCATTGTTTGCAACACTAGTGTATTAGTTCATCGTAACACAGACAAGGGGTGACGAAAATGCGGAAGTATTCCGCATCAAGTACGGTGGCGGAAAATGGGGAGTTCTTTGTACCCCCAAAAAACCAATACCTCATTACGCCAAGATTACAGCTCCTGGGAAAATCACAGGAGACCACCGTATTATGTTCACAATAGTGGGCCGTCGCACCGAATGCCCTACTTGTGGCCTGGACTCACACTGGGCCAACAAATGCCCGAGCCGGAGGCAGAAGAAAGACAATAACCAACAACCAACTGAAAGATCGCAAGAAGATTTCCCCTCACTCGGGGGAAAACCTCAAACAATTTTGAACAACAAAAAACAAGATGTCGCCGAGACAGCCGGCCAAAAAGAAACCACGAGGCCAGACGAGGACAACGCCGCCCAAGATGACGCCGAGGTAGCTGGTGGACCGGTGACCACGGAGACAGACGCAGAATCTCAAGCAAAAACAATTTCTCAAGAAACCAACGACGAAGATTTCCAAACCGTCCTCTACGGCAGAAAAAGACAGAGGGCAGAGAGGAAAATTTCCTCAGGCAACAAAGACATGAGAGAAGAGGAAGGAAGACTTTCCCCTTCTCCTTCTAAACCATGCAAGAAACCTGCTACCAAGCAGGATGAAAACAGCGACAACGAAGGACCACTTTTTATAAACACTGACGAAGACACCGACGAAGAACACGAGGAAAACAAAGACAACAAACATACCATCAAACCCGAAGACGCAACCCAGAATTAAATTACTACAAGAAAGATAAAGGTAATCACTTAATTTAACCACCATGTTGTTTACTTTATTTTAGAAATGGCAGACAACTTATGTTTAATTAGTTTGAATATTCGTGGAATGACAATGAAATTACAACATATAGTCACACTCATACACAAACACAAACCCGATTTTATTTTACTACAAGAAACAAACATTAAAACAGACTTTCAAGCAGCAGAACTTGTAACACGTCTAGGTTTAAGAAATTCGTGTTTCAGTTTGGCCAAACATAACGTAGGATCAGGGACAGCCATTCTTCAAATTTCCGACACGTGGAATATTTTTAGAACACACACAGACCCACATGGTAGAATTTCCGCAGTTCAAGTTAAAAACGACACACACTCCTTTGTCATAGTCAACATACACGCACCACCTAACTACAATTATCAACCTCTTTTTTATGAACATTTAGACGACTTACTAACACAGACATACAGAGGACAAAATATTGTTCTTGCCGGTGATTACAATTGTGTTCTTGAAGATTTAGACTTGGTGGGTGGGGAGGTGAAAAAACAGCTGAGGAGAGCCGGCAGGGACAGCTTACATCAACTTGACACACTACGAAACATCATCGACACACACAACCTCACAGACGCATTCAGGCATACACACCCCGACAGTAGAGAAACGACATACACAAACAAAACACACAACAGATCATCTAGATTAGACCGGATTTATACGCCCGCAACACATCACATCATACAAACCAAACACCTACGGGAAACTTTAGATTACACAGACCACAAAGCAATACTAGCACACATCAGCACAAACAGCACAAACACGCAGCCAAACAAAAGGTCACCTCACTGGAAGTACAATAATTCACTATTGGAACACTCAGAATATGTAAAATATATGACACAGCTCATACACACGTACACAGACAATATACCGACTGAGAACATCACACAATACTGGGACTTATTGAAAAACACCATACGAAGCAGAACACAACATCTAGCAACCATGATCCACAAAGACAGACTAAGACAGGAGCGCATCATACAGACAGCCATACGACTAACAAAACAAACAGACAGAGACGCACATCACTTACACACATTAGAAGCACAACTAGAAGAACACCAACAACACAGATATCTGGGTGCTCTTCTCAGAACAAAACTCAACACAATTACACAAGAGTCAGCTACGAGGCAATATTTAGCAATAGAACAGAACGTACAACGTAACAAACAAATAAGCAAAATATCAGACATGCAAGGAAACATGCAGACAGAAACACCACACATAGAGACTGCTTTCCAACAACACTACACACAACTATTCACAGCAGAGACAGTCGACACACAGATACAAGACAACTTCTTACAGTACACAAAGAAATTATCTGACACAGACAAAGACACACTGGACACAGAACTGACACTGACAGACATAGCACAGGCACTAAGCACACTAAACAAAGACAAAACTCCAGGACCAGACGGTTTGACAGTAGAATTCTACCAACACTTCTTTCCTATTCTAGGCAATCTTCTCCTCAAAGTCTATCAGGAAGCCTTTGAAAAAAAAAATCTTCCGGACAGCTGCAACATGTCTTACATTACACTCATATGCAAGGATAAAACTGACAAAACACAACTGAAGAACTACAGACCAATTTCCTTACTCAATACAGACTACAAGATACTCGCCAAATCACTCACCAACAAACTTAAACCTTTCATGCCAACACTAATACACCCAGACCAACAGTGCAGTGTCAAAGACAGAAATATACACAATCACACACACCTCATTAGAGACATTATTAACTATACACATGGAAAAGACTGTCCATCCTCCATCTTATCCTTGGATCAAGAGAAGGCCTTCGACAGAATTTCCCACACTTACCTACATAGGACACTAGAACACTGTAACATAGGAGAGTACTACAGGCAGTGGATACAGATCTTGTACAAAAATCCTGAGAGCAGAGTGTTGGTGAACCATTCACTGACAGCTAGCTTCAGGCTCACGAGATCTGTAAGACAAGGATGTCCCTTATCACCACTCCTGTATGTGCTCACTCTAGAACCTTTATTAGAGAAGATAAGGCAAGACACTAGTATTAAAGGAACCTTCCTGCATGGGATAGGAGAGCAGAAGCTCATCGCCTATGCAGATGACACTGCCTTCTTTCCAACCAGCAACACATCAATAAGGAATATACTCCACACCTTTACCCATTTTGGAAAAGGCAGTGGAGCCAAAATTAATGTACAGAAATCACAGATAATGGGCCTGGGAAAGTGGAAACAAAAGGCTGATTTCCCTCCAGATCTGAAACACATAGACACCATGAAGCTGTATGGGATCACATTTCCATGCGATCCCACAGAAACACACAGACAGACATGGCACGCACTGACCGAACAGATCACAGACATGTTACACAGGTATAGGTACAAGACATCCACAATATTTGGTAGAAGCACAATAGTCAACACATACATATTACCCAAAATAATATATTTAGCGACAGTACTGGACCCTCCTAAACAGACCGTCACAAACATAAACAAACAAATCAGACGCTTCATCTTCACCAACACGATACACAGCATTAAACGCAAAACTCTCATACAAGACAGGAAACAAGGCGGCATTGGATTACAAGACATCCAGACAAAAATACTGTCACTTAGGATCAGTTACATAGGTAAAATCATCAGACACCCAGAACAGAACAGACTAGCACTATACTACATAGGCCACAACATCAAACATCTCACACCTCTTAACAATGCAACTGCACACTACCAGGGAAGACTGCCAACATTCTATCAGACATGCATACAGGCAATAAAAGGACATGAACAGTTAATACAGCAAACAACACACACAATATACAAACATTTAGTTAGAGAACAAGCACCATCACTAAGACTTAGGATTAAAAGAGGACACAAATACTTCATGACTGACTTCACATGCACCTTTTCAAACCTACACAACAAACACATAACACCAAAAGCTAGAGAGATCACATATAGACTGTTATACAGTATGACCCCCACAACACAGGTAGAAGCATACATATCCAAACAATGTCAATTATGTAGAAACAACACACAAGAGACAGAGGAACACATTTATTATACGTGTCCAACAATTACTGCCACACGCGCAACACTCAAACACCTCATACAAACACACACAGGCAAACAAACCGACATATATAAAGCAATTTTTCTCAATACTATACCAATGACATCTAAGGACATACATACAAAACTACTTGTAGCACTTTCTTACTACAGAAAACTTATATGGACCTGCAGAAACTTTGCCAGATACAAACACCACACATATAACACACATTTAGTTTCCTTCATGTACACGCACAAAATATCACAACTCTTTCCAGAGTTGGTATAAATGGTATACCAACTCTGGCAATTTTGGGATTTTTTTGGAAATTTTGGTATACATGAGTGAGAGAAAAAAAGGAGAAACTGTGAATGAATGGTGAGTGGATGATTAAATAGATCACATATGGTCAAAAGACCAATGGAAAATCCCTTATGTAAAAAATAGTGGAAGGATAAATGCTTGTTTTACTTGTTACAAAATGATGGTTTCACCCTTATAGACAAGAGAGAAAAGAAATAAGGAGAAAAGAAAATTAAACTCCTCCCATTCCAATGTACCATTTATGGAATGTTTGGCTTTGAATGCACTTGTTGTACTATACTACCACTACTACTAAGATTATCACTTTAGTAAATAAACTCACATATTTGTTATACTATTATCATTATTATTATCATTATTATTATTATTATTATTTTATTATAATTGTTTATTAAAATGATTATCATCATTATTATTATTATGACTATCTTTATTCCACCTTTACTATCCTTAGAAATTTTAATGTTATAAGTATTATTGATATCATCATTATCATTTTACAATTTCATCTCCCCGCCCCCCCCCCCCCCCCTTCCCCTGTGCTTACAGTTTGTTTGCCTTTGCTACTAACCCCACTGGTTGGTTCAAACTTTTGTCCTGCCTGTGCCATCATTACTAGAGTGGTCAGGAGAGCATTGATGGAATTGAACAATTAGTGGGAGGGTAGCGCGGGAAACAAAAATGTAAGGATTTCCCTTTCGCTTAGTCACCCCCTTTGAATCATGTGAGTGAGTGTTAAATGAATGAATAAATATAAAAACACATTTGGTTATCAAACCAATAATACTGTAAAAACTCATGCAAATACAAATATTTGGTTAATTTTCATTTTAAAAAAAAGAAAGAGAGAGCAAAGAGGGAAATATGAATGAACCCCTACATTTAGGAAAAAAAAAAACAAGGAGGAAAATATAACCCACTCCTTTACTCCAAGTATTATTAAAAACTGCAGTTTGCATGTGTATGTACCTGCTAGGCTATGTTTAACACCATTACAAAGCAAATCAACCTAGCAAATGGAATCACATATTGTAAAAATGTTTATCATTTTCATAACTATTATTACCATTGCTGTTTGTTATAATTGCTGTTATTACCCTCAGTATGTCTCCTCCTGTCATTATTATTATTATCATCATTAGTAATAAACCAAAACCCCTTTCCCATGTGCCCCCCCCCCCTCCCCTCGCTCATGGTTGTTGTTGCCTTTGCTGGTACCCACACCGGTTTGGTTCAAATATTCATCCTGCCTTTACCATCATCGCCCAGAGAGGGGGAAATGGCATGGGTGGAGTGGAACCAAACTGGTGAGAGGGTGGCAAGGGAAACAAAGATGTAAAGATTGAAAATTTGTGCTAATACTGATGCTTGTTTACTTTCTACAATAAGTTTTTTAAAAAAAAAAAAAAAGAGGAAGGGAAAAAAATGAATGAACCCTTACAAATAAGACCAAAAGGAAAAAAAAAAAGAAACAAGGAGAAAAAGATAACCAACTCCTTTTAATTCTACTATTATTGAACATGCATGTTGCAAGTATATGTAAAAAAAAAAAAATATAAGCAAGGAGAAACAAAAAAGATTATCAACTCCTTTTTACACCTACTATATTATTAAACAGTGCAGGATGCAATTGTTATTGTATGTACCAGCCATAATTTAACACCATTTCTAAGAAAACCATTTTAGCAAATGGAATCACAGTTTTGGAAAATGTGATCTTTATCAAAACAAATCCTACCATTGTGTTTTATTAACATTAGCATTGCTGTCATCACCCTTAGTAGTTTTTATTCCTTGTCATTATTATTATAAGATGTATTTCATGTAAACACCATTCCTAAGGTAATCAATTTAGCACATAAAATCACATGTTAAAACTATTATTTATTATCATTGAGTCTATCACTAGTCTCAGCACTGTTGTTATTCCTTGTCACTATGATATTTATTTATGCATTTGGTTGTTACTTTGCATTATTATCATTGTAATCACTATTAATATATATGGCTTTGTAAACGCGTATACAAACACATCCCCCTCTCCCACCCTTTTGATACTGTGATTGTTGTCTCTGCTGCCACCCTCACCGTTTTGTTTCAGTTCTGCACCGCCATGTTTATCATCACCGAGGGTGATGGTACTTGGTAGGAGTTTTTGGAGCTGACAGGAGAGCGGGGCGGCAGGGGAAAAATAACAGCCCGATACCATCATGCTTTGGATTTAAAATATTTCCTTACAACAATGTCAATGGAGAAATGTTTAAATGTATAAAATATTTGTAATTTTTGCGCATATGTCACCTACACGCCCACATGCAACGCTCTGTAAAAACACGCACACAAATACTGAACACACAGTACGCATGTAACAACACAAACAATACAAATGCAACAACTACCCCTCCTGCATTGTAAACTAGGATACTCCTTGACAACCCCCCCCCCCCCCACCCTTTCGATAATGTTTGGTTTTGATGCTGCTGCTGCCTTCACCGGTCGGTTCTAACAAGTTTTACTGCCATTTTCCTCATTACCAAGTGGTGATGATGGTATTGGTGGGGTTGGAGCTGACAGGTGAAAGGGCGGCAGAGGGAAAATAACGGTATACTACCGTCTTGTTGTTGTTTGTACTCGTTTTTCGTTACCCCCCATTTCAAATGTAAAAAGGTTGAAACAAATGTTGTAAAAATTTGCGCATATGTCACCTACACTTCCACATGCAACGCTCTGTAACAACACGAACAATACAAATGCAAAAGTTTCTTAACACTCAATAAAAGTTTAAAAAAAAAAAAAAAAATATTATTACATTAATCCTGCCCTGCCGTTTCAATAGATTTCATTTCATTGTCAAGAATTTTTGTCCGGCCTGTGAAAGGCCCATTTTAAAAGAGAAAAAAAAAAAAAAACTAGTGTATCAGATATTTTCTATATTAGACAGCAGTACAAACTGGCATATCATTGGGGGGCAATAATACTGTATTGAGTATATATACACACATATAATAGAAGGCTGTAAATATAATAAGATGGTTCAGCGACTTACTTTCAGACGCCGTCTCTCTTACAACACAAACTCCAACCGTCGTAAAGTCTCCAAGACACCCGGTGGAAAGCTGGTATATTTGTACTAGAAGAAGCTTGCAAAGACACCAATATGTGGTGACTACAAGACCAAGCTCAGAGGGGTGAGATCTGTGCGCCCCCACAAGCTCAGTGCTTTGAGCAAGCGCCAGAAGACAGTTACTCGTGCTTATGGAGGATCTCTGTGCCACAAGGCTGTCAGAGAAAGAATCATTCGTGCTTTCCTCATTGAGGAGCAGAAGATTGTAGCAAGAGTTCTCAAGGCCCAAGAGGCTAGCAAGAAACACTAAAACTTCTGTTAATTAAAAATAAAATTTTTAAAATGTCATGTTAAAAAAAAAAAAAAAACACTAGTGTATCAGATAACAGGTCAAATATCAGTGTTTATTTTCGTTCTCTTGCATACATCACTACCCATACTAACCCTGATGTCTTTGCCTGTTCATTGTTTTACAGTTTAAGAGCATAGAAAAGAGTACAGTTCAGAACTAAAGCTAGTTACAGTTATATATAGATCAATGCCATGTTTACAAGATTGTCGTTTACGTCAACATGAAGTACAGTAGATTACACTTGGAACAGGTTTCCTAATTTACATGGCGTTAGTCGTAAATGGCAACTATTCCCTCATTACATTTCACATTTTTATATATTGTACGGAAACGGTGAATTAATACACAGGTAGCTTTGTGGATGTTTCTACTTTATTTAAGCAATATGTGTATAGTATAAACTGTTACTGTTCTCCTGTGTTGTTTCTTGGAGTGAAAGAGAAGAATAGCTCAGTGTCTAGTTAATGTAGTTGTTACAGGTAAGAATGTTTCCCACCTCTTCATCTGTTATTTTGATGAGAAACTTGGGGCCATTGAACGATCTTTATACCAACACATTGTGTCTTTTGTCTTTACTATAATTTTACTTGGTTATATTCCCATGGGAGTCTCAGTTGCACAGTTGAACCCCCGTCAAGGCGAGGATGTTGTTTTAAGATTTTACTGAATGCCCAGGTTGTGCCCGCCTAAAATGGGAAACAGGAAATTTTCTGGGCAGCAGTTAATTACATCACCATCATCATGTGCCCATTATTCTGCATGTCCAGTATCATGAGGTGTGGGAGGCAATCCTTTACTTTTATATTACCACTTTGGGAGAAAGCCACCATTCTGTAAGGCTGCCATGCCATTATGTCACCTTGGGATTTTATTTGCTACATTCTCTCCCGCTCTTCTACCATGTACAATTCTGTTGTAATCTCTGTCCATGTTGTCTCATGCCAGATGACGCATTTATTCTGTAGACCATCCTTTATGTGTGTTGGCGGTGGCAGTGAGTTTACTGGCATCAGATGGCGCTTGGGGTCACACCCGGGAAACAAAACCAGTGAACCTACCGTACTTGCTAAATTTGCGTAAATTATTGCTGAATAGTGTCAAAATTCAACTTGGTAACGCTAGTGTTCTTTGTCATATTGATCTTGACTAAAACCACATCAGTTACTAACTGTTACTAAAAATGTGTACGGTTGTAAACTTATGTCTATTTGGGGGGGGGGGGGGGGGGGGGGGGGGGGGGGGGTGGTAAACTTTCTGTAAGAAAGCCTGAAACTTCTGCAGTGGTTGTTGAGTTGGCATGCGCGTTGAAGCTACTAACAAGTGGGCTTTTTCAGTTGAGTTTGAAGATTGTGTTATCAGTTACACTTTTGTCTAAACAAGGAAAATCATTAAAATCAAATTTTGTAATAGAAAAAAAAAAAAAAACTTATTTAAATTTTAAATCCCGAAACAGCCACATAGTCAATTATTAATATTGATGTATTTAGTGTTTATTTGTATTAATATTACTGTTATCATTATTAATATATAACCATCATCTCCCATGTTACCCCCCTTTCACATGTATATGTGTTCAAGAAATGAAACACGAAAATGGGTATCTTCCCATGCTATAAACACAGAATATCGCAGATATCTCCAGAGTAAACATAAGTACTCTTCCTTAAGATATCAAATTTAGTATACATGAGTGCGAGAAAGAAACAGGAAAAAGTGAGTGAATGTTGAATGAATGAACACAAAATCACAGATGTTTACCAAATCAATGAGATTGTAAATATTTATGTTGATACATATGCTTGTTTTATTTTTTTTTTTTTTTTTTTTTTTTTTAAAAAGGGAAAGGGAAAAAATGAATGAACCCTTACATTTAAGACCAAAAAAAAAAAAAAAAATAAGCAAGGAGAAAAAAGATAACCAACTCTTACACCTACTATATTATTGAACAGTGCGGTTTGCAATTGTTATTGGTATGTACCTGCCATGTTTTAACACCATCCCTAAGAAAATCCTTTTAGCAAATGGAATCACATGTTTGGAAAATGTGATCATTATCATAACTATTTTTATCATTGCGTTTATTAGCATTGCTGTTATCACCCTTAGTAGTTTTATTCTTCGTCATTATTATTATAGATGTATTTCATGTAAACATTGCTGTTATTATCATTGCTGTTATTGTTATCACCCTTAGCAGTTTTATTCTTTGTCATTTTTATTATTATGTATTTGGTTGTTTATTTGCATTATTATCATTGTAATCATTATTAATATATATGGATTTGCAAACCCGTATTATGTCACATCCCTCTTTCCCACCTTTTTGATACTGTGATTGTTGTTATCTGCTGCCGCCCTCACCGTTTGTTTCTAAACAGTTTGCACCGCCCATGTTTCATCAACACCGAGGGGTGGTGATGGTGCTTGGTAGGAGTTTTGGAGCTGACAGGAGAGCGGGGCGGCAAGGGAAATAACAACGGCGCACTACCATCACGCGTTTTGTTTTGAAATATTTCCTTACAACAATGTCAATGAAGACATGTTCAAATGTATAAAATGTTGGAAATTTTGCGCATATGTCACCTACACGTCCACATGCAACGCTCTGTAAAAACACGAACAATACAATTCGCAACGATTTAAACACTCAATAAAAGTTTTAAAAAAAAAAAAAAAAAAACTTGTAACAAAAACCCTGTGTCTTACAGTGTCATGTTTCTATTCTTGGTGTAATTTCACGTCGTCTGACAACTGTCCATTCACCTGCATCTAATCCGAAGTTGTACCTACAACCACACTTTACTCATTGTGCTAAAGTCAGTTCCACAGCTTCAGGAAATTCTATTTTCCGAAAGATGGGCGATGCTCATTCTGGACTGTCTGAGACGACACACAGTGAAAGACCAGGCAAAATTATACTTTCAGAGGAGGAATGGAAGAAGAAACTAACACCTGATGAATACAGAGTAACAAGGAAACATGGAACAGAGCCTGCATGGACTGGACAAATTCTTGATAACAAAGATAAAGGATTATACACGTGTACATGCTGTGGTGCAGAACTTTTCAGCTCTGCTACAAAATTTGATTCTGGCTCTGGATGGCCGTCCTTCAACGATGTGCTAGGTAACAAAGATGTACAAAGCATGCCAGCTGTGGACACTGTTCGAGATTACTCAGTGGGAATGGTACGCACAGAGGTCAAATGTAGAAAGGTAAAGTTTCAGGTGAACCCGTAAGGTTGGAACACCTGATTATACAGTTATGCAAGGAAATCCAAGAAAAAACGACATCATACAGTCATACAAGAACATACGAGAATCAACTGTATTATACGGTCATACAAGGACATTCGAGAATCAACTATATTATACGGTCATACAAGGACATCCGAGAATCAACTATACTATACGGTCATACAAGGACATCCGAGAATCAACTATACTATATGGTCATACAAGAACATTCCAGAAATAACTACATATTAGTGTCATCAGAGTAATCATCTATATCAGGGGTGGGCAAACTACGGCCCGCGGGCCGCATGCGGCCCGCCAAGTGATTTTATGCGGCCCGCGAGGGAATTTAGAAATACAAATTTTAAAACCGTAAAATAAAAAAAACACTTGTAAATCTGTTCGAAAAGCCTTTAAGGTCTGAATCGTTTCTTTGTTTTAATGTCTTCTTGGAGACCGGCTTCGGCTATGTCGCCCATGTTGTAAAAATATAAAGGAGAAAAGAAAAAAAAATCTGTATTAAAGATTTCCTCTGTCACGCATTATATAAAATGGAAAACCAAATTGTAAAACATGTCAAAGTCAACACGAGTGAAGGTTACAAGGGAGGAGCGTTCCACCAAGCAAACACACTTTTGTTTTCTATTCTAGGAAGATGGGCCTCCGTCTGGCGGACAGATTTAGACAACATTTATCCGATATCGACAGTGGTGCCAAGAAACCGGTACCCCTACACTTCAACAGTTCCGACCACTGTGGGGTTGCCGACATACGTGTTACGGCGATAAAATCGTGCACATCTCACGAACGCGATCGCAAGACACTGGAAAGCCGTCTTATCTTCCAAAATCAGGACTATGATTTACAAAATCAGGACTATGTAGATTGCATAACAAAACTGATCCTCACATACACAAGCGATATTCTAGAGGGTAATGCGCGAGAACTCTGGGAAATACTTAAACAAACTATACGAGAGAGAACACAAACACTAGCAGCAGTAATACACAAGCAAAAACTACAACAACAAAAGTATTGGAAAAGGCAATTAAGCTCTTACTACAGACAGACAAAAATTCACCACACATCATAGCATTACAGGGAGAATTAGATCTCCACATACATCACCAATTTCAGGGGGCTTTACTGCGAACAAAGTTACAAACTATAACACAAGAGATACCGAGTAAACAATGCAGCAGACTGATAGGCCAGATAATTGACAGGGAAGGAAATACGAGCGCCGAGCCACAACAAATAGCCTTAGCCTTTGAAGATTATTGTAAGAACCTTTACACAGAGAAAAACGCACGTACAAGAAAACTTTATGAAATTCACAAAACAACTTACAGAGGAACAGAAACTAACCTAGATACTGAATTAACACTAACAGACATAACACAAGCGGTTCACGGAAAGCAGAAGGGCAAATCGCCTAGCCCTGACGGTATTACCGCTGAATTATATCAGTTTTTCTTTCCTCTTCTAGGTCCCTTTTGCTAACAGTATTCTCTGAATCTTTCCACAAACATGAACTCCCATCCAGTTTCAACATGTCTTACATCACTCTTATTCCGAAAGAGAACACCGAAAAGACACTTTTAAAGAGTTATAGACCGATCTCGCTTTTAAACGTAGGCTACACGATTTTAACAAAGGCTATGACGAATATATTGAAACCAGTAATGGCAACACTCATTCATGAAGACCAGCAATGTAGTGTACAACACCGGAATATCCAGCAACACACACACTTCATAAGGGACATCATCAACTACACACATCTGAAAAACTGCCAGTCCTCAATTCTCTCTTTAGATCAAGAAAAAGCATTCGACAGAATATCTCACTCATACCTCCACAAAATTCTCTCACTCTGCAACGTGGGAAATTATTTTCGGACATGGTTCCAAATTTTATATTTAAAACCGGAAAGTCGGATTCTATTAAACCATACCCTAACCAACTCTTTCAGGGAGACTATATCAGTGAGACAGGGATGTCTCTTGTCCTCATTACTGTACGTTGTCGCTCTAGAGCAGTGTTTCCAAACGTGGTGGGGGGGGGGGGGGGGGGGGGGGGGGGGGGGGCAATTCAAAAATTGAAGAAATCGGCTGGATATAACAAGACGGGGAGACTTGAGACGGAAGTTAACTAAATTGGAACCTGGTATGTATATATCTCTGTAGGCAGTGTCTGTGCTGATGTATGTTTGACCCGAGTCATGCTTGGATACAGGTATAGTTTTTTCACAAATACGTGAGAGAGAAAAAAAAGTTAGAATTTAATGGTGGATAGCAACCAAGGTGGCAGCGCCAACTTTTACTTTGATTCAGACAAGTATTTATGTGTTCATGCTGCTGTTTTCATGTAGTATTATTATAATGTAATATTATTTATTTTTTTTTAAATAAAAAAATAATAAAGTTAAAATTTTATTTCTGTATAATCATCGTTATCATCATCATCATCATTAGCAAGTAATGTGTATGTAATTGCACCATGCCATGAATGTAATATTATCACATATGTGTAAAATTATGCATTTGTTGTATTCGGAATTTTAAGGGAAAACATGAATGGAAAATACAAGAAAAAAGTAAAAGAATTTGGCTAGGATCGGGTGCAATTGCTGCTCTCACCCCAGTAAAGTGCCTGGTCTGGTTGGGGGCCGGGATGATCAAATAAAAACCCATCACATATCTTCACCTTAGATGTGGGCCTGGTGGACCACTGTCGGCAATAGCTCACAGTGGGACTACTGAGGGTTCACACACAAAAGGGGGATGCGGGGGAACCAGCTTATTTGGGGTAACCGCCAAACCAAAGAAAAAAAAACAAAAACTTCAACCGACACACAGGTACGCCCTTCCAAAAACAAACAAACAAAAATCAAGTTTCTTTAGTGAACATTTCAATTTTTTAATTGTAAGAATGATGCATATGTTGAGGGGAGGGGAGGGGGGAGCATTAGAATTTAGAAAGGATTTGGTGGGGCATAGCACACAACAGGTTGGGAAACACTGGTATAGCACATGTGATCGAGCACCTTAATGGGTTGACAGTCCATGCTTTCCGTAAGGTAACGATAACATTGGACCGGATAATCACTAGTCGCTTCTTACGACAGGCATAGTACTTTACAGAGTTGCTGTTTTTTGCTGGTCTATAGGGTTGCGCTATCATACTGAATGGTCTCATAATCTTCTTATTATTATAGTCCATGCCGAGTGGAGTTGGTGATCATATCTGTCCACAACCTTCTGTCTCGTGTACTGCCAATCTTCTTATAGTCCATGCCGAGTGGAGTTGGTGATCATATCTGTCCACAACCTTCTGTCTCGTGTACTGCCAATCTTCTTATAGTCCATGCCGTATGGCACTGGTGATCATGTCTGTCCACAGCCTTCTGTCTCGTGTACTGCCAATCTTCTTATAGTCCATGCCGTGTGGCGTTGGTGATCATGTCTGTCCACAGCCTTCTGTCTCGTATACTGCCAATCTTCTTATACTCCATACCGCGTGGCGTTGGTGATCATGTCTGTCCACAGCCTTCTGTCTCGTGTACTGCCAATCTTCTTATAGTCCATGCCGTGTGACGTTGGTGATCATGTCTGTCCACAGCCTTCTGTCTCGTGTACTGCCAATCTTCTTATAGTCCATGCCGTGTGGCATTGGTGATCATGTCTGTCCACAGCCTTCTGTCTAGTATACTGCCAATCTTCTTATAGTCCATACCCCGTGACGTTGATGATCATGTCTGTCCACAGCCTTCTGTCTCGTAAACTGCCAATCTTCTTATATTCCATGCCGTGTGGCGTTGGTGATCATGTCTGTCCACAACATTCTATCACTTGTGCTCTCAGCCACTTTTAACACCGATGTTCCTCCATGTCATGATGTCAGACTGTCCAGAATCTTCTCCGTTGGTCTCCCCCAGCCTCTCTTCCCCTCCAACCTCCCCATTGTGACGACAGACTCCAACCTTCCCCTTCTCATGATGTGCCTAAAGAATGTGCACTGTCTACTTCAATCCCAGTAACCATTTATCCTTGTGAGTTAACTATTTTTTTCCACAATATCTTCATTGGTCTTTCTATGTGTCCACGGTGTCCTTATCATCACCACTGTATTTGTCGTTAAATGTGGAAGAATTTGGATTTTGAGCTGAACTTAGCCAAGTCGGCGTGTGGCCAAGGGCTAATGAACGCAATTTGTAATCCCGAATACCGCGTTGGAAACACAGCTGCGGGAGATATGGAAGCAGACCGTCTTACGCTGGTTTTCATGCAATGGTATGATAGCTGGTCGTTCAGAAAGCAATGTCAAACTACTGAACGTTAATTTGCCAAGAAATCAAAAACAGCCAATAAAGACTGGAGTTGACTATGACGTCCTGTAAAGAATATGTTAATAATTTTTAGCTTGTCGACTTCAAAATAACATGTTCAAAGACGCGTTAAAATATACATACTTCACACGTACAGTGTCAACAGAAAACCCTGCTGAGAACGGTCTTCCGGCAAACCTGCTCGGTCTAGACTAATTGCCTTCCATGCGAAGACTTCCTCCATCATAAGCTGTAATTTTGACATCTGCATGAAAAAGAAACAGCGGAGAACTACCCCGTGCTTCTGTTGTGCCAAATACTCACTTACATGTGAAACGCGTCTCAAAACGAGAAATGTGAAAAGCAGGAAATATAATTTGGGAAATCGTAACATCTAACTTCCATTACGGAGCACTTTCGAGAAGTATTTCAGTTGGTCGAATGAATGGCGTTGCTAGCCTTATGTGTGACGTATACAGTTGATGTTTCGTTGATTTTTTTGGGGGTATTTTCACACCCGTTTGGTAGTATGGTGTTTAAGACATTTCATTGGTGTTGTGTGTGATCGGGTGGTCGAGTAGGAAGTTTGCACTGATAGTAAAGCAGTTGTGTAGGATTCGAAGGCTGGTAAGTGATCCATTCAAACGTCTATCCATGCATTCAACCATCCATCCACCCATTCAACCATCCATACTTCCATCCATCCATTTAACCAGCCATCATTCAACCACCCATTCATCCATTGAACCATCTATCCATTAATCCATTCAGCCACCCATCCATCCAGCCAGACATCCATCCATCCATCCATCCGCAACCTACATGTCTGTCGGTATCCTTGCTTACTTACCTGGTTGCCCTCCTGTCTGCCTGTTTGTCTGTTAGCCTGTCTGCCTGACAGCCTACCAGCCTTTGACTCTGTCTGTCCATCAGCATATATGTATGTCTCTCTGTCCGTCTGCCAGCCTACACCTCTGTTGACACCGAAGTAATTTCACAAGCAGGAAATCCCAACACGATCCTCCCATGTATCCCCCACACATGACCTTTCTTCGGATTACATATTTGATCCACCACTTTGCAAACAGTGGCAAGCCTCATGACCGAATCGATTGACTACATCAAGTATCAATCAGAGATACATTCAGAACCCCATCAGCTTGCTATAACTTCTCCCACTGAGCCCACAAATAGCAAGTATATTGTCACACAGCTAGTCCATACTGGGCCAGAGAAGGATCGATAGTCACTGACTGTGATCTGCATGATTTGGGCAGACTGTTCAGTTAAGTGTTGCCTTATGCATCTTATTCACGGTGATGAGTTCTACTCGCGAGTTCACGGTTCATTTTCCCCTCCACTAGACGGAGAGCGGGTACTTGGCCGAAGAATGTAGCGAGGACGGACATTGACTGGCATCATTCTTCTGGTTTGTATGACCAGGCGTAGTATTTTTCACATTTGTGCGCATTACTTGTGTGGGTAGGATTACGTTCTTACAATTCCTGGTGGTTTTGTTCATTCGAGGTAAGGTGTCTTTTCATTCTGTCTGGACTGTTGATTTGATTGATTGTGTTTGATTAATTGTGTGTCTGTTGTGTGAACATGTGTATGGCCGTGTCTGTGTGTGTGGTGGCGTGAATGTGTGTCTGTGTGTTGTCCTGTGTCTCTATGCGTGTGATGATGTTTCTGTGTGTGTAATCGTGTGTCTATATGTGTGTGTGTGATCGTGTGTCTGTATACGTGTGGGTAATGTGTATGTGATCGTATGTCTGTGTGTGTGATTGAGTGTCTGTGTGTATCATCCAGTGTGGGTGTTTTTGATTATGTGTGATCGTGTGTCTGTGCCTTGTGTGATCGTGTGTCTATGTGTGTTATCGAGTGTCTGTGTGTGACATTATGATTTTATCGAGTGTGTGTGTGTGTGTGTCTGTGTGTGATCGTGTGTCTATGTGTGTTATCGAGTGTCTGTGTGTGACATTATGATTTTATCGAGTGTGTGTGTGTGTGTGTCTGTGTGTGATCGTGTGTCTATGTGTGTTATCGAGTGTCTGTATGTGACATTATGATTTTATCGAGTGTGTGTGTGTGTGTGTCTGTGTGTGATCGTGTGTCTATGTGTGTTATCGAGTGTCTGTGTGTGACATTATGGTTTTATCGTGTGTGTGTGTGTGTCTGTGTGTGATCGTGTGTCTATGTGTGTTATCGAGTGTCTGTGTGTGACATTATGGTTTTATCGAGTGTGTGTGTGTTTCTCTGTGTGTGTGTGTGAGATCGTGTGTTTATGTGTGTTATCGAGTGTCTGTGTGTGTGTGTTTGTGTGTCTGTGTGTTATCGTGTATCTGCACGTGTGTGTGATTGTGTGTGATCGTGTGTCTATTGGTGTGTGGTCGTGTGTCTGTGATCATGTATCTGTGTGTATGATCGTATATTTCTGTGTTAGTGATTGTATGTGATCGAGTGTCTGTGTGTATGATCGTGTCTGTGATTATGATAGTGTGTCTGTGTGTTATCGAGTATGTGTGTGTGTGTGTGATGTTGTGTCTGCGTTTGTGGTTGTGTGTCTATGTGTGTCATCGTGTGTTTGTGTGTGTTACCGAGGGTCTGTATGTGTGATCGTGTGTCGATGTTTGTGATTGTGTGTCTGTGTGTCTAATCGTGTGTCTGTGTGTCTAATCACGTGTCTGTGTGTGTGACCGTGTGTCTATGTGTATGTATGTGTGTGTGTGTGTGATCGAGCGTCTGTGTGTGTGTGATTGTGTATGTGTGTCTGTAATCGTATGTCTTTGCATGTCATCGTGTGCCTCTGTGTGTGTGATCGTATGTTTGTGTGTGATCTCATGTGTCTGTGTCTATGATCATGTGGTTGTGAATATGGCTGTATTTTCATGTGTGTTCTCATCATAGATGTTGAAATTGTAATGAGGTACGTCTGAAATTATAACAATGACCATCTTGATCCTTTCGAAATGTTTTCAGGGATTAGAAGAGTTAACAGCCACAGCAAAGATCAGACACTGTTTACCTCACATAAAAGAATCCCCCCTGACAAAACTACATAGCAACCACAAATCACTGTCAGCAATGAAGAGATTGACAAAGTCACAAACTGTGAATGTCTTGATGCCGTGATCAGCAACAGTGGGGTCTCTTCACAATAGGTCACAGATAGGCTGGTCACATCAACACAGAGTGGGATTAGTACTGAGAACTGGTGGCAGGTCACAGATAGGCTGGTCATATCAACACAGAGTGGGATTAGTACTGAGAACTGGTGGCAGGTCACAGATAGACTGGTCATATCAACGCAGAGTGTGATCAGTACTGAGAACTGGTGGCAGGTCACAGATAGACTGGTCATATCAACACAGAGTGTGATCAGTACTGAGAACTGGTGGCAGGTCACAGATAGGCTGGTCACATCAACACAGAGTGGGATTAGTACTGAGAACTGGTGGCAGGTCACAGATAGACTGGTCATATCAACACAGAGTGTGATCAGTACCGAGAACTGGTGGCAGGTCACAGATAGTCTGAGATAGACTGGCCACGTCCACACGAAGTGTGATCAGTACCGAGAACTGGTGGCAGGTGACAGATAGACTGGCCACGTCCACACAGAGTGTGATCAGTCCTGAGAACTGGTGGCAGGTCAGAGATAGGCTGGTCACATCAACACAGAGTGCGATCAGTACCGAAAACTGGTGGCAGGTCACAGATAGACTGGCCACGTCCACACAAAGTGTGATCAGTACTGAGAACTGGTGGCAGGTGACAGATAGACTGGCCACGTCCACACAGAGTGTGATCAGTCCTGAGAACTGGTGGCAGGTCAGAGATAGGCTGGTCACATCAACACAGAGTGCGATCAGTACCGAGAACTGGTGGCAGGTCACAGATAGACTGGCCACGTCCACACAAAGTGTGATCAGTACTGAGAACTGGTGGCAGGTCACAGATAGACTGGCCACGTTCACACAAAGTGTGATCAGTACTGAGAACTGGTGGCAGGTGCCAGATAGACTGGCCACGTACACAGAAAGTGTGATCAGTACTGAGAACTGGTGGCAGGTCACAGATAGACTGGCCACGTACACACAAAGTGTGATCAGTCCTGAGAACTGGTGACAGATGACAGATAGACTGGCCACGTACACACAAAGTGTGATCAGTCCTGAGAACTGGTGACAGGTGACAGATAGACTGGCCAAGTACACACAAAGTGTGATCAGTCCTGAGAACTGGTGACACAACACAGGCAAAAAGGTTGAAGTAACAAGTTTAGAACTCGCATATTCCTGTGGCAACACTTGGATGTGAGTTGTAGACTATTTCGCATTCATTCATTCATTCATTCATTCATTCATTCATTCATTCATTCATTCATTCACTCACTCACTCACTCACTCACTCACCCACCCACCAAGTAGCATGTCCTTCTGCGTTCTACACATGGCTTGCTAATGAAAATATGTGTGTATGATTCTTGGCGTCAAGTCGCATGTTGTGAGCCTGAGTGTACTGAAAACCAGGTCAGAGTAAGGTTCTAGCCGCTACAGTCAGGCACCCGCTGTCCCTGGTCAGTTCGCCATTACAGATATTCTTTCACAATGCACAAGGCCAGCCAGCCTGTGGATCGTGTCGATATTAGGAATGCCCTAAGAGAGATGTGGAGAATGGAGGACTTTGGTGCAGGTGAATCCACATCGTTGTCTAGAATGAGAGACTTGGAAGTAAGAATTGGCAAAGGGCAGACACTAGAGGAACATCGGGAGAATGAGGGGCCTCGTCAACCAACACAAAACCAGCACTATTAGCCGCTGGACGCTGATGCATATGTTGGGGAAGGGGGGGGGAGCACCTGTGGACATGTCCGGAGTGCAAGGATGATACTCCAACAGATAACAGATTCTTTAACAATCACTTGCTCGACATGCCCGCCGCCTGGCCAGACTATCTTAGGTGAGATTTGAACGTGTACCGCCCAGGTGCTTGTTGTGGGTACCCACGTGAACCCGCCCACCTGAGCTTGTCACGTGAGGAGAGGATGTTTACTCGGCCAGCCGCGATGAATGCAATTACGTGTGTAAGGCGGATGTGCTTTTTCCGGCACTGACAGTTTGAGAGGACTCACTTACACACACGCATACACACGCGCACACACACACACGTTAACGCACACACACACACATTAACACACAAACGCACACACAGTCACTAACACACACTTTCACAATCACACAAATTAAGCAAGACGTTAACGTTAAAGTTAGTTGCATTTCCTTTACAGGACGTTAGCAATCAACGCCAGCATTTTTTTTGCTGTTGTTGATGTCTTGGCAAGTTTATGTTTTGTAGTTTGCCATTGCTTTCTGAACGACCGGTACCCATACCATTTCGTAAAATATCAGCGCAACGCGGTCTGCTGCCAAATCCCGCCCAGCTGTGTTTTGAACGCGGGTATGTGCGATCGCCACGGAGACCGGCCAGTAAGACGTAAGCTAAGCAATATGTCGGAGAGCAATTAGAATACTGTAAATTACAGTAATTAGGAGATAAAAACAACAAGTAAGATTCAGCTAAACAATATTTGAGAGAGAAACTGATATGCTGTATAGTACACATTTTTTTTTCGCATATCCTTTACAGGACATCGCTGTCAACACCAGCATTTTACCACTGTTGTTGATTTCTTGGCAAGATTACGCTCAGTAGTTTGCCATTGCTTTCTGAGCGGCCAGCTCACTTATCCCGTAAGTCACCTATGCGGCGAGAACCGCTACCAATTCTCGCGCGCTGCGTTGCCCAACGCGGATAAACGGGATTACGGAGAAAGTTACTTAACCCTAGGCCGGGGAGAACGGCATTACACATATGAGGACATTACAATTTTAAGATATACACTAAACAATGTTTGGGAGAGAAATTTGAATACTGTCATAAAAGCTGTCATTTACTGCATATATAATGCCTTGCTGTGTATGGCAGGGCGGTCTTGAGCCTGAGGAATGAAATCCCCCTGGCTAGTGCAGTCGCCGCGAACTGTGCAGGCTGGAGTTTTCTTTTTGCCCCCGACAGAAAAGAAACTGCACACCTTACCGAGGATTCGAGCCTGGGTCTCCCGAAGGAGAATCCAGTATTCTAGCCACTCGGCCAGCCGCTCCTTTGTATATTACATAAATATTTCGAACAAGTTAACAGACATAAAATGCTTATAAAAACTATACTGGATAGTAAGGTCTAAGGCAAGCGAGCAAAAGGTAGACAATGATACAAGTGGGAAGATAAGGTCCAGAGATGAACGAACAGTAGTCTGACAGAATGTATATTCAGGGCGAGAGATGTACAGTGATTGGGATCCATTGCAGGCAATCTTCATTGTGGAGACGCACATGATTGATTGATATTACAGAAGTGAGTGTAATAATTGGAACACTGTAAATTACAGTAACAACTGAGAGTAAATGTGTAGGTATAGATAATAGGACAATCGCTCGTGTGTCACCGTTGTTCCGAAGCCGGAGTGAAGAAATGTAACACTATAGACTCCCTTGCGTGTCGTAAAAGGCGATTAGGATGGTTGGTCTGAGTGTGACTAACTCACACCGTAGAAATACATTAGCCAGTATTCAACCAATCATGAACTTGGCCAGTCTGGCTGTGGTATAGAGATATAGAAAGAATATCACGAAGAAGATAACTATTTGTTATAAAGAGAAATGGAAAGATATGACAGGAGAAACAATGTAGTGATATAGAGAAATAGAAGGGGTATCGTGGGAGGAGAAGAAGTGTGGTGATACAGAGATATAGAAGGGAATATAGTGGAAGGAGAAGAAAACAAACAAACGTGCCTCATCAAAATTGGTAATAAAGAAAACATTGCTAAATGAGATCACAGGCAGACAATTCAGGTACTTCCAGAATGTAAAGAGGCATACCTCCTTGTTAAATGATGGACGGGAGGAAAGAGTGGAAGAGAAATGTGCACGGGGAAGACACTGTTACATGGGGTCCCGTCATCATGAGGTGTACTGGAGAAAACCTGAATGATTGCGCCGCGGAGAAACAGGATAGGGTAGTGGAGCCTTATTACAGTCAACCTTAAACGCGGAGATGGCACATGCCGGTGATGATTGTGTGGTTGATGTAATAACTAGCTGAGACAGGAGGGGGTAAGCGAACTGGCAGCGGACACAATTATAGCGCGAGCGTTTCCTGTATTGTTACAATTTCATAATGCAACGAGTTACTTCCCCTGCTGGATTGACGTAGATCAGTGGCTCAAAATGTGTGCTCCCATTGGACCGCTCTATGGAGATGATCATATTCGTGTACTTACGTAATGAATTTTATATTGATCCAGAACAATGCAGCGTAAGAACGTCCTTGGAGAGATTTCTGTATAATACAACACATCTGCTGAATAACGTCTTTATGTGAAGTATTACACCAATGCAGTACATGAATTTACAAAAACAAAGAGTGGAATCGATGCGCTTTAGTATACTACGCTGCAGTTTCATTATCATCTCTAGACAACAATCCCCTTCATATTAAAATCCTATTTTGACTTACGTGGTCACGGGTTTATTAATGAGCCAGAGATGGACCCTAAAACAACTTTTTTTCTGAGGTTAAACAGGGTTAGGGTAATGTTTGAATGGGGAAAAAGTGGAAGTACACGATCACAAGGTGACAACAGGGACGTTGCGGTTAAAGCCTTCAACAATACACAAACAACAAACACACAATGATACAACTAACTACATGAAAAACTCTACATGAGAATATGTATAGAATTTCAACATCTGTTTCCGTGTTATGAACTTTGAAACGCGTGTAGCACAAAGCCTCCTGTCTCTGTGAAACGAAATACCCAAACGCCAGTATGGTACAGAGCCCTTGGCCATGGTGGTATACTGGTAAAGTACATGGCTGGGTCGCAGTGGAGATAGAGAACCGGCTAGCACTCTTGCCTTCCAGCCCAGTGGACGTGTGGTTGAAATCCCACTGAGGAGGGGGGTAAATTTAATTATGCCAGGGTCCAGGTCGACCCAGCATAAGATGGACATTAGAAAATGTAAAGGGAAATAAAGGCTGCCGGTGTGAAATTGACCACATTATCTCCCTCATAAAGTGCCGATTGGTTAAAACATGTGGGCGAGGCAGAATAAACATGGGGTCACCACGTAATGTGAAACTGGGATTTGATAAGACCTGCATACATAATTATCGGCACAGTCATACAGGCATGTTCACTGTGATATACAAGTAAATACACCTCGACATATGGAACTGTGGATGAATGGAGAATTACGGGCAAGTAATGACATGTGGATAATGGGGAACTACGTACAGGCAATAACATGTGGATAATGGAGAATTACAAGCATGCAATAACATGTGGATAATGGAGAACTACCGGCAAGCAATAACATGTAGATAATGGATAACTACAGGCAAGCAATAACATGTGGATAATGGATAACTACCGGCAAGCAATAACATGTGGATAATGGAGAACTACCGGCAAGCAATAACATGTGGATAATGGATAACTACCGGCAAGCAATAACATGTGGATAATGGAGAACTACCGGCAAGCAATAACATGTGGATAATGGAGAACTACCGGCAGGCAATAACATGTGGATAATGGATAACTACCGGCAAGCAATAACATGTGGATAATGGAGAACTACCGGCAGGCAATAACATGTGGATAATGCGTGAAACAATGGATGTTTTAGACTACGTCGTTATATACAAGATAAAAGAAAGAAAGAAGGCTAGAATGTAATGTTGAGACAAAAGTGTGGAGGGATGATGACAGAAATGGAGAAACAGTGATACAATTGTAGAGACAAAGTTGTGGAGGGATGATGACAGAAATCGAGAAACACTGATACAATCGTTGAAAATAGTGCTAGAGTCAAATGTGTGGAGAATTACAAAGTTAGTTGCATATCCTTTACAGGACGTCGCAGTCAACCCCCAGCATTTGTTTGTCTGTTAGTGAATTCTTGGTTAGTTTACGCTCAGTAGTTTTCCAATTGCTGTCTGAACTACCGGCACTCTTAGCATTGCATGAAAACCAACGCAAGGCGGTCTGCATCCAGATCACCCACATCTGTGCTTAGAGCGTGGGGTGCGAGATCACGAATTGCGTTCGTAACATGTCGCCACGGAGCAAGTTCAAGTGGAGAGATATGAACAAAAAACAAGCAGCAATTACAAGACGTCTAGAATGTAGTGTAGAGACACAAATGACGAGAGATATTCACGGAAAACGTGAAACAAGGACACACATGTACAATACAGTTTAGTCACAAAAATGCCCAGAGTAACACTGCCAGTTTAGCACTCCCAAATGAACATAAACAAAATATGAAACAATGATCCTGTGATAATCCTCTGGCGCACACAAATATCAATTGTATGGAGATTATTTTCCCTTGGATAATCACGAACAATGGTGTCTGTAGATGTACAGATAGCACGGAATATACAGGAGACGATGCACGACTCACACAAATAATTGGTGTAGGTTTAATGGTTGTGATGATAAACATTGGCAGTTTGTTTGACGATAAGTTAGTGTGCTCACTTCTTGCAGGAAATACCATGTGCAACTTGTAACTGGAGTATATTGTGCCTATTATATATATATTAATTAATTAAGTTACTAAGTCGCGGTTACAGCTTCACGGCAGAGGGTCGTCCCATTACGGTTCAACCCCTACACTGGTCAATTTGAATTAATCTTTTGAGTCTCGTTCGGAAAGCAATGGCAAACTTTTGAACGTAAAATTGTCTACAAGATCAACATGGGATTGATAGGAACCTCCTGCAGAAGGTTGTAATTTTTAAATAAATGTTCATAAAAGGATGAATGGGATTATAGTGTTATACTTGTGCCGTGTAATATTGTGAAGATTATACGCTGTTGGTGCTTCTGTCTGTTGACTGACTCACTTCTATCTAGTGTGATAAAAGGTGATAGGAGTGTTCTACCGGGAGACAGAATTGAATCACGGAGGGTGACTGGATTGTTCTATCGAGAGATAGAATCGAAACAGGGTGTGTGACTGGGTTGTTCTAACTGGAGACAGAATTGAAACATGGTGAGTGATTGGTGTCGTAAGTAATCCTTTATTACTTTAGTGTCGTCCCTGGAGTGAGGGGAATCAACACCCACAATTTTTTAACCCAATATTATTGTCCTAGAGAAACCACCAGAATCCGCCCACAAAACTCCCTCAGTCTGTAGACACCTCTTTCTTACTCTCACTCACCCCTGGATCATGCCCCCTCTCATTCTTCCCCAACACAACGTACTCAACAACTCTAGCTTTAACAAATAAATACAACAATTAATTTATTAAAACAAAGAGTACGTGTGTGAGAGGTGTGTGTGTGTAATGTGTAGAATGTGTGTCGAATATTCTAATGTGTATGTAGAATCAGACCAGTGAATCAGGAGCAAAGTCTGTTACATCACTGTGCTGAGCACACAACAGCACCATGTATTCCGGACAGTGAACCTCACCCAGAAGATGTTTCTCCGTCCACGTGACGACTTTCTCCGATAACGATCGAACAAACAGGATGCTGGTCATCAGATAGACACTGTTCGATCTTGGTCTTCACTCTAACAAACACGGTGAAGTTACTCTGTTTAATAATGTTTGTTGAACAGAGAATCTTTCAATTAACTGTGTCACCCGTCGTTCTATGTTGACGATACTGTCGATGTTCTTGATGATAAGTTTCGTGTGATGGTCGTTGTCTAGGCAACGACACCCTGGAGTGTCAATTGAGCTATCTAACCGTCTTGCAATACAACTCACCCCCGCAGTGCACATTCGCCAGTCATTAAACAAGATTCAGTTGGCGCACATAATCCTTTATTACCAAAAATAACACAGACTCACGGAACATATGTATATATCCAGAAAACAATATATAATCCATCGAATATCCATCTCCTCCTCACAATATTAACACGCACACATCGATGCCTTCTCGAGCCTGCTTCATATCAAATCCATAAGACAGGTAATTCCAGCTCCTATCCACCGCTGGACCTCGCACAATACACCCACACACTGGGTTCAGGCCCTCACTCCCTATAGAACCCACTCTGGTTCAGGCCTGTCTTCACAACTGGGAGAACAACACAACACGGAGATCTCTAACTCCGCTTCTCCTTAGACTACCGACCAGTTCGGCATCTACCCATCAACTGTCTTGAAGTCCCTTGACTTCACACAAAACTAAACTGTCCTTCCCCCATCCCCCTGGGAGATTTTCTCTACCCTCACTATTTTATTTCTCAGGACTGGCTGTTTTCCCCATAGCCAGGTCAGTCACTTTACTGTCTCCCACTTTCATCCCTTCTCTCTCATGCCCGGTCACTCAACTCATTGTCAATGACCCAGGCTTATGTCATCACCCCCCTCTTAAAAGAAAACTTCGTTTTCAAATATTGGGAGACTGCACTTACTAAACATGTGACCCAGACATATTGCCTGGGTAGCCCTAAGTATGGCTCCATCTCACTTTAGCTACCACCCTAAATAATACATCAAATGCTCATAGTACACTCCCATATTCCCCACACATAAATACAACCATCTTTCTATCTTGTGTACCAATGCATGAACTAATACATCACATAATAATAATACATCATAGGAAAGCATTATACTTATGTACCCACAGGTCTCTTACTACTTCACGACCACACAATACTATTTGTGTACCGACCCTATATCAGGTGGTTCTGTTCTTGCATTAACCCTCCTCTGATTCCTGTCGATGCTGTGTCTACCTTTCATGTACCCATGACTCATGGTACCTCTACAATTACAACATCTGTTTGCTATCCCTAGCCCTGGGTCAGTAATGTCGCGAGCACTCTTTTGACCTGACTCAACTTTCCTATCTGCATATTGCACCATTACACTTGAGTCTCTGTTTAGTCTGAACTCTTTATTCAATCTTGGCCCATATATCTGGCACCTTGCTTTCTGCTGCATACGCCTTCTGCCTATGTGCCCTGCACATGCACTATCCTGAGCTGTTCTAGTATATCGGTCTCTATGTGCTAAAGGTACTGCTACTTGCCCACGTGCCGTTCTGCTATCTGAAAACCTGCGAGTGAGAACATTGTTCTTCCTCTCGAAGCACCATCTACCCTTCCCTGACTGACTATTTTCTACTCTACTACACCCTTGGAAACATTTGTTCAGAGTAGTATCTTGTCTCTGGGAGTCACTAGCACTATATTTGGGATCCATTCTCATCTGCTCAACCGTACTATCCTTGTCCTGAGTTCCTGTGTCTACTTCAAGTGTCCTCTTCTACCTCAGCTATACTCTCTAATTTAGGTTCTCTTGTGGTAACTACCTCATTACTGCTTACACTATATTTTTGGTCCCAATAAACTACTTCCTCTTCTGTACAATCTTTAACTCCTATAACATTTCCTATGATCAAATCAGCCACTGGTGAGTCCAAAACACACGCTGTCACTCTTCCAGTGATATATGGTGTTTTTACTGTTATTATGGCTAATGGGTAGAACTCTACTGTCCCATTAAATGTTATGGATCTAATCTTTTTCCCTGTATAATCCGAGGGCTGTACTAAGCTCTTTCTCACCCCGATGGACGTACATCCGGAATCCCTAATTGTTAACGCTGGCCTATCATTAACAAACCCATGATGCATCTTCAGACTTCCTCCTTCATGGACTGCTGATCCTGCTTTCACTGTATGACCACATATTAGGACTGGCTGACTGTCTTTTTCAAAAAGAGGTTTGCACCCACTACAATCTTCATTGTTCAGCGTCTCAATTACTTGCGCTGCATTTGAGTGCTCTGTTTCTCTCATCCTACATTGATGGCTGACATGCCCCTTCTTTCCACATTTGAAACAGATGATCTCCCTTTACTTGCTGTTACTGTTGGCTCATCTGATGGCTTGTGCACGTCACACTCTGCTGCCTTGTGTCTCCAGCTCCCACAATTCCAACATCCGGCATAATTTGGACGTCTCTGGAAGTTCCCTCTTCTATATGGGTACCGTCCTACTCTACCAACATTGTTTCCTCGGAAACCATTATCTAGAAGTTCTTGCTGCTCACCTTTATGTGCTGAATCCACACTTTTCGCCCTTGGTCTGATGACTGGATTCTGGTCCTGTTTAGTGTACGCTGCACTGACTATTTCCTCACTAATTAGTCTACCAATAGATACGTTAGGATGTGCAGTCATGTAATTTTGCCCTAACTGATGACATTGTGTCTATGTCCTTTGGCTTACGTTCCTCAAAGAAAGCCACTAAATTAGTATTACATGAAGCTAATACTTTGTCTCTTAACACTAAATCTACTAATTTATTAAAATCTTTCCCTACTTCTGCGAGCTCCATCCATTTGTTAAATGTATTCTTTACAGTGTTAACAAAGTCTGTGAAATCTTGATTTGTCTCTGGCACTAACTGTCTAAACTTTGTTCTATATCCATGCTCAGTGAGTTGGAACTTTGTGAGGAAACGTTGACGTAAGATAGTGTAGTTGTTTCTTTCTTCCACAGGTAAATTAAACATTGTATCTAGAGCCTTACCCGTAAGAAACTCTCCAAGTCGCATCGCATACTCTTTCTCTGGAATACCTAACGCTTTGGCTGATGCCTCGAACCTGGCCAAATAATTTTCAAGTTGGTCCCGGTCTGTAAAATATGGCAGTTTTAATCTCTGTGATGACTGCGACGGTCTTCTGCTTTCCTCACTTTGACCTTTCGAAGATAGTTCTAATTTTCGGAGTGCAATTTCAGCTTCCATCTTAATCTTCTCTTTCTCAATTTCCATTTTCATTTGTGTCTCTTTCTCTTCCTGTAGACGCTTGTTTTCTATTTCAGCTAACTTTACTTCCTGTTGAGGTTTGTTTTCCATTTCAGCTAGTTTTACTTGTGTCTCTTCCTGTAGACGCTTTGCCTCGCGTTTATTATGCCTCTCCTCTCTTTCCGTCTGTTTTTGTTCTTTTGCTTCGGCATACTCCTATAACTCTTTACCCTTCAGGCCTATTCTTTCACCTGCTTCAATATATTCCATTAAAGTAGGCATCTTGTACTTGTGGACACGTTGCTGTCAATCAGCCAACTATAAATGTGACGACTCTGCTGTTAGTCTTTGTGTCACTTCCCTAAGTACGCCAGCACTCCCTGTGTACGTAAATTCGTAGTGCTAAAATATCACTCTGTACTCACCCAGTCACTCTATAAGCACTAGGTAGTGAGGTGGAATATCACCTATGCTCCCTGGCATATATCTATAACACATAGTTGTATAACATTTCCTGGAAATATTGTTAAACATACATATAAATACATATACAAACAAATGGATGATAACACTAAGTGTTTTCTATAAAAACGTTAGACTCACAAGCCAAGTACACGGAGACGGTGATCACAAAGAAATAAACCACAGTAACAACCACAAGCTTGTGTAGGGACATCCACAGTGCGCGTAATATATAAATATAAACTGACAAAGACCACTAGACAGCAGACATGACGAAAGATCACAATACTAACATATATCCGACCACAACAAATATCATATGTAAATATAACGAAAAGAAGAAAGAGAAAAGAAAAATTATAGCGTAACAATATACACAAATCTGACGTGAAACAACTCGGCTCTAGATATTGGTTAGGACTATTCCAATGCCAATGCACGACACGTTAACTCATTAACGTTTTCCTTACAAAAAATATCTTAAGCACCAGGAGAAAAAAACCACGTTTTGCAAGTCCTATCCTAGTGTAGATAGAGATCGCAAAAAATGCCTATTCAACAACCACACATAATCAAATATCCATATATATATATATATATATATATATATATATATATATATATATATATATATATATATATATATATATATATATATATATATATATATATATATATATATAAGTAGACACACGATAACGACAGTTAATACGATGAGAGCAACAGAATGTCCAACTGGTTGGCCGATAAATCTGTACTTATAATCCGTCGCCAACAGTTCGTATTTAATAATCTTTTTACAATAGGATGGAAGTGTTTGTTTGTTAAAATTCCGAAATGTCTACGACGCTAGATTTCAAACCGACTTCTTGTTTTGTTGAGTGGTTCCTGAATTCACGTGGTGATCACAAGTTCCAACTGTCGACAAAAATTGAAGATGATAGTAATATCCAAACTGTTCTGTCTCGACACAGTCCGTAACGTTATTGTACTTTCATCTGGACGTGGTGATACCAAGTAATAATCCAACCGTCTTTATCCTATCGTTGTGGAGATGGTCCGTAGTTGTATTAATTATGTGATAGATTTACTTTTAAAGACAAAGTTCAACACAAAAAGACCTCAACTGTTCCCCACTGTAACTGTGTAGAGTCAGTTCTTTTTCGGTAACTGTATGCAACCCAGCCTGCGGTGATGACATGTCATCCTTCGTTGTAACAATGATTGCTCATGACAGAGTAATGATAACGATAGTAGAACAGTTCAACAAAGACGAAACATAAAGTCTGGTTTTCGTTCATAAACAAGTTGTTTATCCAGTTCTCTGGAAAATCTCAGTAACTTTTCACTGTCCCCAACCTTGACCCGCAGGTCAACTTCAGTAATCTTTGTCACAATAATACACACTGTAAACTGACCGGACACTTTTCCCGTTATACAAAAACACTTTCCACACAACTTCTCAGCCCCGACCCGGCTGTGAACAAAGTAATGTCCGGAAATTTTCCGTTATCCACAACGACACCTGCCGTGCTCCAACCCCTGTGGTACACTACCCCTGTATGTCACCCTTCCCGGTGAACAGCAAATGTCAATTTTCTCAGTGTATTCTACACATTCATTAACTCTCCCCTTCCCGGGAGTTCAATGTTCTCGTAAACAGCGCTGACTCGAATTGTCCGTGGAGACTCACAATTTCCACCTGCACTGTCTCTTAACTCCGCCCCGCCTCGTCTTTTAACGGCGTCGACAAATCTTGACCAGTCAAAAAGCGACCACACGGTGCGTTCCCTCACCACACACACCTGTCAATATCTTGAATTATCAATCCTGTCTTTATCACCGACAGCGATGTCCTACACACACCTAGGACTGACTGCTATTGTCGCAAACACGTTTTTGTCCACGCGACATTTCACCTATGCTGTCCGCTAGCACAGTCTCTTGACGTATAAACACATGCGCCTGTCGTCTCAACCACGACAGTTTTTGTCTGTGCGCTCTTTGTACCTAGTGAGCAACCCCGTCACTCCCCACTCTCCGTTGACCTGCCGTGTCTTCTCTAGCGCGCTGACAGTTTTTCCTCGATGTGGCGTCTTACACACACACACGCTGGATATTCCCACTCCCTTCTGGATTAATCCTGGTTTTTCATTAGCTTGAGCACTACTGTCTGGTATCAAATTTACCTGTCGTGAACTTCACTTGAACTGTCTGCTAGCTTGAGTTTTTACTCCCGTCTGTCTGTGTGAATTATCTGGCGCCCACACAAAGAGTTCACATTACCCTCTCGAAGCCACGCAATCCAAATTGTCAAGGGTTTGTTAGTTTGATGGAACGAAGTCACCAGATAATAACTCCTCTCTCAGCGAAGAGCCCACAGATATCTCAGAATGACAACAATGTCTATATTACAATGGGTTTCTTGATCGGACGAGCTCTCAGATACTCCTTACTAAGCGACGAGACCCCAGATGTCACACGTCGTTCTATGTTGACGATACTGTCGATGTTCTTGATGATAAGTTTCGTGTGATGGTCGTTGTCTAGGTAACGACACCCCTGGAGTGTCAATTGAGCTATCTAACCGTCTTGCAATACAACTACCCCCGCAGTGCACATTCGCCAGTCATTAAACAAGATTCAGCCGGCGCACATAATCCTTTATTACCAAACATAACACAGACTCACGGAACATATGTATATATCCAGAAAACAATATATAATCCATCGAATATCCATCTCCTCCTCACAATATTAACACGCACACATCAATGCCTTCTCAAGCCTGCTTCATATCAAATCCATAAGACAGGTAATTCCAGCTCCTATCCACCGCTGGACCTCGCACAATACACCCACACACTGGGTTCAGGCCCTCACTCCCTATAGAACCCACTCTGGTTCAGGCCTGTCTTCACAACTGGGAGAACAACTCAACACGGAGATCTCTAACTCCGCTTCTCCTTAGACTACCGACCAGTTCGGCATCTACCCATCAACTGTCCTTGAAGTCCCTTGACTTCACACAAAACTAAAATGTACTTCCCCCATCCCCCTGGGAGATTTTCTCTACCCTCACTATTTTATTTCTCAGTACTGGCTGTTTTCCCCATAGCCAGGTCAGTCACTTTACTGTCTCCCACTTTCATCCCTTCTTTCTCATGCCCGGTCACTCAACTCATTGTCAATGACCCAGGCTTATGTCAAACTGAAATGTCACTTGGGAAAATCTACTGTTCACAAGTCTCTGATTATAAAATTTTTCCCATCTTTAAAAAACTACCTATTAATGTTTTTAGGTAGATGTGTGTGTGTGTGTATATATATATATATATATATATATATATATATATATATATATATATATATATATATATATATATATATATATATATATATGTGTGTGTGTGTGTGTGTGTGTGTGTGTGTGTGTGTCCTTCCTTGCTATATGAGTTATGAATCTTCGGTGATGAAGCTTATCACTCAGGAAACACAACACTTATGTTCTTCAAGTCCGGCTCAGCAGAAGCCAGATTTCTGCAGACCAACTAGGTTCTGAGCACCGTGTAAAAGCCTCTCAGTAACCTCTGTCTTCATTCCGAGAGCCATCATTGTATAAAACTGTGAAAACTGCTTCTTCGTAATAAATCATCGCACACTCAAGTGGAACCTGTTGAGTAGAGAACATCAAGGTGACAGCAACTCAATCCTGACCGTAATTAGGTGAGTGTAGGCCAATAGCAGCACTCAGATCTATAACTGAGATCCGATCTCTGTCATACGGCCAAATAGCTCATCACATTGGTCTTAGACATGGCAACACCAGGACAGAATAAAGGAACGGGTAGAAACCCAGCAGATGCCCTACTGGAAGATCCTACCTTTTCACATTCCCCTCCTCCCTCCCAACCATCCTCAATCTCTCTAATTATTATCCCACTACATTGTCCTCAACTCCCTGAGTAAAATGATATATCACACAAGCTAGTTAAAGTCATACAATAGGACACTAGTGCCGACGCTCCTATAATACTTTCTAGCCCTGCACTTATAGAACATTCTATCACCGCACCTATAATACATTCTATCACCGCACAGTACTGTACTCTATTCCTAATCATACTCTAAGTTAGATATGATTAATAGAATACCATATGCCTATTCCGGTTGATGATTAAGACTATGCAATCACAGACTGGATCTATGTCCGCCGATAAATTATCAACACGTTGACACTATAGTCTCTTTCAATTAACACAACTCGGAAAACTGCGCCGATCTTTAACACTTCAGAATTTTTGGCCGACTCACTCCAACTTGTTTACTGCAACGGGTTTTATATCGGGCTTGCGTGACGTCACCAAATAGTCTAGACGACGAGGCGTCGAGAAGTTGTTTTTCTCTTTATTTTTCCCAACTCAATGTGAACATCCGGCTGGTGTCCCCTTTCATCTGGGAAATTGTCTCCTGTCTGTGATCTAGAGAGCCTTCTCCACATCACAAGACTCCATCCGACGTCTGGCCAGACATTCCGTCTATCACTTCAAAGGCTGACTCCCGCCTTTCAGACGGATGGCGCCATTGTACGTTTCTCGAACAACATGTTACAAAATGCGGACCGGGGTTAGACATTTTGACGCGACTTATTTTGTTCCTCAGTCTATACAACATAAAAGGGTTGCCTGTTTTTGCAGACGAATGTCGGGTCTTGTTTGTCATCGATCGAAACTATCAAGTTTATATTTCGTGACAATTGAGTTGTTCTAATGGGAGATAGAATTGAAACAGGGTGGGTTACTGGGTTGTTCTAACGGGCAATAGAATTGAAACAGAGTGGGTTACTGGATTGTTCTGACGGGAGACAGAATGGAAACAAGATGAGTGGCTGAACTACTTTAACGAGAGATAGAACGTTGCTGAAGATTCCTCGCAGTTGAGCTTCTATGTGAAGATGGGACGTCATTGCTCCTGATATATTATTAACAACAGTCATGAACATATGATTTTTCCTCATAATTATTTGATAATAAATCAGATCTCGGCAGGTACGCAATAAGGTAACCATCATCATCACGCGCCTTGCCAGCTGACGATGACATTCATGTCTTTCCACATATTTCGGTCTTTAGTGTTCAGGATAAACTCTGCTGGTGATATTGTCATGCCTCCATGCCACTACCTCAGTTCATCCAGCAACATTTCTCTTGGTCTGCCTTTGCCTGTTTTCCTACTAACCATTCCAATTGTCACGATATTCTGCAAATAATAAGATACTGTATGTATTAATTGTCCATACTATTGTATATTGTATATATATGTATGTCAGGTCTTAGCTAGATATGACTGAGCTACCGTATGACAGTAGACGATACTACCTGCCTCAGTTAGCGCCAAATGTTGGGCGACGCTTACTAAACCCGACACCCCACATTGTGCCAACGGCCCTGGGCGGATGGAGCGCAATTGGGAGGATACAAGCCTTATCTAGTACGAGGAAATGCAACCTAAAGACTAAATGTCATGGCAGGGCAGACCTGGGCCTATGCCTAGGAACGAAGCCTCGACAGGCGGACAGTTAGGGCATTTCTTTGCTGATCGGACAATTTCTACGGCTTGTCTTGTTCCAGATGTATCGGTGTTACCTTTCCTCTGGAGTACACTAGACAGGCTGAGAGAGGGATCATGCTGCAAGGGCAACACATGGTCTCTAAACTCAGCCCAGGCTTTGTGTTATGGGGAGGTATAACTCCATTTTGCAAGCTATTGTCTGTCGAGACGGTAAGGTGCCAGTCATTCAGTCAGAGTCAGATATTGTATATTTAGATGCAATTCACCTTACTCGGTGTGATTAATGATTGTGTAATTGTAATTTCAGATAATGTGGCTACACAGAAGGGCTGCAGATGTTGCTAAAGGCATTCTTTGTCTCGATCGTTCACCATGTTCCTAGTGGTCTCATGTCAACAGCTGGATTCGTTCTACACAATGATTGTGTGAATAGATGGTTCATCATTAGATTTGCTATATGGCCTTTTAACCAGGCGTCTCCTAGGCAATGTTTGTGGAAACAGACTGGGTCACCGTTTTCCTAGTTACGTGACGTCAACAGCAGGATTTGTTCTACATAATGTGTGTGTATACATGGTTCACCACTATCTTAGATACATAACGTTGTCGTCGGTAGCCAGCTACACATTGTTTGTGTGAATAGACTTTGCTATGTGATTTCACAATCAGGAGTCTCCTGCGCAATGTTCGTGTGAATAGACTGTTGACGTTATATTGCTATATGACGCCATTCTCAGGAACTGTGCTATACAATGTGTGTGTGTGAATAGACTGTTATACTATCTTGCTATATGACACAACACCAGAAGACACGATGTTTGTGTAAATAGATAACTTTAGTTCACCTGTGCCGATCCGTTTCTTCTTCAGACGTTGTCCAATGAATTATTAAATTCATATTGTTATATTATTCAGCGTATCGTTTTATTATTCAATATTATCTTCATCAAGTAATGTCAGCTGGGACAGTTCTTCAGACAAACCGTGTGAGTAGATGGTCGCACACAGCAGTAGATGATGTAACAGGCAGATTACATTAGCGAATCTGTACATGGCGATCGCACACGGAACGGTTACTTAGAGATTATGGTTATTGTACGTGCGTACAGTACACACATTTCTATCAGTAGCATCATTTTACAACAAAGTACCATATTACGGCTAGGATTGCTGCGTCATGATCGCCAATGATTGCCCAAGATTAGGCACCTGAATAATAAGACAGAAGTATACAGAACATATTTTGAATAGATCATTCTTCAGCATCCATTAAAATGGCGCAATTCACAATGGGACACATCCTTTGATGCCGACTTGAAATGTCTGAAACATTGTATGTTGGAATCATACTACACAATTGCTATAAGCTGTCTCAGGGACACAGCGAAGCCACGATAATGGTGTGTTTATAAAGTGGTTGTTTGGATTTGATCATTATTCTGACGAGATCAGCTGTACCATTCTTGCACCCATACAGGATACACTATGAAGTCTTGCCTTGAGTGCGTCACTCGTATAACTTATACTGTGTGCATCAAGATTTGATATAATGTTCAGATATACTATTCGCGTGGCAAGATCAATTGGCATGTTTGGTTATGTTGTATGAAATCTGAGATCAATCGTTAGTTAGTTAGTTAGTCGAGTTCCAACTTCACGGCAACGGGTCGTCTCCATTATGTTCCATTCCTGTGCCAGTGAACAAATCATTCGTAAGTGTGGCATCCGACATTAAATGATTAAATGTACACGCTTCGATCATATGTCAAATTAATCGTGCAATATATGTTGCCATAATCCGCCTAATAGTGTGATCCAAATCCCTTTGGATTACTACAGTCAAAATCCTCGTATCTTGTACATACGCCACCAATCTCTACGTTGACTGACCAGTTCTGCAAATAATTTAACAATATCTGTATTAAGCAACCCTACACGGCGCGTGATGTTGATAAACTGATGACTTAGACAAACTTCGTCAGATTTAGTTTAACGTTTGTGGGTCAGCTCAACACGCGATCAGGAAGTATCAGCCACCATACAGCAGTCTTGTATACTCGTTTACGTCATTCGTTTCTTTGACAGCCAAGAACAAAGACCGTTGGAATACAGAAGCTTCCAAGGAAAGCCTTCTGGTTTGAGACAGACCGTCAAGGACAAGCTGAAAACACTGACAGTTGTCAGAGCTGAGAGTGTCCACTCCAGAGTCAACAGATCGTGCCCGCAAGAACGCTCTTTAACACCATCAAGAACATTGCACCCAGGGTAGAGATCTAGCAGGGGATACCACCAGCAGCCATGTTGATGAGGAGAAAGAGGAAAAGAAGTAAGAAGAGGTCACCTGTTGACCAGGTTTAATCCATCTTCTTCTAATCCATTAATCATTGTATTTGTAGCATCATCTGGACACTGGTCCTGGCAGGATTTTACATGGCTACGTGTTGTCTCTTGTGGTCGTGTTCTAGTGAGGGTTATCGTCTATTTCCAGTCCGGGAAGGTTAACCCGGTCAACAAATGCCCGCAGAAGTCGGATGTGTCGGCCTAACGGCGCAAGAACGCATCTCTGCTGTAAACAGGCACAACGCAGTCACATCCGGAAAAAAATCACAGGATGAACGCAGAAGAAGAAGAAGTCTATTTCCAGTGTGTTGGTGATTCTTTGACCTGCCTAAGAGTATTCTAAGCTTCCAGCTTCCAAACTGATGGTCCTTCATTGTTTCTCAGATGACCATATTTTTCCTCGGTTGAATCGTTGTTAGGTCTCGTACATACTCAGTCACACATCTAACATCTGATCCTTGACCGTTATGGTTCTACCTCCTTTGGTTTTGAAACAAACATTCGATTTGGACATTACTTTTTACCATGTCATTGATCCTTTAGAGTGGTAGTATTTTTGGTGTTGTGCGTGCGTCGTGTGTGTGTGTGTGTGTGTGTGTGTGTGTGTGCGCGTGCGTGCGTGTAGGCTGTCCCTACACCCCGTATGCATATAAGCTGTCCCTACAGCCCGTGAGTACACAAGCTGTCCCTACAGCCCGTGCGTACATAGGCCGTCCCTACAGCCCGTGTGTACATAACAATGAAAGAACCCTATCCCACGTATTGAAACGTACATGCTATATGGTGGGTGATGCGTGGTCTCGAGGTATGGTGTCCGCCTCGAGTGCTGGAGGTCCTGGGTTCAAGTCCCGGTGAGGACATGGATTCATTTCACGTGGACTTCTAGTAACAAAATTTCCCCTGGTCTCTGGGTAGTGAGATCGACGCCCGTGTGTATTTTTGCGCACGTAAAAAATCCCTTGGCAGTTGGAAATCGAAAAAGAGTAGCCTAACGGCGCTGCCCGGGCAAAATTTCGAGTTAAAAATCTACCCAAAGTATTTCAGGTGCTACGGAGTTCGTGCACTGAGCTGAGTTTCTCCAGAGTTTCTCCAGACTCAGGTTTGAGTAGGAGGAGAACGGAGCACTTATGGGTTACACTGGTGTGCCGTGATGTTGATCCAACGTCTAAACTAAACTAAACTAAACTAAACTAAACTAAACTAAACTAAACTAAATTAAACTAAACTAAACTAAACTAAACTAAACTAAACTAAACTTGCTATATGGTACACACCAATGAGCAGTCAATGCACCGCATGAGATCGACCCAATAACAGATTTATAAAATACCCGCCTCCTGGGGATTTGAACATATGATTACCGATCCCACAGGCAGGCATGCTGCCCACTACACAGTGTGTGTTAGTTCTTATTTTCCAGAGATCATTCGAATCTTGGAAACACAATTTGAAGATAAAAAAATGCATCAAATGTGATCTTTTATTGGTGTGTTACATCTTTCTTGTATCTCACTCTCATATTTCATCTCAGACAGAAATCTAATAATCAATGTTTCTTTTCTCTCTCTCTCTCTCTCTCTCTCTCTCTCTCTCTCTCTCTCTCTCTCTCTCTCTCTCTCTCTCTCTCTCTCTCTCTCTCTCTCTCTCTCTCTCTCTCTCTCTCATATTTTAATTCACATAGAAGTATATCATTTATTTTATCTCACTCTGTTTCAGCACACATATGTAAATTAATGTTTTATCACTTGTGGGAATTTTGTCTATATCGGCAATGTTGCCTCTTGTATGAATTTTGTCTATATCCGCAATGTTGTCTCTTGTATGAATTTTGTCTATATCCGCAATGTTGCCTCTGTCTGAAGTTTGTATATATCCGCAATGTTGCCTCTTGTATGAATTTTGTCTACATCTGCATTGTTCCCTCTTGTATGAATTTTGTCTACATCTGCATTGTTCCCTCTTGTATGAATTTTGTCTATATCCGCATTGTTCCCTCTTGTATGAATTTTGTCTATATCCGAATTGTTGTCTCTTGTATAAATTATGTCTATATCCGAATTGTTGTCTCTTGTATGAAATTTGTCTATATCCGCAATGTAGCCTCTTGTATAAATGTTGTCCATATCCGCAATGTTGTATCTTGTATGCATTTCACTGTCATTTATAGCTCACTGAGTGGTCCATAGAGTTTATCTTCCACTGTCGTGTCTCTGAGCCAGGTTTGCACGGTTGCTCTCTAGCCTAGAAGGTTTGCCAAGATATGTCATATTTTGGGCAGTCTTGGAGTCGGTGATCTGCAAGTCTGCGGCGCCGATCAACATGTGTACATGGCTGATTTGCCAACCTAGCACGAGTATTTCAGTTTCCGAAACATCATGCGGTTTACCAGTGATTTTCTGTGTTTTTAATTTCTTTCATGTAGATCCGCAGTATTCTAAAGTTTCTGTGGCTTAAATGGGACATGTTAAAGTTAGTTGCATATCATTTACAGGACGTCGCAGTCATCACCAGCATATTTTGACTACTTGTGATTATTTGGCTAGTAGTTTACCTTCAGTAGTTTGCCATGGCTTTCTGAACGACCAGCACTCATACGCTTGTATGGAAACCAACGCAAGGCGGTCTGCATCTAAAGTGCCTTCAGCTATGTCTGTAGTAAAGTTTCTGAAGTACAGTGTCTGTAACATAGTTCAAGATTATTCGATTTCTCTATTTAGTTGTAAATATCTTGGTGTCTTTTAGGGATAAAGTTTTGTTGCTACTATTGTTACTTTTGTTTCTTTGCTGGGGTTTTCCGTCACCGATTTTTATGACATATAACTTCTGCATGGACATTATAAGTGTTTTTGTTTACGGAGCCGAGGTATTCATAGCATGTAACTTGTCAATGTCTTCCTTGTTGACTGTAATTAACTTTGTCATGTACTTATTTATGTTTATGAATTAACGCAGGTCAGCTAGGTTGAATGCATAAGAACGCGTGATCTTAAACATCCGGTGTGCTGATGCCGAGGTAAGCGGTTCGACTCCTACATCAGACAGCTGGACTAAAATGTTAACCTGTCGTCCTTGACTTGGGGACGTAAATTACAAGTACCTCTGAATTCTGAGTAGGTTCGCCTGATGGCGAGGGACACTGTTAACAGTGAAAGCTAATCCACACGCAAAATTTAGTCCATCACTACTATAAATAGTGTGTATGGACTACGCTTGAGTTCAAAGCTAGCGTGCGCAAAAAAAAAAAAAAAAAAAAACAATCCATTAATATTGCAGAATCATTGCCAAGTTTAAAGGAACGAATCAAAGAAGAGTTGAAACGGCGACAGCCGCTGTCAAAGGTGTGGTTGGCATGGGTGAGTACATTCTTGTTGTTTGTTGTTGTTGTTGCTGTTGCTGCTGCTGCTGCTGCTCTTCTTCTTCTTCTTCTTCTTCTTCTTTCTTCTTTCTTCTTTCTTCTTTCTTCTTTCTTCTTCCTTCTTCTTCTTCTTCTTCTTCTTCTTCTTCTTCTTCTTCTTCTTCTTCTTCTTCTTCTTCTTCTTCTTCTTCTTCTTCTTCTTCTTCTTCTTCTTCTTCTTCTTCTTCTTCTTCTTCTTCTTCTTCTTCTTCTTCTTCTTCTTCTTCTTCTTCTTCTTCTTCTTCTTCTTCTTCTTCTTCTTCTTCTTCTTCTTCTTCTTCTTCTTCTTCTTCTTCTTCTTCTTCTTCTTCTTCTTCTTCTTCTTCGTCTTCTTCGTCTTCTTCTTCTTCTTCTTCTTCTTCTTCTTCTTCTTCTTCTTCTTCTTCTTCTTCTTCTTCTTCTTCTTCTTCTTCTTCTTCTTCTTCTTCTTCTTCTTCTTCTTCTTCTTCTTCTTCTTCTTCTTCTTCTTCTTCTTCTTCTAATTGACAGCTCTTCTCAAGCATCTCGTCTCGAAGGCGTTGATTGTACTTAAATGTGATTTGCATACTGCCCAATTTGACATTTGTGGCAAAGGATTGGTGTTATTTAGTACCTGTCGATTTGTGGACATAAGTATATTTGGATGTTTCAGTATGGGTGATAGTTGATATATAAGCTCACTTGCTTTGTGACATCTGATTTCGATTTCTGTGTCTTTCTGTCATCTGTCTTGTGATCATACTTATTGGATATTTATATTCTTTAATCTATTTCCGAGGTTTGCTATTTAACATTATATTTAGTAGAACCGGAAATCTGCTAACCTGCATTACTTCAGCTGTGCTTGTATTTTTATTCACAATGTATATACTCCATGTAATTGTTTATTATTACAGTTATATTATTTTAATTATTACAGTAAATAAGTAAGATAAACAGTAGGTAAGATTAACAGTCAGTAAGATAAATATTCAGTGAGATAAATAGTTGTGGCAATTTTAACGAGTAAACATGTATGAATAAATTACAAACATTGACCAGCTGTTGCATGCTCAGAATAGTGAAACTAAAACGGTCTGACAACATCACCAATCTAGAGCAAAGTTATAACAACAGAGATGGGATGCCTTAGAGGCGCTGCCAGAGTAACCGTGAAAGATCGAATTTAACATGAGGAAATTACAGGACGACTAGGTCTGAAATAAGTCATGCCCTTCATTTAAAGAACAAGAATGTTCTGGTACCATCTGCTACAAAAATCCACATTGAAGAAATATGATGGATACATAGCAGGGGAAAGCCCACGTAAAAGATGGAGTGATGGAATCTAGAATAACCGTAGAGAAATGAACAGCAGATTAGAAAACGCACATAACATATCTTTAAAGCTTCCTCTAACACTGGGAGGAGAGTAGGAGAAGTTGAAGATCATTATAACATCCTTAACATCACATATATACATAATCTTTACATTAATTCACACAGACAGCTCATGTCAAAACACTCCTCTTGTATTGCTGAAATCGGTGAAATGTTTGAAATTAGCTTAGCAACCAGGAAAATTGTCTGGAGAATTTAGTGCTTTCTATGATCAGATAACCCACTAACTGTTTCTAGCTAACGTAAATAAATGTATGGTTACTCCCCTTGCCAATGTTGTTGGAGTGGTGTTGAAGTGGCCAAGAAGTAACATCGTTTGATTGTTTCCAAGTCGTGTGTAGAGGACGAGGATCATACCCAAATAATACTAGGGACACAGCCAGACTACCGACAGAAAAGTACTGCCATAACTGTGATGCTGAAATTGAGGCAATCAAGATACCAGCAGAAAAATTACTAAATACTAGCAATGGTATACAACCTGTGGTGCTATTGACAGATGCAAAATCAGTACTCAAGGCACTCCTGTCTGGGAAATTGCCAGTTACTAAGGACACTACTTTCTGAACTTAGCAGTCAGCATAGGGTCACCATACAGTGGATACCATCTCACTGTGGAGTACCCGGAAACGACAGAGCTGAACAATTGGCTAAGGAAGGAGCCAAGGATGAACAGCCTGATGTGCCCGTTCCATTCATCCATCATGTGCCATGCCGGTAAGCGTGGGCGGTCATGTTCTGCCATCTCACTCGATCACCAGAGTCGTGGATCAGCTCCGTGTTTCTGTCTCGACCATGCCACAAGGCCAAGCCATCCAGGTACTTGCTTCCAGGTCTTCCTCTTGGTCTGTTCCTCTCGATCTTACCAGTTGTCCCAAGTTCTCCAGATCATTTCTTCTCATAACATGCCCAAATAATTGTGACTGTCTACGTCTAATGTCTCTGATCAGTTTACGATCTTAATTTGTTTCCTGAAGGACTTGTTCATTGGTCTTTCTGGCTGTCCATGGTATTCTTTGCATTTTCCTGAGAAACCACATTTCTACAGCCATCAGATGTGCCCGTTATATACCACCAAAAGAAAAGAATGATCAAATCAGTCAGAAAGCCATCACAAGCCATCATCATCCATCCATCCATCATCATCCATCCATCATCATCCATCCATCCATCATCATCCATCCATCCACCATCATCCATCAATCCATCATCCATTCATCCATCCATCCATCATCCATCCATCCATCCATCATCCATCCATCCATCATCCATCCATCCATCCATCCATCATCCATCCATCCATCCATCATCCATCCATCCATCCATCCATCATCCATCCATCATCCATCATCCATCCATCCATCATCCGTCCATCCATCATCCATCCATCCATCATCCATCCATCATCCATCCATCCATCATCCATCCATCCATCATCCATCCATCATCCATCCATCCATCATCCATCCATCATCCATCCATCCATACATCATCCATCCATCCATCCGTCAATCATCCATCCATCCATCATCCGTCCATCCCTCCATCATCCATCCATCCATCATCCATCCATCCATCCTCTATCATCCATCCATCCATCATCCATCCATCAATCCATCATCCATCCATCCATCCATCATCCATCCATCCATCATCCATCCATCATCCATCCATCATCCATCCATCATCCATCCATCCATCATCATCCATCATCATCCATCCATCATCCACCCATCATCCATCCATCATCCATCCATCATCCATCCATCATCCATCTATTATCCATCTATTAACCATCCATTAACCATCCATTAACCATCCATTAACCATCCATTATCCATCCATCATCCATCCATCATCCATCCATTATCCATCATCCATCATCCATCATCATCATCATCATCATCATCATCATCATGTGCCTTGCCGACAATTCTGGCGATCATGCGTCTCCACATCTTGTGGTCTCCAACGACATGGATCAACTCGTGTGTTGACTGACTTCCGTGCCATGACACAAGACTGTCAAGAATGTTAGGAATAACTACACGTGAAATATACAAAAGAGAATCAACATTCTTGCACTCGGGACATTTCCACGGGTGCTCAGTCCATGTCTCCAGCAGCCAGCGAAGATCCCCCGAGCTGGTGGTACCAGTGGCGAAGTAAACACACGATGGTTCCGTCGCCCTGCTACTGAGTGAGTGCGTGGCGCGACACTGTGAGCTGTGAGTTTCGTGTGAAGTGCTTTTGAATCTGCCCGAGGTTTTTTGGAATGTGACTGCATGTTCGGAGTGATGGCAGATGGCTATGTCCCAGAGTTGACCGGTTTTTGCCTTATGCAGAAATGCGTGTCTGCTGAGCTTCTGGTTGACTGCCACTGCAATCGACGATGAACTGTATTTCGTAGACTATGTGGGTGAACATCTAGGAAACATCCAGATGGGAAAATGGCTGCAGATTCCATCAGAAATGAACTGGGTGTTTTGTGGGGGACTATTGTGTTGACATTCTGGTGGCAGGCATTATGCACAGTGCATCTGTGCGGGCTGTTGTTTGTCGAGACTCCTGTCTTTTCCACTTTTCACATTGGGCAGTGGGGAGCGTTTTGTGTGATATTCACTGGCACAGGAACTGGAGCATAATGGGGACAACCCGTTGCTGTGAAGTTGGAACTGCGACTAACTAACTAACTAACTAACTAACTAACACATGCCCTACACAGAACAGTTTCAAACCGCATGACTTGATGATGGATGGATGGATGGATGGATGATGGATGGATGGATGGATGATGATGATGGATGGATGGATGAAGATGGATGGATGGATGGATGGATGAAGATGGATGGATGGATGGATGATGATGGATGGATGGATGGATGATGATCAATGGATGGATGATGATCAATGGATGGATGATGATCGATGGATGGATGATGATCGATGGATGGATGATGATCGATGGATGGATGATGATGGATGGACGGATGATGATGGATGGACGGATGATGATGGATGGACGGATGATGATGGATAGACGGATGATGATGGATGATGATGGATGATGATGGTATGATGATGGATGATGGATGATGGATGATGATGGATGATGATGGATGATGATGGATGATGGATGATTGTCAGGGTCTTAAACCTGGCTCGTTGGACCTAACATATGTGAGACAAGTACAAGTACAATATGATTGGACTTGACACACAATGACACTAAGTTCAATGGATTTATTTACACTTTACATGCAATACGATATAGTTTGGCATGTGATGATCATTACTATACATATACAATACATCAATACACTTACAGACAAAACCCTCAGCTTCACAGTCTATCTCACAAGATATACAAGAACTCGACTTTCGGGCACAGAACTACACAAGCCTTTCTCAACCCACACGTCTTGTCATGTCCGAGTTCCCAAGCAGTCTGGCGGATTCTCCGCACAGCGCTTGCCCTGTGGATTGGCGTCACGAGGACTGCGTGCGTCTTGCTTTGTCCTTGCCTGACCGCTGCCGATCACGTCAGCCAGCAATCTGCGGGCAGGTAACTGGTACTCGCCTGGCGGGCGTAACGATGTCACTGCATCTCGGTTGGCGACTATTCGCCTGGCGGGCGTAACGATGTTACTGTATCTCGGTTAGAGACATTATAGATTCTGACAATGATGATGGATGATGATGAATGATGATGGGTGATGGATGATGATGGATGATGGATGATGGATGATGATGGATGATGATGGATGATGGATGATGATGGATGATGGATGATGATGGATGATGATGGATGATGGATGATGGATGATGATTGATGATGATGATGATGAGTTCATTCTAATTCACAGTCATGGTTCAACACGAACTCTGAACCGTACAGATCGGGCCATCTGTGCACAGATTACCAGCGCTGAATGTATGTGTGCTTGATTCCACATGTTCACACTCTGCTCAGCCATTTATATCATTATTTTCTCTACACCCGTTCCTTATACATGCTCGTGTTTTTATATCTACCTGGCAATCTGTATTTGTTGTATTAGTTACCTGCGTGCGGCATATCGCTTTATTGGATGTACCTGGATACATATTTCCCCGTACCTACCGACGCACCTACCTACCTATGTACACACCTGCGGGGCTACCTTCAGAGCTAACTACTTACCTATCTCAGTACAGCACTCCCCTTAATAATAATAATAATAATAATAATAATAATAATAATAATAATAATAATAATAATAATAATAATAATAATAATAATAATAAAACCCTAGTATAACAGTCAGTCCCCTATTGGTATTGCACAGAAATATCCTAAAATATCTTTAAGGGTGTCTAGTTGGTCATGCGTCGAAGTACACTTACTCTTGTAGCGAGGCGTCGTCGTAATTGGAGGTGACAGGTTCGAGTCCTGGTCGGTAACTATAGCTTAAAATTTGTATATTCATTATACATACATTCGCAACCTGTTTGAACACTACCTCAGTACAGACTACATTCCCCCATAAACAAACAAAACACATTCCCATATGTATGGCACGTTACACCTTCCTTAGGTATAATGCCTATGTTAAACATTGCCTCAGTGAGTCATGTATTATTGATTAATTTTCATGCGTTTTAATGTTTATTGTTCTTTGTTGTCAAAGATTTGCTTCATAAGAGATGTTGAATGAAAGAATGTATGAGAGGAAAGAAAGGAGGAGGGCAGAATATCAGACAGGCCTGCGTGCCCAATTCTTAACCCTTTGAAAATAAAAATTGTTCGTTCGTTCGTTGTATAGTGCGTCCTCTAATCCCTACTTCTTTCTTCTATTTCTCTGAGCGACAAACAACACTTGTGTTTTATTTATTAACAGTCTCCTATCGGTGGTACAGTTTGTCCCCCATTGCTAATAACAATTTCCACATCAGTAATTGACATTACTGAGTCATGTTATATTGATTGTTAATGCATGCCTGCTCCGTGGCGATGTGGTTGCCGACGCAGTTCGTGATCCCTTATACCCGCTTTCGAAACACAGCTGCGAGCGATTTGGTAGCAGACCGCGTTGCGTTGGTTTTTTACCAAACTGTATGTGTGCCGGTCGTGCAGAAAGCATGGCAAACGTAAACTTGTCAAGAGATCACAACAGCAAAAATGCTGGTGTTGAATGCAACGTCTTGTTAAGGATATGCAAACTAACCTTAACTTTTAACTCCAGAACATACAACGTTACATGTGAAGCATTTCGAGTTGATCTTATGGACCCTAATATAACTTCTCCCTGAAGTTGAACAGGGTAAGGATAACGGTAGAGTCGGATCGGGAAGAAATGACTGATGTAAAACAGAAGTCCAAAAGATGTATGGAAATTATTAAGAATAAATTTAACAACATCTTTACATGGATGTCCTTTACAAGACATCGCAGTCAAAATCAGAATGTTGTTGTTGGTGCCTGATTGTGGTTTTCTAGCTTCTTTTATGCTGCATAGTTTCATTGTTAAACATCGACGCAAGTCCGTCTGCTTCCAAATCGCTTGCAGATGAATTCGAATCTAGTACGCTCTATTGTAAAACCCGTTCGCTACCCCTTAGCCATAGATTAACAACATGATAAAGGTTTTAATCAAGTAAGATAAACAGGAAATTAAACATAAAATTAATCGAATACTGTACTCTATGCTGCCGGAGAGCCTGGCATATGATACCGCAATATCTCGTCTGAAAGTGGAGGTGGAGGCAGCCACTACGGTGTTCCGCTGGCTGGAGGAACACAACACATACATGTCGTGATTGTAAAGGGCTCACGGAACGTGCAGAGCAGGGTAAAGACAGGAATGCTTCCTGTGGAGTGGCATGCCTTAATTAACAGATCAAAGATAGGGAAGATCCCTTGGATCTTCTCCTGGTGTATTGGGAAACCAGCAGGTGGACAAATTGACTGGTCTGCACCGCCGATTGGGTAATTGGTGAACGATGAGGCAGATATTCTCAGCGCCCTTGTGATCATGTGTGTAGAACGAACGAACGAACGAACGAACGAACGAACGAACGAAAGTCTTTATTTTCAAAGGGTTAAGGATTGGGCACGCAGGCCCGTCTGAACAGAAGAACAGACACACCATCATTGTCTAGAGTCTAGAGAGAATGGGGCTTCAGCGAGTGAACAGAGGATTTGGCCAACACGCAATACTCACAGGAAGGTCAGACGGACACATAATCAGATTGAATCTCATCTCATCTCATCTTGTACCTTGCGGTGTCGAGGTGAATTAGGTTGCATCTGGCACTATAGTATTGCGACTCCTCGCGGGTTGTTGAATGAGACGGATTACGTGCGGCAATGCCCCAAGTGCCGTGATGTCCGTTCCTGGCTCACCTCACCTCAAATCAGCACTGGAGCACTTGGTTCAGAGGTTTGAACGCGAGTCTTATACTCCACAGTGGGGCGCGTAGTCCAGAGATTCACATGTCTCCGCTGGAAGTCAAACATACGTTTTAGTTTGTAGGCGGCTAGGTGACTGCTTTGGCAAGCGGCCTGTATTTGCCTCAAGCCAGATCAACACTTTTACTGACATCAGCAGTGGTACAGATGCGGTAAATGGAAGGTCATGGGTCATGTCTAGGCCTTTAGGCGATTGAGTATAAGATGGTAGTGTCGTTTTTAGACCAATCAAAAACCGATAGGTCATGTGGTCGATTATCCCATTGGCTGCCTCTACTTTCCATGAGATTTCATGGTACCTAATTTAAGCTGGGGTCGATTTAACAGAAAGTCTCCGCCTCGATGTGGATTCGACCCTCGACCACTTAGACCGGCAGGCAAGTGTGCTAGCCACTGCTCTATAGCGACACCCTTATTTAAACCACACCAGAGGAAGAAGTCCAAGGTTCGAAACCCAGAGGTAGAGAACTTGATACATTGGAGAAATAACATCAACATTTATTGCAAAGAATGCACATCATTGAATAATAAACACCATGCTGCGAAGCGGGTGGTGGAGGGGTAAGACACCCAACTCAAATCTCGTGTTTGGCTACTTATAATTTCTCCTTCATGCATGGATTTTAACTTCCGAGTTACTTTAAACACCTGAAAAAGAATGTAATGCGTGGCAAATCCTGGTCAAGCTGGATTTATTTTGTCGGCCCTTTTTTTTTCCATGCGCCATGGTACAGTGTGTATTTTTAATGACTGGAGGACGTTTTTGAAAATATTGCAGTTCCAAGTTTTGTATTTACCTTTCATGCTGCACGAGTTCACAGAAGGCTAATACAAAACTTGGAACGGCAATATTTTCAAACACGCCGCAGTCACTAAAAATACACCTTATAATAACAATAGTGTTCGGATAGTTGATACAGATTGCAGGGCCGCTTCAACCCACTGAGACACAGTTTGTTAACGCCACTGCGTTTCTCAGATATACATGTGAAGACTTGTGTGAGGGTCTATTGATGTGCGCGGTGTCTGATGAGTTGTACATGACGTAACACCGGGAGTTGGGTGCACGGGTAGACTTACGGCATCACCGAGGTTGTTTATATAAATAGTCACCGTCTTCTTTACTCCCACGATAAGGATTGATACTTCACATAGGTAGGTTACTACAGGTCTCGCGGATGTTTTAGGATTCAGTACGGTACATGGACGCGCATTCATATAATAGTTTTTTTCTGTGCATTCTCTTGATAACTGTATGTGTATATGTATATTAGGACAAGTGATGTGTAGATTAGCTCCTCGTCTAATCTTTTTAAATATGATAGGGTGATTTATGAAGGTAACAGAATCTAGTGTTAGTCTAGCGTGTGTATTACGTCATGGCATAATAAATTGAGCTGACTAGTTCCGAGGTTCGAATTATTTCGCACGGAAACAATCTTACAATTATTTGGTACAAATTGTACTGTCCTGGGTCAGGTCCAGGTGGGTCAGACGCAAGTGGGTCAAGGCCAGGTGGGTCAGGCAGAGGTGGGTCGTGTCCAGGTGGGTCCTTTCTGGAAAAAATTCCACTCTACCAGGAAGTATCCATGGCGAAGCGCCTGACCCGCACTCTGAAGATTATGGCTTCGATTCCTGGCGTGTATTCTGTAATAATTATATCTGAAGTAATAACCCCCGTGCTCTACTGCAAATCTGAAGCATGTTGTATAGAACCTGTTTTGTTGTATGGCAGGGAATCATGGAATGTGAATAAGCAAATTATCATAAGCTCAGAAGCAACAGAGATTTGCTTCCTAAGTTATGATTACCTTGGACTGCCAGTATAACTAACAATGATTGCATGGAACAGAATAAAGAGAACAGAATATTATATACGAGTCGTATAAATAATAGAAAGAGACAGCGGCATTCTTTGGTCATGTAATTAGATTAACACTGGAAAACATCGTGAAGACTGGACAGATCAGTTAGAACAGAGGCAGAGACAGGGCAAGGGAAATGATGCTGGATGGATTAAGATGGCGGCATGGAAGAATTTAACCAGCGCAGTTGATCCAGGATCCCAAGAACAGAGATCTGTGCAGGGACATGAACGTATGCGTAGCTTGGCTGGGCACATCATGATGATGAGGATGGATCTAAAGCAGTGTCGCTGTGATTTCTACTGCCAGTATGAAGATGGGTCTGAAGCAGTGTCGCTGTGGTTTCTACTGCCAGTATGAAGATGGGTCTGAAGCAGTGTCGCTGTGATTTCTACTGCCAGTATGAAGATGGATCTGAAACAGTGACGCTGTGGTTTCTACTGCCAACATGAAGATGGGTCTGAAGCAGTGTCGCTGTGATTTCTACTGCCAGTATGAAGATGGATCTGAAGCAGTGACGCTGTGATTTCTACTGCCAGCATGAAGATGGATCTGAAGCAGTGTCGCTGTGATTTCTACTGCCAGCATGAAGATGGATCTGAAGCATTGACGCTGTGGTTTCTACTGCCTATATGGAGGAGTAACCGTATGATGGCTATTGTCAGTGTTCTCACGACATTTTCTCACAGATAGATGGTTATCGAACGCGTACACTAACCGCTTCCCTCGGTGCATTGGCTGGGTGTCGGCTGACAACGAAATACGTACACTCCGTGTAGACATCACCAGCCCAAACTGGCTTCTAGCAAGTCCTATGCGCAGCGCTGCACTGCACCATCTCCTTGTTGTGGAGCCTCTCCGCGGATGTACAGTTCCAGTGTCAACTTTGAACACCTCGTTGGTTTCTGGGCTTGGAGCGGGCGAGGGTTCTCTGTAACACAATCACCGGGATATGGTACTTTGGTGCAGGGCGAAGAACAAAGTCTCTACACTAGGCTTATTCCGAGAGATGCAAGCCCTTTCCGAGGTTCAGGTGATTTCAACATCAATGCAACGTATTTAGGAGTTGAACAATGGTCTCCCCGTTAACTCACAAGTCATTCTTCTAGGGACTAACAAGTCATTCTTTCAGGAACTCACAAGTCATTCTCTCGGAAAGTTCTCAAGTCAGTCTCCTAGGGAACTCACAAGTCATTCTTCTAGGGACTAACAAGTCATTCTTTCAGGAACTCACAAGTCATTTTTTCGGGAAGTTCTCAAGTCAGTCTCCCAGGGAACTCACAAGTCATTCACACAGGGAACTAACAAGTCAGTCTTCTAGGGATTAACGAGTCAGTCTCCCGCGGAACTCACAAGTCAGTTTTCTAGAGACTAACAAGTCATTCTCCCAGGGAACTCACAAGCCAGTGTTCTATTGATTAACAAGTCATTATTTCAGGGAACTCACGGGTCATTCTTTCAGGGAGTTCTCAAGTCAGTCTCCCAGGGAACTCAAAAGTCAGTCTTCCAGAGAACTCACAAGTCAGTCTTTTAGGGAACTCTCAAGTCAGTCTCCCAGGGAACTCATAAGTCAGTCTTCTAGGGACTAACTTGTCATTCTTTCAGGGAATTCACAAGTCAATTTTCAAGGGAACTCACAAGTCAATTTTCCAAGCAACTCACAATTAACCAGCAAACCAGCATTAATCATTAACACACTACCTGCACCCTTAACGGACTGAAATAGAACAGGCGGGTCTATCAAGTCCATCAGGCAATCCTCCTGGCGTAATATGATATACCTGGGTAATTAGCGTTTTTGTAAAAAAAAAAAAAATGTTAAAGAAGCAGATCCTAATGTGTGTGGCTAAATGTGCAGGTATCATCTAGGCTATTGACTCAAGGATGAAGGCGCGGGTTTGTGTGTCTCCAGCGAAATCCCTGTTTACTACAGGGGGTAAACACAGCTGTTTTCTGGCCTTATCCTGTTGACAGGTTACCTGTAGAGTTCGTGACAGTGCCACCCTGACCTTGGGAATTGTTTTGTCATGTGCCATGCCCGAGGGAGATGCGATCATGTTTGTCCAGAGCCGTCAAGTTTCAAGGGATTCTTAAGTTACACCGCTGACCATTAATCCTCAGGATTTGCTACTCTCCGCCTCTTCCTCCCAGGTCACAATGCATGTGTAGGTGCAACTGTCAATATTATCTTCATGTCCTATAATCTGTACTTCTTGCCTTATTTATGTGAGTACAGATCAATACAATGCAGTGAGTACAGCTTCACATATCTAGGAAGCAAAATGACATCTACAGGGGACTCAACACCAGAAATATCATCTAGAATCTCACTGGCATCTAGTGCCTTCAATAAACTGTCAAATATCTGGAAGTCAAAGACACTCAGCAAACACACAAAACTTAAAATCTTCAACTCGTGTGTGATTCCAGTATTAACGTATGGATGTGAAAGTTGGAAATCAACGGTAGCTTTAGATAAAAAATTAGACAATTTTGAGAACAAATGTCTTAGAAGACTTCTAAACATCCACTGGACAGACTTCAGAACCAATTCGCAAATAAGACAAGAGACTAAGCAAGATACAGTATCCAATTTCATAAGAAGACGCCGTTGGAACTACATCGGCCATGTACTCAGAATGGACAAGTCAAGACTCCCCTACCAAGCCCTCATATGGTCACCAGTAGGGAAAAGAAAACGGGGAAGACCAAGAGAGACCCTGCGTAGAACCATCATCAGATAAGGCTCATTCAATGGCCAAGTAAACATCCAAGATCTACAACAGGTAGCAGCGAACCGCCAGGCATGGAGAGACAGGACTTCTGCCCTATGATCTACAACAGATAGCAGCGAACCGCCAGGCATGGAGAGACAGGACTTCTGCCCTATGCGCCGCCTTAGGCTCAAGAGGAAAGACTAACTAACAGATCAATGTCTGTGAATGTATTTTACATGCTGGCTCCTACATGATCTACTTCTGTTTCCAAACATTGGACTGAAATTTTGAGTTCTCGCCCTTCATTTGGAGACGAAAATTACAAGTACTTCAGAAATCGGAGTGGGTTAGCCTGATGGCGAGGGACACTGGTAATGGGTAAAGCTATCCCACACGCAAACATCAGTCCAGTGTGGCCTATCCTCGAGTTCAAATAGAGTGGTATGGGGGAGGAGGGGGATGGGGGATTCCTTCTCTATAACTCATTGAGTTTCCAGATTTTACGACGTTCCCTAATCTGTCGCCACTCATATTGTGACCACACCGGGACATTGTCTCGTCCATGTGTGAGTGATTGAAACAGACAAAGAATCTGATGTGGGCATGTGAAGCGTTAGGGCGATCTCGTTGTTGTAGACTCGAGTGGGCGATGGAATAGGGGAGGGCATTCTTTCCCTCCCATAGGGAACGACGAGAGCTGATATAGTACCCTCGTCCGACCGAGCGCATGCCATTGGCAGTGTAACGTCCCAACCGTTACACAAACACGTCCAATCTAGTCTTGTCTTGAATCTGTGCATTTGGTTCATGTGGAAACGTGGTCATTTTTGCATATACAACATACACGCACACATATACAACATACACTCATACATATACATTACATTGGCACCTTGCCGTCTTGACAGACGATAGTTTGTGCTTTAAAAAGGCATAATAACTTTTACCTATGGCGGTAGCGAATGTGACTGATAAGGCCAATTCGCGCTGTAAATGTTCGTTCACAGTGGATGCATGTGAACACGTGGTAATTTCCACCATCATGCACCATCTTACGTCTCACACGCTCGGTGTGTGACTTATCTACAATAATATTCTCCTTTGTCTTTATTCCATTTCTGATGTTTGCCCTCCATGCAACACGTTCAGCGGCGACTTGCTCCCAATGTGCATTATCAATGCCTTTATCAGTCATGTCCCGCTTACACACAACTTTGTATCGTAGTAGAGGCCGACCCTGAGATCTCTTACCCATCTGTAATTCACCAACAAAGATGTCCTTTGGTATTCTACCATCATCCATCCTCCTAAGATGTCCTATCCATCTAAGTCTACGAAGACTGAGCATGGAATAAACCGTCACACAACCTGAGCTTTCCAAAGCTTTCAGTATATTTCACACATATACAACATACACTAAGGCATATACAACATACACTCTGGCATATACAACATACACTCTGACATATACAACATACACCTTAACATATACAACATACACTCAGATATATACAACATACACTCAGACAAATACGAAATACAACCAATCATGTACTACATACACCCAAACATATACAACAAACGCTGACATATACAACATACACTCACACTTATACAACATCGACTCAGACATACACAACATACACCTTAACATATACAACATACACGCTAACATTTACAACATATACTCAGATATATATAATTTGCACTCAGATATATACAACATATACTAAGACATATGCAACATACTCCCTAACATATACAACATACTACTCAGATATATGCAACATACACCCTAACATATACAACACACACCCTAACATATACAATATACGCCCTAACATATACATCATACACTCAGATATATACAACATCCACTCAGAGACAAATACGACATACACCCATACATATACAACATACACCCAAACATATACCACAAACGCTCAGACATATACAACATAAACCCTAACAGATACAACACACACCCTAGACCCTAACATATACAATATACACCCTAACCGTGCCCCCCTTCACAATATTTTCACAACGTCATCCCCCTACACCTTTCGTATTTCCTATCTAAATTCCCCCCTCTCGCCCCTACACAGTATACGTAATAATGGAAGCATATACTAAAACAAGTCTAGACGTCCACATAAAACGTGGTTTGTGGGTCTACTTACTGTATAAAATGAATTTCAGAAGGTGAGACGTACAGAACAGTAAAGTATGAAGGGAAAAACAACATCAAGTAATCTGTTCTTGTATTAACGCGATCTTGAAATAATCTTCTTTCCCACCCCCCTGGAAACCCTAAAATTCCCCAAGGGGGGGGGGGGGGGGGGGGGAGATTACCCACCGATTGAGAACCACTGCCCTAACATATACATCATATACTCAGATATACAACATGCACTCAGAGACAAACATATACAACAAACGCTCAGACATATGCAACATACACCCAAACATATACAACAAACGCTCAGACATATACAGCATACACGCACACATATGACACGACCATGCAGACATGCAAAACAGACATGCAATCATATACAACACAGCATCACCCTCATCATGTGACATGCCAGCTGGCGTAGGCGTTCATGTCTCTCCACAGATCTCGGTCTTTGGTGTTCTGGATCAACTCTGCTGATGATGTTCCTCCATGCCACCGTCTCTGTCCATCCAGCATCATTTCTCTCGGTCTGCCACTGCCTCTCTTCCCCTTCAACTTTCCAGTTGTCACGATGTTCTCCAATGCCTCTCTTCTCATCACATGACCGAAGAAAGCTGTTTGTCTCATACTTATTATTGTACACAATGTTTCCAGTTTCATTAGCCTCTACCAGGCAATCGTCGATAGTTACTCTGGCAGTCAAGCTATTCTCAACATTCGTCTCAGGGACCACATATATCTTGCTTCCAAGCTTTCCCTAATTTGTTCATTAACACTTCATAAATAACTGTCATACAGCAAAACAAGTTCTATATAGCATTTCAGCGCTAATTTATTACATCCAGTGTAGTGACTTATTGCATAAGCCAATTTTCATTTTCTGAAATACAACTTTTACTTGCCCTATTCTACTCTAAATCTCTGACGTACATCTTCCATCTGAATTCCAGCTAGCCAGCCAGCTAGTCAATCAGTCAGTCAGTCAGTCATTCATCAGTTAGTTAGTTAGTTAGTTAGTTAGTTAGTTAGTTAGTTAGTTAGTTAGTTGGTTGGTTGGTTGGTTGGTTGATTGGTTGGTTGGTTGGTTGGTTGGTTGGTTGGTTGGTTGGTTGGTTGGTTGGTTAGAGGATCGCCATATTATCCTCATGACACAGAACCATTTAGTCCATAAGTGCTCGGATCTCCTACTGAGTATCTCTCACAGCGTAACAACGCCAGTTCTGTGTTTGTTGAGAGCGGTCTGCAGCACTTATTAACATATCCGAGTGCGATAAAAGTTAACCATAATCAAAACAAAAATCATATACCCAAACACACCAACAAACAAACACAGAAGACAGATAGACAAACCCATGAACAGAACCGATGAACAAGTTTGCAGACACACACAGTGTTAACTGCTGCCTATTGATTAGGATGAGACATATAAAGTTCATTAGAGGCTGCGTCGCTTTAGAGAACAAAAATAACATTTGCATAGCAATTAATTATCAGTTTGAACATCGAGGAACCACAGACATTCACTGACAAGGGCTGTATCGATAGTGAATTAATTAGACATAGTTTGTAACTTAATGGTTCACGCCTGGGTTTCCCACATTTCTGTGTGTGGGGGAGCAGAGAGATGACTCCGAAACATCCCGATGCCGCCAGGAGACGGGGTGAGCAGCTAGACGAGATTTCACGCAGTTTTTGGAGCATGTTGTTTCCTGGAAAATTGCTACAAACTAAAGTCATGATAACATAATAATGCGTTTGCTAATAATCAATGTTATAATGTTGTGTTATCAATTAAGTGTTGTTTACTTCCGTGCGGAACATCTTCTCGATGACGTGTAGTATGTTGTGTAATGCGTAAGTGATATTTAAGGACCAGTTTATAGATATACTTGTAATATCCAAGTGAATTTGTATAACTATCTCGGAAAAGTCGTAACATCTGATGGAAGATGCCTTGCAGCGATTAGATCAAGAATTGCCAAGGCAAAGGTGATCTTCTGCAAAATGAAAAACGTACTAACAAATAGTTATCAAAAGAGTGAGAAAAAGAGTGTTGAAATGCTATATAGAACCTATATTTTTGTATGCGTGAAACATGGAAAATTAACAGACAAGCTGAGAAACATATGATGGTGGTGGAAATGTGGTTTTTGAGAAAAATTCAAAGAATATCACAGACGGGCAGAAAATCAAATGAGACAATCCTTCAGGAGAAAAATTAAAAATGGAGATTAATTAGAGAAACTAGACAAGATAGTCAAGATATTTTGGATATGCTATGAGGAGAAATAGACTAGAACATCTAGTGACAACTGGCAAGCTTGATGGAAAGAGAGCAAGAGGAAGACACAGAGATGAATACCTTGATGGTTTGGCAGCATGGCATGGTCGGAACAGGAACACAGAGCTAATTCGAGACTCTGGTGACCTTGTGAGAGATAGCCAAACACGACCGCCCACGCTTTTCGGCATGGCACATGATGATGATACAGATGAAACGAGAGTCGTAATGGCGTAGTGGCTAGACACTCGTCTGTCGGATCGCTGGTCATGAGCTCGATCCACATCGGGGGAGATTTCGAACTTGGGAAACTGACCTGGGTCCCCACGTCGACCTAGCCTAACAGAAGAATACCAGAACATGTCTGGGGAAAGTAATGCGGCCGCAGTGATGCTGACCACTTCACCATGGAGTCCCGACTGGTGAGGAACAATCTGGACCTCGCACCATATACCCAGTGGGCCTTAATGCGGATACAAGGGCACTTTACTTGATTTAGTTACATCTTCTTCGTTCCTCTTTCCACGGAAGTGCGTCACACCGTGTCATGCAGGTCAAAGGTCAGTGTGTCCAACTTCAGCAGGTATCTGTGTCAAGTTTCCTTCCTCTAGACATTCCATCCAAGGTCACGGACTCTATCTACCCGTGGGTAGGTTTTCTTTCCTAGCTTAACGGCGCTACCCGGGCAAAATTTTGAGTTAAAAATCTACACAAAGTATTTCAGGATCCTCACCGGCGCTACGAAGTTCGTGCGCTGAGCTGAGATTCTCCGGACTCAGGCTTGAGTTAGGAGTAGAACGGAGCACTCATGGGTTACACCCGCGTGCCGTGATCTTGATCCGTCGATTAAACTAAACTTTTCTTTCCTAGAAATTCATGACGATGATGATGTGAATACAAAGCAAATGCAACCCGAAACAGATACTGCAGTACGATGTAAGGCGATCAGCTTTGATACGGTGTGGTATGGTGGATTTATAAGATCGTTTCTTGCCAGCCGTCCACCACACTCCCTTTTCCAAAGAAAATTCCAAGTCAGATACGCTACTCAAGTTCAAGACCGAGCTGACTTAAGACTCGTTAAAATAGTATTAAAACACATTTTATATGTTGTAAAGCGCACTGGACAAAACGTGCTAGATTCATCTTTGTAGAGACCAATCGTCACTTGGTGGCTGATTTGTCCTGGTTGAACAAATGTCCTACCACAGCTGGACATTGAACATGAACCACTGCTTTAATAAGAGAGTTCTGACCACCAAACCACCGCCTTCAGAGAACAGGACACCAGGAACTGTTAATTCTGAACTGTGTTACAGGAAACTGTTACACTATATCATGTTGACAAACTGAAAATGGTTAAATTATAGCTAGTTGTACAGCGTGTATTTTTAATGACTCTGGATTTTGAAAATATTGCCGTTCCAAGTTTTGTATTTACCTTTTATGTTGCAAGAGTTCACAGAGGGTAAATACAAAACTTGGAACGGCAATATTTTCAAACACCAGTCATTAAAAATACACCCTGTATTAGCTAACATCACACTTTATGTTACTCATACTAGCTAGCCGGATACTGTGTTAATTAACTGCAAATAGTTACATTGTTGTGTTAAATAACTAGAAGCTGTTAAAATATATGGACAATTGTCAATATATATGGTATTCATAGCCTTACGCCATATACTACGCTTGCTATGTTGTGTTAACTAACTGGAAAACTACTAAGATGTGTTAACTAAGTGGACAACTACTATGTTGTGTTACTAAATGGAAAACTAATATGTTGTGTTAACTAACTGGAAAACTACTATTCTGTGTTAACCAACCGGAAACTGTCAACATATATGGTAACGATAGCCTTATAGCTACGGTTGCAGTTTGAAATGTTAGTCCTCCGTGTATTCTAAGTCACGTTGTAACGAGCTGAGGTGGCCTCTTCACTTAACCCTTATCTTTCCTAGAAAACAGTTTTCCCAGACATACTGAAGATTGAGTGTGACTCGTGTCTATGAGACTGGACGAACCTCAGAGCAGTCTGCTGGGGTTTGATCCTGGATCATTGTCTTGTCAAAGCAGATTACTAATCACTGTACCACCGCAGCTACGTTAACACGTTAGTTAGTTACATATCTTTTACAGACGTCGCAGTCAATCCCAGCATTTTTTGGCTGTTATGTGATCTTTTGGCAAGTTTATGTGTAGTTACAGAGCACTGTTAAATTATTCCAAGTAGTACTGTTAATTTACAGAGCACTGTTAGATTATTCCAAGTAGTACTGTTAATTTACAGAGCACTGTTAAATTATTCCACGTAGTACTGTTAATTTACAGACCGCTGTTAAATTATTCCAAGTAGTACTGTTAATTTACAGAGCGCTGTTAAATTATTCCAAGTAGTACTGTTAATTTACAGAGCGCTGTTAAATTATTGTTCTTCTTCTTGTTCTTCTCTTCCTCCATTTGACTCAGTGAAATGTGGAACGAACGATGGAACGAACGAACAATCTTTATTTTCATAGGGTTAAGAATTGGGCACGCAGGCCCGTCTGACATTCTGCCCTCCTTCTCTAATTCCTCTCATACATTCTTTCATTTCCCCTTGGAGGAAGAGGATATGGGGGGAGGTAGGGGGGGGGGGTTGTAAAGATCGTTTATGTGCTCTTCCTAAAGCGCTTTGTAAGTTTGTATTCTTTTTCATGTGGTCTTCTTTTTGTGCTGTATCCATTATATTTCTTCAATGTGGTTGTCTGTGGCAGACAGTACCAGGGTATTCTGGTGGGGTGACCAAACTATTGAATCTGTTGTGCTTTCATGAAGTGATTGACTTTTTCAGGCTTAGTCTTTTCCTAATGTCCTCATGTCTATCTCTCATGTTACTCCCGCGACTTTTGTAAGGCGTCTGACCTTTGTTGTTATGATTATGAGCCCATTAGTTGCAGTAAACGCCCATGTTTCAGACTGGCAGAATAATATCGTCAGTATCCATTGCCCTGTAGGCTGACGTGGGCGATCATGCCTCACCACAAATTACAATCTCCGACGTAATGGATCAATTTGTGTGCTGACTTCCTTCCTTGCCTTGACACAAGACTGTCAAGGATCTTCTCCAGCTGTCTTCCTCTATCTCTCTTTCCGCAAATCTTTCCCGATGTCACAACATGTTCCAGTTTGTGTCTTCTCATAACGTAGCCAAAACCAATGGCTGCCTCTTTCTGATATTTGTGATAGGTTGTTTTGCGACTCAGCTTCTCTTAAAACGTCCTGATTGCTCATTTTGGCTGTCAAATTAATTTTCAACATTCTTCTAAAACACCACATCTCCAAGGCTTCTGGGATGTTTTCGCGTGTTTACTAATTGTCCAGGACTGGCAGCCGTATGTTAAAACTGGTTCTATGTAACACGCAAGAACTCTTTCTCTAACTTTCAAGGACAGTGACTTATTGCACAAGACGTTCTTCGTTTGAAAGAATGCAGTTTTTTCTTGCTGCTCTTAATCCCAGTGATGCATCTTCTACCTGATCTTATCTATGTGCCTAAATATCTGAATTTCTGCGCTTGCTCCAAAATAACGTCCTGTTCTTTAACTGCACATTTACGGACAACCTGTGTCTTTGATACACCATACCTTCTGTCTTTCTATTATTCAAATTAAGGTCCATCTCTCACTTCACTTTCTACACCCGCTGTATCTATCATTTCCTGTAGCTCCCATATATATATATAGGAAGGACTATAGAGTTGTGCCGCTGGGGAGGACACTCTCTATCACAGTTTCCGCATCTGTAAGACGAGGCAGGTCCCGCAGTAAGTGACTGCGCTTTGAGCCTGTGCCGCCTATCCTCAGTTTGTTGGATCAGATTGCGCTCAAAGAGCACCAGTCCGTTTCGTACATTTCTTCTCCTGGAACATCTGTCTGTTGCAACTCGTTCACACCTGTCTAGATCTATTCCAAGGGTTTTCATATCTTGTTTACACACATCCTTAAATCGCAATTGGGGTCTTCCGGTTGGCGTCTTTCCTGTGGCTAGTTCTCCGTATAGGAGATCTTTGGGAATACGTTCATTCTCCATTCGAGATACGCGGCCAAGCCACCGGAGGCGTCTCTGCTTGAGGAGGGTGTGCACTGTGGTAATATCTGCTCTTTCAAGCACATGTTTGTTATGTGGTCTTTCCATGTTATGCCTAGGATACGTCTCAGACATCTCATGTGGAAGGAATCCAACTTTCTTTCCTGTCTTGAGTACAGGGTCCAGGATTCAGACCCATAGAGTAGTGTGCTAACAACCCAAGCTTTATATACTTGAACTTTTTTATGCTCCATTAGTCTATTATTCTCCAAAACTCTTTTAGTTAGCCTGGAAAATGTTGTGGCTGCTTTTCCCATGCATCTGTCGATTCTGTCTCTAATGAAAGATTATCTGATATTGTCGACCCCAAATGCACGAACACGTGGACAACCTTCAATTCATAATTAGAGATTTTGATTGACGGAGGCGCACCAGCATCTTGTTCCATCACCTGTGTTTTATTTAGGCTGATGGTGAGCTCAAAGACTTTGCAGGCAGCTGCAAAACGATCTATGAGCCTTTGGAGATCTACTCCTGTATGATGCTGCATCATCTGCAAAAAGTAGTTCTCTTATTCATCCTGATTTTATTTTGGTCTTTGCCTTGAGTCTTGATGGGTTAAAAAGTTTGCCATCAGATCTTGTATGAAGGTTTATGCCTTCAGTGGCAGTCCCATATGCCTGCCTTAAGAGAACGGTGAAGAAGATACCAAACAGTGTAGGAGCAAGCACGCAGCCCTTCTTTACTCCACTGCTGATCCCAGTCATTCAGCATCAGCATCAGCATATATATATATATATATATATATATATATATATATATATATATATATATATATATAATAACATATACTAGTGTTGCGTTAACTAATCATGCAAAATACCCAACGTAAACTTGCCAAGACATCATAGGCAGAAATATATGCTAGTGTTGGCTGCAAACATCCTGTAAAGGATATTCAACTAACTCTTTTTAACTAATCAAGAGCTGTCAAGTTAAATTTGTGGTACTTAAGCAGACACTTTAAGTGTCAGTTGCAAAACATTAACATGGAGTATTATAATGGCATTAAATGGGATTCTTCATTATAATGGCATTGTATTTTATGGCATTGTACACTGTACATTAAATGGGATTCTTCTTCTTCTTCTTCTTCTTCTTCTTCTTCTTCTTCTTCTTCTTCTTCTTCTTCTTCTTCTTCTTCTTCTTCTTCTTCTTCTTCCATTCCTACTTATTCTCCCCCTTCTGTTCTTCGATCACTATCTTTAATGATTGCTCCGTCAAACCAGTTCCTATGATGAATCTGGCTGTTTATTTTTTAAGTTGACATTTAGTTCCACAAAGTCCGACGTTTAGTTTTGATCCAGTGGGCCAGACCATCGTTCTTAGCTCACCGTATACAGAAAAGTCCTACATATATGTCTTAGCTCACTGTATATAGAAAAGTGTTATGTATATTTCTTGGCTCACCGTGTAGTGAAAAGCCCTACATAAATTTCTGAACTCACTGTATAGAGAAACGTGTTACTTACATTTCTTAGCTCATCGTATAGAGAAAAGTCCTACATATATTTATTAGCTCACTGTACAGTGAGCAGTCCTACATAATATCTGTCCTACCTGACGGTTTAGAGAACAATTCTACAGAACATCTTTGGCTGTGTCCTTACGTCCTCTAAACGAAAACAACCCCGTAGCAAGAACGTGCTTTGAGTGCATGAAGCGCTAGGAACACCACATTTTGTAGTCAAGCCTTCGCGGACCAATAAGTAACCAGTCGTTCCCTCCCGTAGCAAACGATGAGTGGATGCAACAAACCCTTGTCTGACCACACACGTACCAATGTCAACGAAACCTCTTAACGACTACACTCTTAAGTGGCAAAAGTTTGATTAAAACAACGCAGTCTATGCTTTCATTCTCCTAATCTCCATCGCACCGGTTTAACTACCATATTACCTCTAATGAATCTATTGTAAGAAGTGAGCATGCATCATCCAGGTCTTTACAGAAAACACTCACGCCCATAGACAGGCCCGTCAGATGTCTGTACCGAATGGCAGGAACCCACAATTAAGAGCGAGTTCTTAAGAGTTTTCAAGTGTCTGCTAATTCGCTCACCACAGCTTGTCTGGCAATGATAAAGACAGAAAGACAACAAGGCATGTCTATACAGTTTGACATCGTTTCTGTAGACTGATTCGATTAGCATGGTATGACACATCAAAGGGACTTGTCGTGTTACCTTCATAGACTATTTGAGATGAGAAGGCCTTTGTTGCTGGGTTACTGAGTCTACATGTCTGCTTGACAATCTGTCTGTCTATCTGTACGTTCTTCATTCCGTTAAACACCTCCAGTTGTGCGGCCTTTTGGGTCACTTTTTGCAGTCTGTCTGTCTGTCTGTCTGTCTGTCTGTCTGTCTGTCTGTCTGTCTGTCTGTCTGTCTGTCTGTCTGTCTGTCTGTCTGTCTGTCTGTCTGTCTGTCCGTCCGTCCGTCCGTCCGTTCCTCCGTTCGTCCGCTCGCCCGCACGTCCGCCCGTCCGCCCGTCCGCCTATCTATCTATCTATCTATCTATCTATCTATCTATCTATCTATCTATCTATCTATCTATCTATCTATCTATCTATCTATCTATCTATCTATCTATCTATCTATCTATCTATCTATCTATTTATCTATCTATCTATCTATCTATCTATCTATCTATGTACCTACCTACCTACCTACCTACCCACCCACCCACCCGTCTGTCTGTCTGTCTGTCTGTCTGTCTGTCTGCCTGCCTGCCTGCCTGCCTGCCTGCCTGTCTGTCTCATGGGCTATGTATGTCCTCCTACGCATTTTGAGATCAGCATTCACCTGGATGTGATCAACCTTATGGTGCTCACTTGACAGACCCATCAGTGATAAAAACTCCGCTATGGAGCGAGAACAATTGGAGTTTTCCGATCGTCAGAAGTCGCCCCCTTTACTGGAATGTATAAGTCCTTTATCTTCCTGACATTCTGTATGGGCGGGCGCACCCAGATCATGACTCCGGGTGTCTTTCTTTAGCCTTGTCTCACTTGTCCTACAAATGTGCATTGTGCCTGCTTCCAAGTCATCCCTACCTTCCAGGAGGGAGGCATTGTGCACCACACATATTCTAGCACCTTCGACCGTGAGAAGCCAGCTTCGCCTCTGTTGTCACCGGTTCCCTATGCACCATTGTACGTCATTGCTGCCATGTTGCCTTCATCGTACCCCGCGCGTGGGGTAATGCAGCATTAGTCGTAACATTGTTTACCCCCTAACAATATCATTCAGTATATTTTGTTGTTTGCGTTAGCTGTCTATGAACTCAAGCGTAGTCAATATATAAGCTACTACTTTTGGTGCACTTGACTAATTTTTGCGTATGGATTAGCTTTCCCAATTAGCAGTGTCTCTCGCCTTCAGGTTAACCCACTCCGACTTCAAAGGTACTTGTAAATTACGTCCCCAAATCAAGGACAAAAAATCAACATTTTAGTCCAAATGACCAGTGTAGGGCTGAACCCGCTATCTCGGCACCAGCACACCTATAATTTTGTAGGCCAGGTTGATGTGCAGATGATTACACTGTGATCTAATTTTTGTAAGGCCTCTTAGTCCCACTATGTACGTTTCGGTCCATTTTTATCTACCAAGGATTGTCTGCTAGTGTTAGTGGTCACTGATTCGCGTTGGTCAGTTTGAATGACCGCCTCTGCGCCCTGGTCAGATCAAGTGCAAATAAATATACACTTTGATCTTAGCCAAAAGTTCGAGAAGCGATCAAGTAACATTTATATATATATATATATATATATATATATATATATATATATATATATATATATATATATATATATATATATATATATATATATATATATATATATATATATATATATATATATATATATATATTTCCCCCATTATTTCTTCATTTATTACTTTCAGTGAAGTTCTTTGACTGTCAGACCAGTTGGCATTGACTGTCCCAGCTTCTCTGCCCTATCGCTGTCCTGTCTGTGCCTTGTCTATGTCCTGTCTCTGCCTTGTCTATGTCCTGTCTCTGCCTTGTCTCTGCCTTGTCTCTGTCCTGTCTCTGTCCTGTCTCTGCCTTGTCTCTGCCTTGTCTCTGTCCTGTCTCTGCCTTGTCTCTGTCCTGTCTCTGCCTTGTCTCTGTCCTGTCTCTGTCCTGTCTCTGCCTTGTCTATGTCCTGTCTCTGCCTTGTCTATGTCCTGTCTCTGCCTTGTCTCTGTCCTGTCTCTGCCTTGTCTCTGTCTGTCTCTGCCTTGTCTCTGTCTGTCTCTACCTTGTCTCTGCCTTGTCTCTGTCCTGTCTCTGCCTTGTCTCTGTCCTATCTTTGCCTTGTCTCTGTCCTGTCTCTGCCTTGTCTCTGTCCTGTCTCTGCCTTGTCTCTGTCCTGTCTCTGCCTTGTCTCTGTCCTGTCTCTGCCTTGTCTCTGTCCTGTCTCTGCCTTGTCTCTGTCCTATCTTTGCCTTGTCTCTGTCCTGTCTCTGCCTTGTCTCTGTCCTGTCTCTGCCTTGTCTCTGTCCTGTCTCTGCCTTGTCTCTGTCCTGTCTCTGCCTTGTCTCTGTCCTGTCTCTGCCCTGTCTCTGTCCTATCTCTGCCTTGTCTCTGTCCTGTCTCTGCCTTGTCTCTGTCCTATCTCTACCTTGTCTCTGTCCTGTCTCTGTCCTGGATCACTAGTGTATACAAGTATCTTCTATGACGCACCTTGAACTTTTCAATGTCTTTATCCTTCTTGATTTTGTCAGATTTGTTATCTTTCGTTCTGGCCTTGAGCAGAAAGTCTTGGGTCTCTTGTGTCTATTTAGGCTTGATTGTTGGCAATATTTTCTTTCCACTGCCGGAACAAGCATTCATATTTATACATTTTTACATGTAATGTTACATCAAAAGACAAGATTTTCAGTGAACGGTATCACTTGGTCCACTCTCTAGCGGTGGTGTTTGGTGTGGGTATTCAGACTTTGCTATGACGTCTAGTTCCATCCCGTCTTGTTGAGACCCGGCATATCTGATGTGACTGTGATCTGGCTGTTTGTAGAGTTCACGGTAGAACATCTCCCAGTCATCACGGCCACAGTTATCGGTAGAATGGAGGCAAGGGCTGTCATAACCAGATCTTTCAGTTTGAATTTCATGCTGCAAATAATTATCTAATGCTTATTAAAACTTACTTCTGTTGTTTTCAATTCTTAATTTTTTAAGGGCCTCTTAATCCCGTTATGTGTCTTTTGGCTATTTGTGGTCCAGCAAGGCCTGTCTGCCAGTACTATTGGTTTGTGATTTGGTGATTAATGTTTGCATGACCGCCTCTGTACCCTGGATAGATTAAGTGCAGATAAATCCACACATTTATCATACCAAAAGGCCCATTATTTTGTTTTTAATTAAAGGTTCGCGGTTCCCCCAGGGGTCAGAATCGCCCCATCAGGTCCATACGTCCCTATCTGTCATTCGAAGGACCGCCTCTGCTGGCGGCCCTGGCATGGTCAGATGCAGAAACTGCACTCTGATCTTAGCCAAAAGGTTAACAACTTCCATTACTATTCCAAATGGTGATGTATTTTGCAAACTAGTGCCTTTAACTCTTAAGATGATGAAAGTATTTTCTATCTTTTGTGTGAATGCTTTGCTTAACTAAACATGTACACACACAAACAAACTAGCTAGATAATGTTGTTTTACCTTGCGGAAAATTACACGAAGCACCTGTCCGGACCTGTAGGTTTGAGAGAGCATTTCTCAATGAGTTTCTTGCTGCCTCACATGTTGGCCTTCGGGATAAGGTTGTTATTAGTTGAGTTGTATCCCTTGTTTACAATTTTGTGTTCGGGTTATGTCCCTGTCGATGAGTTACAGGATAATTATCATTAAGGCTCTTGCCAACTGGCTTAGGCGATTACTCTTCTTTACGTCTCGCGATCTCTGTATTGGGTTCTGATTTATTTCCATTTTTTTTTTTTTTTTGAATACCAAGGTGAAGAACAGTCAAGATTGTTTGATCGAAGTTTTATAACTTGTTTTCTCGAGATATAAATCTGTCGAGTTGTTACAGCATGCTCCACGATTTCATTTCTCATAATGTCACCAACCTATCAGCCGTCTCAAGTTCTCTTTGTTCCTGAATCTCGTTGCGATATTTACTAAAGATTGTCTTTCTTTCTTGGCCTGTTTATGATGTTTGTGAAAGTTCTCTTTGTTTCTTGACCTGTTTATGATGTTTGTGAAAGTTCTTTTTGTTTCTTGACCTGTTTATGATGTTTGTGAAAGTTCTCTTTGTTTCTTGACCTGTTTGTGATGTTTGTGAAAGTTCTCTTTGTTTCTAGGCCTGTTTGTGATGTTTGTGAAAGTTCTCTTTGTTTCTTGGCCTTTTTGTGATGTTTGTGAAAGTTCTCTTTGTTTCTTGACCTGTTTATGATGTTTGTGAAAATTCTCTTTGTTTCTTGACCTGTTTATGATGTTTGTGAAAGTTCTCTTTGTTTCTTGACCTGTTTATGATGTTTGTGAAAGTTCTCTTTGTTTCTTGACCTGTTTATGATGTTTGTGAAAGTTCTCTTTGTTTCTTGGCCTGTTTGTGATGTTTGTGAAAGTTCTCTTTGCTTCTAGGCCTGTTTGTGATGTTTGTGAAAGTTCTCTTTGTTTCTAGGTCTGATTATGATTTTTGTGAAAGTCCTCTTTATTTCTTGACCTGTTTATGATGTTTGTGAAAGTTCTCTTTGTTTCTGGACCTGTTTATGATGTTTGTGAAAGTTCTTTTTGTTTCTGGACCTGTTTATGATGTTTGTGAAAGTTCTCTTTGTTTCTTGACCTGTTTATGATGTTTGTGAAAGTTCTCTTTGTTTCTTGGCCTGTTTATGATGTTTGTGAAAGTTCTCTTTGTTTCTAGGCCTGTTTATGATGTTTGTGAAAGTTCTCTTTGTTTCTAGGCCTGTTTGTGATGTTTGTGAAAGTTCTCTTTGTTTCTAGGCCTGTTTGTGATGTTTGTGAAAGTTCTCTTTGTTTCTAGGCCTGTTTATGATGCTAATGATCAGTTATCTTTGTTTCTTGGCCTGTTTATGATGTTTATGATAAGTTTTCTTTGTTTCTTGGCCTGTTTGTGATTTTTTTGATAAGTTATCTTTGTTTCTTGGCCTGTTTATGATGTTTGTGATCAGTTATCTTTGTTTCTTGGCCTGTTTGTGATGTTTGTGAAAGTTCTCTTTGTTTCTAGGCCTGTTTATGATGCTAATGATCAGTTATCTTTGTTTCTTGGCCTGTTTATGATGTTTGTGATCAGTTATCTTTGTTTCTTGGCCTGTTTATGATGTTTTTGATAAGTTCTCTTTGTTTCTTGGCCTCTGCCAAAACAGTTATATTACTCATTCTTGTCTGTCAAATTCACCGGACGGTCACATAATCAGACTGCTTCTGGCACCATTAGTGTTAGAGCTCTTCGCTGGTTGTTGAAAATGAGGGCGGAACACGTATGGGAATATCCAGAGTGCTGTGATATCGGTTCGACTCAACTCCTGGTTATGTGGCCAGTATCTTCAGATGAACCAGGTTAATTACAGAGTTACAGAGTGCTAAATGAAAGTGGAACAATGAAACATGCTCGAGAAGAAACACAACACCGTGAGATATGGCGAAATTGTGGATGTAAACACAAGGCACAAACATCTGTTTGAATCTCCACATCGCATCAACAATAGGCATATAGCCAACAGCCAGCCCGGAGAGAACCAAATGCCATAAGTGTCAGAAAATGTTATTCTCCCTCGGGCGCCCCCTAACTTATTTGAACATACCCACACACATCAACTTAACCAGTGCTGGCAAATTTAAAAGCAAGGGAGTGTAAATAACCGAGTTGCTTCCCTTATGTAATGAAAATAATCTTACGGAATTATAAATCCAGCTCCGTGAGAATATGGTTCAGAATTACAAGTGCTGTATTGTAGGACTGTTCTCTGCTTATCTTTAATTATTAACGATCACGTTAAAATTAATTTTTACATAATTACATCTCATAGTAAATTATTGTTTTTGATGATCGTTAAATTTAATTAATGTACGTTAAGGTGGGTAAATAAAGGCATTGATGTGATTTTAACGATAAGTATTGGTGAAAAATAAGATGAGAGAATTTATTCTTGTAGGGTTGAGCCATATCGATGGAAGGTGAGGCTAGGAGAGAATGCCACGCCTCACTAGTTCACGGAGGGTTTTGTAACAACTTGGGTGGATTTTCTGGGGAATCTGTTGGAAATAACGGAAGTATTACAATAAAATTCCATCACAATAAACACTGTTGTCGTGTGAGTACATACAGTAAGTGATATGATTGTATCATGACAGCGGTACATCATTCAAGTAGATACCATGTAATGTTGTCGTGTGAGTACATACAGTAAGTGATATGACTGTATCATGATAGCGGTACATCATTAAAGTAAATACCGCAAAGTGACTCCTTGTAATATGACTTTTCTAGGCAAGTACTGGTGAATGTAAATATTCTATCAAATTTTAAATTATTGTATGTATACTGGAGCCACGATTAGCTAGTGGCTAGACACTTGCCTGTCGGCCCGGTGATCTTCTTCCTCTTCTTCTCTCCCTCCATTTACCTAAGTGACAGGTTGAGGGAGATATAAAGATTATTTATGTGCATTTTCTAATGTTCTTTGTAAGCTGGTATTAATGTCTCTAGGATTGTTCTTAATACCGACACTCCATCTTCTTTTGTGGTCTCCACCTTGCCCTGTATCCGATTAATTTCTTCAATATGGCTCTTTGTGGCAGATGGTACCAGGACATTCTTGTGAGATGTCCACATATTTTAATATGTTATTCTTTAATGAAGTGCATGACTGGATTCAAACCTATTCGTCTTCTAATGTGGTCCCAGTAGCATAGCGGTGAATATCTCCGCGTTTAACCGTGGTTCGATTCCCCGCCGGCGAAAATTTTTGGAGTCTCTGTGGAGAAGTGGTCAAGCCGTTTGACTCGTGTTCCGAAGGTTGTGGGTTCGAATCTGGACGACACCCTTCTGTTTACGAGTTAAATGTTTCGGAGACTCCTGTGGGTCGTCGCTAAAAGCTACGGGGTTCGTGCTTTGTGCGACGCTTTCCGTTCTGCGGAAAGGGACCGAGCCATATGGGATAAAACCCAGTGCAATGAAGTCGACCCCGTCGACTTTTAAGCGACTTTTTTAAGCGTCTTCTAATTTCCTCATTCCTAGTTCTATCTCAGGTTACTCCTCTGTGATTCTAAGGCGTTTCAATTCTGTTGTTATGATGTCACTCTGATTAGTTGCAGTATGAGTCCATGTTCAACAATGGTAGCTTAATGTCAGCCAAAAAATAGTTCTTACGAGATTTGCTTTAGTACTTTAAAAGATTTGATTTAGTACTTTGCTTCAGAAGTGTTGTCCCAATAACTCTTGTGCTTTGCCCAATGTGTGTTGATTTCTCTACCCATACCCCCATCTGAAGTGAAAATTGACCCTAAATATTTAACTTTGTTATTGTCTTTTATTTCCGAGCTCTTTATTTTTATTGATAGAGTTTCTGTCTGTCTGTCTGTCACTATTGTCTCTGTCTTTACAATGCTAATATTCATGTAACACTCGGTGGTACACACATAATAATTCTGGGCAATGGGCCTTAGTTTGAACAATAGAAAGACAGAAGTCATAATGATATCAAAGAAACTGATTGTGTCTAAAAGTGCAATTAAAGAACAGGACGTTATTTTGGGGCAAGTGCAGAAATTCAGATATCTAGCCGCATGGATAACATAAGATGGAAGATGCATCACTGAGATAAAGAGCAGAGTAGGACAAGTAAAACCTACATTCTATCAAGTGAAGACAGTTTTGTGAAATAACTTAATAAGTCTCTGTCCTTGAAAGTTAGAAAAACATTTCTTGCATATTACATAGAACCAGTTTTAACATACGACTGCGAGTCCTGGACAATTAGTAAATAGGCGAAGAAATCCCTGGAAGCCTTTGAGATGTAGTTTTAAATAAGAATGCTGACAATTATTATTTATTTATTTACTTAATTATTTATTTACTTATTTATTTTTATTTTTTTGCGTGTGCATATTCTTTTAACAGTACATCGCTGCTAACACCAGGATTTTATTGCTGTTGTTAATGTCTTGGCAAGTTTACGTTCAGTAGTTTGCCATTGACTTCTGAACGACCGGCTCCCTTACCAATTCGTTAAAACCCAGCATAACGCGGTCTGCTGCCAAATCGCTACACAGCTGTGTTTCGAACATGTGTAAGTGGGCTTAAGAATCGCGTGCGTAAGCTCTTAGCCACGGAGGGCGGCGAAAATTAATTGGACAACCAAAATAAGCAATAAGAGTGTTTTAAGGGAAGCTGTGTCGCAAAGACAACTTAATACAGACATCAGAAAGAGGCAGTCGTCGTTTTTTATGTTATTTTTAGCCACGTAATGAGAATACAAACACTGGAACATATTGTGACAACCGAAAAGATTAGTGGAAAGAGAAATAGAGGAAGACATGGCACGAAAGGCAGTCAACACACGAATTGATCAATGACGTCATAGATCGTAATTTGTGGAGAGGCATGATCGTCCACGCCAGCCGGCTAGGGCACTGGCCGATTAGGAAATATTATCCTCTTCTTCGCTCTCTGTTTCTCGGCATATGTTGTCAATGCATGTTATAAAAGATTGGGGGAGAGCACACATCCTTGTCGAACACCAGAATTTACTTGACAATGTCTTCGTGTACCTGCATGTGGTCGTGAGTTCGAGCCATCACCGAGGCGGGTTTTTTACATCTCCCAGGTCTACTCGGCCTCAGGTGGACACCGGTACATTGTTGGGCAGCAAAGGCGGCCGGTGGTATTTGATCACGTCACCTCTGCTTGGTCTGTAACATGTGGGTCTAGCACTAGATTTGTGTACCTTAAGACGTTATTAACAGTCTTTTGTGTGTGTGTGAGAGAGAGAGAGAGAGAGAGAGAGAGAGAGAGAGAGAGAGAGAGAGAGAGAGAGAGAGAGAGAGAGAGAGAGAGAGAGAGAGAGAGAGAGAGAGAGAGAGAGCCGACATTCTCCAATATGATTTGCCGACATTCTTTATATACGACATACTGTGACATAACCCATATTGAAGGTATACATACCTGATTAGATCCGAACTCATACCTTCACATTGTGACATAACTCATATTGAAGACATGCATACAGGATTGGTTCCGAACTCACACCTTCACACTCGGACATAACTCATATTGAAGATATGCATACAGAATTGGTTCCGAACTAATATCTTCACATTGTGACATAACTCATATGGAAGATGTACATACATTATTAGTTTTGAACCCGCACCCTCAGTTTGTGACACAGCTGAACGAGCTTTGAGACTTGTGTGTTTCCGAAGTTGGAGTTATTGTAGTTGTAGCTGCCGCCGCTGTTGTTGTTGCTGGGGTGTTGCCATGAAGCTGTGGCGCTACCAGCCCGAGGTAGATGATGCTCTCAATGAGCTTATGACGGACAAAGTGGTCAAATGGTGGATGACCAGAACGGTAAGTTGTTGTTGTTGTTGTTGTTGCTGCTGCTGCTGCTGCTGTTGTTGTTGTTGTTGTTGTTGTTGTTGTTGTTGTTGTTGTTGTTGTTGTTGTTGTTGTTGTTGTTGTTGTTGTTGTTGTGGTTGTTGTTGTTGTTGTTGTTGTTGTTGTTCCTGCTGCTGCTGTTATTATTAGTATTATTTTTGTTAATCTTGATGTTGTTGTTTTTGTTATTGTTGATGCGATAATGGTTAGGTTACCAACTAACAGCATACCACAACAAGCAATGATGTACAGGCCAGAGCAGTGTTTCCCAACCTTTTTTGTGCCATGCCCCACTTAAGCCTTTCTAAAATTAATATTGCCCCCCTCCCCCGCCCCACGCCCCCCCCCCCCTCAACATATACATTATTTTTAATATTCAAAAATTGAAATGTTCACTAAAGAAACTTGAATGATAGGTTTTAGAAAGACATCACTAGGTAATTATTGAGCAAACACAGTAAGTAAATTTTCAAAACATATAATGGAGAACTGAAATTAAAGTACAAAATAATTTTAATGAAAGATTTTTCTATATTATTTTAATTATTAGTAATTATTTATTATTTAAATTTAGTGAGATCCTTGCGCTTGATGCTTGCTGCAAAGAGATCTTATGTCAGGTTCCAATTTAGTTAACTTCAGTCTCAAGTCTCCCCGTTTTGTTATATTCAGCCGATTTCTTCCATTTTCGAATTGCCCCCCTTAACAATCGAATTGCCCCCCTGTGGGGCGTGGGCCCCACGTTGGGAAACACTGGGCCAGAGGGACGCAGAGGAAGAAGTCGACCACGTAAACGATGGACTCAGGGAATAACAGAATCCATGGGAATATGGATACTTGAAGCCCATAAGCCGGTACTCTCCCGCTGTTTATACTTCACCTCGACACCGCAAGGTACAAGAGGAACATGATTATATAAGATGAGATGAGATGAGATGAGATGAGATGAGATGATGTTATAATTGTTGTAATTGTTGTTGTTGTTATTATTGCTGCTGTTATTGTTGTTATTGTTGCTATTGCTACTGTTGCTGTTGTCGTTGTTGTTTTTACTGTTGTTGTTATTGATGATGTTATTGTTGGTGTTGTTATTGTTGGTGTTGCTGTTGTTGCTGTTATTATTGTTACTGTTGTTGTTGTTGTTGCTATTATTGTTGTTTCTGCTGTTGTTACTGTTGTTGTTTTTGTTTATTGTTATTCTTGTAGCAGTGTTGTGTAAACGTTGTTGTTGCAGTTGTTAATAACAGTAAGAAATTGACACTTTTACACCCCTTAAAGTGAATTTGACATCTGGCGCTAAACCCAAACTTCTATAGACCAACCGGCACTAGGTGGCTGATATGGTCAGTATCTCGCAGGCCGCCTAACTTCCCCAGACACATCCAGGTACTAATTCTAGGTTGGTACTGCAGGATCACATTCATTTGTATTTTTTTTTAGTTCTTAATGTTTCTGTTATTATTCTAGACCTCGCGGTTTCCCACTTTAATAGTGCTTTCTTTGCCTCTTTGGGAGCCACTACATCATTGTGGGGATGGGGGAGATGTTGTCCTCTTTGACATGTATGCAGCACTGTTTAACCTGTGCTTAACTTTGTGTCTGTTCCACTTAACCTTCTTTTTCTTTTTTTCGCACAGTCCCAAAATGCTAATCTTACTTTATTTCTTCTACCACATGTGCTGTCCTTCCTAAATCATGCATAGTTATAACATTCCAGGTACCAACAGTGGATATTTTCTTAGGTGAAAGACATGTAACCAGCGCTCCGGAGTCCGTGCGGCTTTCACCGCAACGCGTTATATCTCTTCTAAAAGAGCTTCATTCCCTCGTGGTTGGCTGTGTAATTATTTTTTTGTTTTCCTTACTGTGATTTATTTACTGTTATGCTGTATGGCAGTGAATCTTAGAATGTAAATGAACAAATTAAGAAGAAATTAGAAGCAACAGTGATGTGGTTCCTGAGACGAATGTTGCGAATTCCTTGGACTGCCTGAGTAACTAACGACGACTGCCTGAAACAGGCTAATGAAACTAGAACATTATATACAACAATAAGACAGAGACAAACAGCTTTCCTCGGTCATGTGATGAGAAGAGAGGCATTGGAGAACATCGTAACAACTGGAAAGATCGAGGGGAGGAGAGGCAGAGGTAGACCAAGAGAAGTGATGCTGGATGGATTGAGACGGTGGCATGGAGGAATATCAGCAGCAGAGTTGATCCAGAAAACCAAAGACCGAGATCTATGGAGAGCCATGAACGCCTACGCCAGCCGGCACGGCACTTGATGATGATGATGATTTATTTACTGTTGATTAGATTTTGTTGTTGTATTGTTCTTCGTGATGAGGTAGCCTAAGCACAGCCCTTTCTTGGTCGCCTCTCACTACATGCGTCCACAGCTCACAGTGTCGTTTCAAGCCCTCATCTCAGTAGATGAGCGATGGAACCACCCGGAGCGGATTGTTGTGTTGGCATTCTGGTTGCGGCCTTACGCATGTGCGTGCTGTTGGTTTGTCGAGAGTGCTGTCTGTTCCATTGTTCACATGAGACAGTGAGGAGCATTTTGTGTGATATTCACTGGCACAGGAACGGAACATTATGGGGGTGCCCCTTTGCCGTGAAGTCGGAACCGCGACCAACTAATTTACGACATTCGTGGTAGGTTGCAATGTTACAGTAGACATAACAGATCAGAGATAGCTAATTTGTTGTGCTATTGTCTTAGTCACAGATCTAAAGGTTAAAGTGGAGAGAATAGACGTCATGTCATCGGGTTTGACCCCTCAATGTTTGGTTTGAGAATGGTAAGCCGTCTGTTGAAAGAATGCCACCAAATGAGATCTTGTAGCTCCAGCGATGACGTCACACCAAGCGAGAACTTGTAGCTCCAGCGATGATCTCCCATGGTCTTCGGAAAACGGAATGCTGGGTCTGAATTATAAAGTCGGAAAATGAAACCCCAGTCTTCAGTGCTTGGGACTGATGCCTTGATCATTTGTCAAGTAGACAGACCTCTTTGTGTCCCAGTGGACAGAGCATGAGGAATAGGGGATAGCTGGGCCATCTACAGAGCCTTGCTACAGACCTTGTCAGAGTGGACACAGCATGGGGAATAGGGGATAGTTGGGGCATCTACAGAGCCTTGCTACAGACCTTGTCAGAGTGGACACAGCGTGGGGAATAGGGGATAGTTGGGGCATCTACAGAGCCTTGCTACAGACCTTGTCAGAGTGGACACAGTATGAGGAATAGGGGATAGTTGGGGCATCTACAGAGCCTTGCTACAGACCTTGTCAGAGTGGACACAGTATGAGGAATAGGGGATAGTTGGGGCATCTACAGAGCCTTGCTACAGACCTTGTCAGAGTGGACACAGCGTGGGGAATAGGGGATAGTTGGGGCATCTACAGAGCCTTGCTACAGACCTTGTCAGAGTGGACACACACAGCGTGGGGAATAGGGAATAGCTGGAGCATCTACAGAGCCTTGCTACAGACCTTGTCAGAGTGGACACAGCGTGGGGAATAGGGGATAGTTGGAGCATCTACAGAGCCTTGCTACAGACCTTGTCAGAGTGGACACAGTATGAGGAATAGGGGATAGCTGAGGCATCTACAGAGCCTTGCTACAGACTTTGTCAGAGTGGACACAGCGTGGGGAATAGGGGATAGTTGGGGCATCTACAGAGCCTTGCTACAGACTTTGTCAGAGTGGACACAGCGTGGGGAATAGGGGATAGCTGGAGCATCTACAGAGCCTTGCTACAGACTTTGTTAGAGTGGACACAGCGTGGGGAATAGGGGATAGCTGGGGCATCTACAGAGCCTTGCTACAGACCTTGTCAGAGTGGACACACACAGTATGAGGAATAGGGGATAGTTGGAGCATCTACAGAGCCTTGCTACAGACCTTGTCAGAGTGGACACACACAGTATGAGGAATAGGGGATAGTTGTGGCATCTACAGAGCCGTACTACAGACTTTGTCAGAGTGGACACACACAGCGTGGGGAATAGGGGATAGCTGGAGCATCTACAGAGCCTTGCTACAGACCTTGTCAGAGTGGACACACACAGTATGAGGAATAGGGGATAGTTGGAGCATCTACAGAGCCTTGCTACAGACCTTGTCAGAGTGGACACACACAGTATGAGGAATAGGGGATAGTTGGGGCATCTACAGAGCCTTGCTACAGACTTTGTCAGAGTGGACACAGCGTGGGGAATAGGGGATAGCTGGAGCATCTACAGAGCCTTGCTACAGACTTTGTTAGAGTGGACACAGCGTGGGGAATAGGGGATAGCTGGGGCATCTACAGAGCCTTGCTACAGACCTTGTCAGAGTGGACACACACAGTATGAGGAATAGGGGATAGTTGGAGCATCTACAGAGCCTTGCTACAGACCTTGTCAGAGTGGACACAGCGTGGGGAATAGGGGATAGCTGGAGCATCTACAGAGCCTTGCTACAGACTTTGTCAGAGTGGACACAGCGTGGGGAATAGGGGATAGCTGGGGCATCTACAGAGCCTTGCTACAGACCTTGTCAGAGTGGACACACACAGTATGAGGAATAGGGGATAGCTGGGGCATCTACAGAGCCTTGCTACAGACCTTGTCAGAGTGGACACACACAGTATGAGGAATAGGGGATAGTTGGAGCATCTACAGAGCCTTGCTACAGACCTTGTCAGAGTGGACACAGTATGAGGAATAGGGGATAGTTGGGGCATCTACAGAGCCTTGCTACAGACTTTGTCAGAGTGGACACAGCGTGAGGAATAGGGGATAGTTGGGGCATCTACAGAGCCTTGCTACAGACCTTGTCAGAGTGGACACACACAGTATGAGGAATAGGGGATAGTTGGAGCATCTACAGAGCCTTGCTACAGACCTTGTCAGAGTGGACACAGCGTGGGGAATAGGGGATAGCTGGAGCATCTACAGAGCCTTGCTACAGACTTTGTTAGAGTGGACACAGCGTGGGGAATAGGGGATAGCTGGGGCATCTACAGAGCCTTGCTACAGACCTTGTCAGAGTGGACACACACAGTATGAGGAATAGGGGATAGCTGGAGCATCTACAGAGCCTTGCTACAGACTTTGTTAGAGTGGACACAGCGTGGGGAATAGGGGATAGCTGGAGCATCTACAGAGCCTTGCTACAGACCTTGTCAGAGTGGACACACACAGTATGAGGAATAGGGGATAGCTGGGGCATCTACAGAGCCTTGCTACAGACCTTGTCAGAGTGGACACACACAGTATGAGGAATAGGGGATAGCTGGGGCATCTACAGAGCCTTGCTACAGACCTTGTCAGAGTGGACACAGTATGAGGAATAGGGGATAGTTGGGGCATCTACAGAGCCTTGCTACAGACTTTGTCAGAGTGGACACAGCGTGAGGAATAGGGGATAGTTGGGGCATCTACAGAGCCTTGCTACAGACCTTGTCAGAGTGGACACACACAGTATGAGGAATAGGGGATAGTTGGAGCATCTACAGAGCCTTGCTACAGACTTTGTCAGAGTGGACACAGTATGTTATATTGGTGACAGGTATATTACATGTGTTGGGTTGAGCCACTGTGTCACTCAACATGTGTTGCGTTGAGCTGTTTTGTTATTCAACATGTGTTGAGTTGAGTTACTGTGTCACTCAACATGTGTTGGATTTAGCTACTGTGTCACTCAACATGTGTTGGGTTAAGATACTATGTCACTCAATCTGTGAAGGTGTGTCACTCAACACGGGTTGGGTTGAGCTATTGTGTCACTCAACATATGTTGGGTTGAGCTACTATGTCACTCAACACGTGTTGGGTTGAGATACTACGTCACTCAACATGCGATGGACTGAGCTACTTTGTCACTCAACATGTGATGGACTGAGCTACTTTGTCACTCAACATGTGATGGGCTAAGCTACTACGTCACTCAACATGAAGTAATCATCATGTGCCCTGCGATAAGCTTTCAAAGTCATAGATCGTCTACTGACGTGATAACCAGCCTGAGATCACATCTGTGTTCTTTCCCCGATGACGTCACGCAGCCAAGTCATCCCAGTAATTATCTCTCTGCCATCACACTGCTCTCTTTCTATCAGTTTTGCCAGTTGTCACACATTTTTCTTCGTCTAATTTCCTGAATCAATTTATTGTTTGTGTTTGTTTTTTGAAGAGCTGCCTCTTTGGTTTTTCTGCCTGCCTATGGGATGCTTGACATTTATTTTTACGATCGCTCATTTTGAACTCAAGCGTAGTCTATACATGTGCTAAAACTTCTAGTGCACATGACTGATTTTTGTGGATTAACTTTCCCTATTGCCAGTGTCCCTAGCCATCAGGCAAATCAACTCCGACTTCTGATGTGCTTGTGATTTACGTCCCCGAGTCAAGGATGAGAAGTCAACATTTTAGCCTAACTGACCGATGTAGGGGTTGAACCCGCTACCTCAGCATCAGCGCATCGGAAGTTTCAGATCTTGCGCTCTTATCTATCCATTCAGCCACGAACTTAGATGATTCTCAGCGTGTCTGTTTATTGTCCATGTGGAACGCGCACACAGCAGAATATCTAAGAAAAGAAAGAAGATAAATTATCCAGAAAACGCCAACATGCAAAAACATCCGTTGGGTACCGAAATATAAATACCAGTTTTTGTCACGGCGTTTATCTGTGTTGTTTACCAAATAAATCTGTCTCTATGGGTATGTGATGTCAGCATTTGGTAATAGCGACATCCAACATATTGCTTTTTGAGTGTTGACTTAAACCAGATCTGTCAGGCCGGAGCTGTTTTCAAGCACTTGCCTTGCCTGGGACCACTTCTTCGCACACATGATTCAGTGTGTCTGATGCACTCACGTTAGCTTTTGTGTGTGTTTATTTCCTGTCTTAATCGCGCAGTTTCTTGCACTGGTGGCTCCAACTGGCCCCTTGCATGCGGTGTTTGGCAGTTTACATAACATATTGTCAGGGGATTCATCGTACCTGGGGATTGGAAGGTCCTGTTGCACTGGGTTGACTATATCTGGTGTTCTTTGCGCTCCTTCTGTTTTCAAGCCACCTGTCAAACCTTGATTACCTACGACATTTTTGCCCACGCCGATTTTAGTTATAATTTACCTATTCCAATTAGCTTACTCTCCCTGGCCTAGGCGTTTACGTCTTTCTTCGTAATCCCGTATACTCTCGTGAGTAATGTGATGTGCGCGAGAAACGGTGGCAGTTCTCACCGCGTCGGTAACTTAGAGGTATTTTTAGGGGTAATCTTGCCTAGTGCATCAACGGCAGTTGAAAAATGCTGGTGTTGACTGCAACGTCCTGTAAGGTATATGCAACAACAACACTAACAAAAATTATCTTACACAGACTTATTAGTTTATCTTTGTTGGCTTTACGTTCTTTAGCTCCAAGTAAATTATTACTTTACTTTCTTTAGTCCGGAATAGATATTACTTTCCATTCTTTAGCCCCAAACAAATATTACTTTACCTTTTTTTTTTTGTCATAAACAAATACTACTTTCTTTAGTACCAAATAGATATTACTTTACATTCGTTAGTCCCAAACAATTATTACTTTACCTTTTTTGTGTGGTCCGAAACAAATATTACTTTATCTTTTTTGGTCCCAAACAAATATTACTTTACCTTTTTTTGGGTCCCAAACACATATTATTTTATCCTCTTTGGTCAAAGAAAGATATTATTTTACTTTATTTTGGCCCCAAACATATTACTTTACCATCTTTAGTCTCAAACATATATTACTTTATCTTGTTTGGTTCCATTCATATATTACTTTATCTTGTTTGGTTCCATTCATATATTACTTTATCTTGTTTAGTTCCACTCATATATTACTTTATCTTGTTTAGTTCCATTCATATATTACTTATCTTGTTTAGTTCCATTCATATATTACTTTATCTTGTTTAGTTCCAAACATATATTACTTTACCTTCTTTAGTCCTAAACAGATATACTACTTAACTGACTCTGGCTCAGACAATTATTACTTTAACTCCCCCACGCCCATCCAGTTATTACCCACAGTCCCCCTGATCCAGGGTATCAGTTGTTTATCCACCATTGATTTCGATTATTAATTACTTTCATATTCTAAAGTTCCTCTTATACTTCTTTTCGTTGTTCTTTATCTCTACTTCTCTAGCTTGCTTTCCTATATTTCTAATTCTGTCGAACATGTAATAGGCTCCATGTTTCCATATAACTACATCTCGACAGCATTAGATATCTCTTCTTGAATATGACTCGGCGTAACTTCTCGTTCACAAAGCAATGGCAAACTACTGGTCGTAAAATTGCCTGGAAAATCGAACTGCTGTTGGGTTTGCTCGCAACACTCTCCAGGGATATGCAGCAACCACAAATCTAGCTTCGCGACTGCCCATACACTTATCAATGGGAAAGCAATATGGTGGCTTTCCCTTGACTTCCACGTTCAGAGAGCTCACGCTAAAGACAATTTATTCTTAATAGCGGCCCGGGAAAAGGCATTTTACGTTACTTTCTTTGATCCCCAAATGCCGAAGATTCTGGCGGGAGTAGCGTGCACTCAGAACTATTTATTTGTTCGCCATTAAAAATGTGTGAAGCAGCCGAGATTGGGATTGGTCACCTTATAGCTATGGATATAACATAATATTTATGAACTCTTAAAAAACCCATCTTTACATAAATATCATTAATACGATTACTTCTACATGCACGATCCTCCAAACCATTGAGCAAATTATGAAAACATTATGTGCTCTCATGTGTCGGCCATGTCTGTAACATACTCTATGTCAACATACACGCAGGTGTTGTTTGGGATGGCGCGTGCACCATTACCACCTCATCTGTTCGCAGAGCGTGTTTAGCCAGGTCTGTTTGGTGCTCGGTGGCGCGCAAGCTTCCAGTGCGCTGCAGGATGTGTGCCTGCTCAAAGACACATGGTCTCAATTAGTGCTAATCGCCAATGCTGAAAGATAACATTCATAATAACATAACATGTCTCCCCGTATGTTCATATATGTCAGTTATGATAATCATGCTCGCCTTTTGGCATAGTAATCATGTGTTAGAATCTTGAGGGGGAATGTTTGTAACTGTCTTGAAACATCTTTAATGCTATAAGGTGAGCCAAGCGTTTAAAAGAAAACAAAAATAACATGTTACTTACCACTGTTATTTTATAATACTCACCACTGTTATTTTATAATCCCCAACACTTATTTTATGAAGATAACGTAATCACGATTATTTGAAATTTTTATCATTGTTATCTCATAATACTCAACGCTGTTACTTTATAACACTCATTACTGCTATCTTATAACAATAATAACTGTTATTTTATAAAAAGCATAACTGTTAATTTTAAAAATAAAACTCATCACTACTATTTTATAATACACGTTACTATTATCTTATAAAACCCATTCAGTATTGTATTATAATTTCAGCACTGTTATTTTGTAAAACTCATCAATTTTATTTTTTTAAGACTAATGACTAATTTTTTTGTAGGACTAATGTCTGTTATTTTATCAGACTAATGACTGTTATTTTATCAGACTAATGACTGTTATAAGGCTGATGACTGTTATATTATAAGACTAATTACTGTTATTGTATTATACTGCAGCTCTCTACCAACGGAAAGTAGTTTCTAGATGTGGCAGTTGGACTTCGGAACCAACAACAATATATCCTGGCCTACCACAGGGATCACCATTATCTCCGGTACTTTTCAACGCCTACACTAGTGAGAATCACCAGTGAGCAGATCACTGGACCTGGCAGGACATTGTCGTATGCCGATGATGTTTTAGTGTATCGTCAGGGTAAGGATAGAGAGGAGGTTGCTGTGGAACTACAAACCGAACTCAATCGCATAAGTACTTGGTGTGATGAAGCTGGGGCAATGGTCAACCCAACAAAGGCAACAGTGACTTGGTTCTCGTTGAATAATCATATTGTCAACAATCCAACACCAACTGTAATGCTGTGTTCAGAGACGGTGGAAAGAACGCAGGCAATGAATTACCTGGGGATACGGTTTGATCGAAAGCCTTGCTTATAATGTGCACATATACCAGGTGATAACAAAGGCCAAGCGGGGTTTGGCAGCGATGCGGGTTATGGCGGCAGCAAACTGTGAGCAGCGCCATCTATGTCTTCTGTACGAGGGGCTGGTCATGTCTGTTTTGGAGTATGCAATGGCAATCCTGACTCTCAGCCATAAGCAGATAGAAAGGATGGAAAGGATACAGAATGAAGCTATGCGCATTATTCTTGGATGTACAAGAGATACAGCATGCAGGGCGATGCGCTACCTTCTTGATTTTCCAACCATTGAAGAGAGAATACAAGTTTGCAGGGCACGCGCCTACCTCAGAATTAACGCAAACACACAACATCCACTGCATAGTGAAATTAGGAAGGTGAAGGGCAGCAGGTTAAAAAGAGGACGGTCGTGGATGGGTCAAGCCGAAGACATTCTTCAACAGGTGTGTTCACTTGAGGACTAAGAACCTGGCGAGGAGTGGGTGCAAGTGCCAACAGACTTCTGCACATCCTTTTCAGTTTGCATCCAACTAGATAGAAAATGCAGACAAGAAAATCCGGCTGCTGTTGAGGCTGAAGTACAAGCGTTGATTTTCGAGAATTCGCTAGACGGTGACGCGGTCATCTACACAGATGGGTCGGTCGTCCGACATGTGAGAAGCTCATGGGCCTTTACAGCTCGGGCCGGAGGGATAATTGTGAAGGAGGACTCTGGTGCTTTCACTGAAACCACAAGTAGCCTGACCATGGAAGTCATGGCAGTAAGTAAAGCAATAACATGGCTCGAGACACAGACATTCACTAGGGCTTGTTTCCTTAGCGACTCAATGAACATGATCAAGAGGATAGAGGAGGGGTCGATCCGAAGAGAATGGTTGATGCCTCTGAAGCGGTCTCGGTTAGCAAAGATTAGTTTCATCTTCGTGCCAGGTCATGCGGGAGTACAAGGAAATGAGCGGGCTGACAAGCTCGCAGGTGAGGCTACTGTGGAGGGCGGACGCGCCATGGACCAGGCTGACATTCTGAATGCTCTACGAGAAGTGAGACTTTTGCGAGAACCAAGTGATGACTGTGAATCTACAACAATGGCCAGACTGCGGGAGCAGCAAATTAAAAGAGGGGTGGCCAAACAAGAACACTACGCAGGAAGCCAAAGAAGATTGATAAACCAACACAGAACTGGCGTCGTTAGCCGCTACACGCTGCGGGATTTGCTGAGGAGGGGATCCGAGCACTTATGGACTGAATGGTTCGATGTGCAACGAGGATGATCTGTCGACTAACTAACTAACTAACTAACATTGTATTATACTAAGGACTGTTATTTTATAAGAATAGTCACGGTTAGTTTATAAGACTAATAACTGTTATTTTATCAGATTAATGATTGTTATTTTATAAAGCTGATGATTGTTATTTTATAAGACTGATGACTGTTATTTTATAAGACCAGTGACTGTTATTTTATATGACTATTGACTTTTATGTTATCAGACAAATGACTGTTATTGTGTCAGACAAATGAGTGTTATTGTGTCAGACAAATGACTGTTATTGTGTCAGACAAATGACTGTTATTGTATCAGACTAGCGATTTGTATTTCATAAGACTAATGAATGTTATTTTATATGACTAATGACTGGTATTTCATAAGATCTATGACTGTTATGCTGAAGGAAGGGAAATCATCCCATGAGAAAATTATTGCATTGAATGTAGGAAGCCCCTCTGCTGTGTGTCCACCGTGACGAGGTAGAGGGGCTTGTGCGTCCCAATGACCCCAAGAGCTATGCCGACGGTAGCACAGCTACTGGTAGGGCCACCCATGTCGGACAGGTCAAGGGAGAGGGACCAGACGAAGAGACACACAAACCTGCTGCCTTGTAGGTAGACTGGGGACAGTCAAAGGCTAGGGAAAGCACCCCAAATACATGCTTGTCGAAATCGGATGTACTGAGCCACAGGCTTGACAAAGCAGTGCAACGTGAAAACCTGCTGCCTTGTAGGTAGACTGGGGACAGTCAAAGGCTAGGGAAAGCATCCCGAATAAATGCTTGTCGAAATCGGATGTACTGAGCCACAGGCTTGACAAAGCAGTGCAACGTAACTTAATTCATGATGTCACAAATCAAAATTAATCGATATGGTGCTAATCCCGTGAAGTCCCATCAGGTGGTGATAGTGCCGGGCCCCCTGCCTCGAGGGGGTCCACCCATGACTACTGGTGGTCACCTTCCCCTGTGCTGTGGAGTCAAGGCACAGAGGAGTAGGTTAAGAGCTATTGACCAAATACCCCGGACACTCAACATACTACAGTGGAATGCTGAAGGAGTTTACAAGAAGAAAGACTCCCTAACACAGCGTCTTCATAAAGATAGAATAGATGTGGCATGCATTCAAGAGACACACCTCAACGCCAATCACAAATTCTCAGTCAGAGGATATCAGGCCACACGTTTCGACCGCGAAGGACACAAAGGAGGAGTTCTAATACTTACACGAAATACAATACCTTGCAGCGAAGTATCTGTGATCTCCTAACAACCAACGGAAATTATAGGTGTTGATATAATGATAAAGGACGTGAAAATAAGAATCTACAATCTGTATAGCCCAGCAGATAAGGACCTTACACTCTAAAACATGAAAATAACTGACACAAACTGCATTATTGTCGGAGACTTTAATAGCCGTTCAGAAAGATGGGGATACCCAGATACTGACAAAAGAGGAGATGAATTGGAGGACTGGGAAATAGACTCAAATCTCCATCTACTCAACAAAGCGGATGACACACCGAGCTTCTACTCCAGAAGATGGCTTACCACTTCTACTCCAGACTTAGCTTTCTGCACAGGAGACATCCTCCACAAAATCGATCGCCATGTGCTGGACCAATTAGCAGGTAGTGACCACAGACCAATCAAGCTTGAAATGAATATGGAGTATGTTCCACAGGAGCAAAAGCCCTTGCCCCGCTGGAATTACAAACGAGCAGATTGGGACAGATTTGCCATACTAACAGACAAATATTGTGAAAACATAAATACACGATATGGCAACATAAAGCAAATGGTGGAAAGTCTAAACAGAGCGATAATACAGGCAGCCACTGAGTCCATTCCAAGAGGAGCGAGGAAAAATTACAAACCATACTGGACTGAAGAACTACAAAGTTTGGAGGACAAAGTTGAAGATGCCAGGAAGACAGCAGAGAGAGAACAAACAATTGAAGCAAACATCTCTCTCAAAGCCATCTCAGCAAAATATAAAAGAACAGTAAATCAAACAACAAGAGATTGTTGGAGGGAAAAAAACAGAAAACCTGAATTTTGACAGGGATGGAAACAAACTATGGAAACTAGTGAAAGCCATGAACAATGAAGGACCTAGAAACAAACAAATAACAATTAAACAAGGAAATGCCTTGCTTACAGGCAAAAAGGCTGCAAATGCACTAATGGAACACTATGCAAATGCAAACCACATTGATATTACAACCGAACAGAAGAAAGCAATCAAAGACAAACAGATACATCATAGAAATACAGAGACAGCAGCAGAATATATGATGGCAAATCTAACAATGGAAGAAATGGAACAGGCAATGAATACCCTAAAAAAGAAGAAATCACCAGGAAAGGATGGAATCACAAATGAAATGCTAATAGGACTAGGCACCAAGGCAAAGAAGAAACTACTAGCAGTCCTAAATAACAGCTGGAAGAGAGGAATAGTCCCACAGGCATGGAAGGAAGCTATACTAATACCAGTCCCAAAGAAAGGAAAAGACCTGGAAGAACCAAATGGCTATCGACCTATCAGTCTACTTAGCTGTGTAGGAAAATTAATGGAACGCATTATCAATGGCAGGCTAACATGGCATCTGGAAGAAAACAAACTCTTAACACCACACCAAGCAGGATTCAGAAAATACAGATCCACTGAAGATCAAATAACCTATATAGCTCAGGAAATAGAGGATGCCTTCCAAGAGAAAAAGCACACACTAGCAGTCTGGATAGATTTAGAAAAAGCATTTGATAAAGTATGGAAGGAAGGACTGAAAGTAAAACTGCAAAACATGCATGTTTGTGGAAAAATGTATAAATGGATCAGCCACTACCTTGAGAACAGAACTGCCAGGACAAAAGTACAAGGACAAACAAGCAAAATGATGCTGCTGGAGCAAGGTGTCCCCCAAGGAGGAGTTCTTTCACCAACATTATTCCTAGCATATATAAATGACATCACAGAAAATTTTCCAGCCAGAGTACACACATCCTCCTTTGCAGATGACCTAGCCATATGGACATCTGAAGAATATATTAGTACAGCTAACAGCAGAATACAGCAAGCCTTATTAGCGCTAGAGGACTGGTCAAAATCATGGCTAGTGAAGATAAGTGAGGAGAAAACAACATGCACAGTGTTCTCCCTCTCAAATAAAACTCAGCAACCTAAGCTGGTATTGAATGGAAAAATATTGCGCCATGAAGAAAATCCAAACTATCTAGGAGTCACCTTTGATCGTCGCCTGACATGGAAGACACAGGTTGAGAAAAATCGAACAAGAGCAAGGCAGAGAATGGCAATCATGAAAAAGCTTGCTGGTACAACGTGGGGAGCAGATGAGAAAGTTCTCAAGAAGTTATATACTGGACGGGTGAGGCCAGTACTGGAATATGGCATTGCAGCTTGGGCAACAGCAGCTAAGTCAAACTTTAACAAAATAAGTAGAGTCCAAACCAAGGAATGCGAATCATAACTGGAAGCCTGAAGACAACGCCTATTAATGAACTAGAAAAGATCACTTGTTTACAATCAATGCAGGATAGAAGAGATAGCAGAGCCCAGCAACAAGCAGAAAAATTTAGAAGATTGACAGACCACCCTATGTACAACAGATTTAATGGTTTTGGAAAGGGAAGACTGAAGCGTAGCAACTTTGTAGAAACTGCAAAACGAAGGATTAGGGCAGATCCTATACTTAACAAATCAACAGTCAAGCCCATACACAATGCACACGAGTTCCCAGCTTGGAGACAGCAGCAACTGCCTGAGATGATAGAAAACATTCCTGGTATTGAGAAAAAGAACACTCAGCATGAAACCGAAAGAAGAGAAATAACCCTAAACTACATAAAAGAACATTACCCAAGCAGGAATTGGACCCATGCATATACAGATGGATCAGCCAAAAATTCAATAGAGAATGGAGGAGGAGGAATTCTCCTAAATTTAAAAAATGGAGTGAAAAAAACACATTCAATGGCAACTGGAAAATTTTCAAGTAACTTCAAAGCGGAGGTAGAGGCTTTGAAAACTGCAGCAGAAATGCTCCTGATGGAGGAAAATAAAGAGAAGCAAATAGCTATCTTCACAGATGCAAAGTCAGCTGTCTCAATACTGAAGAGCAATAACAACACAGAACTAACTGATCTAAGAGCAGCACTCCATGGTCTATGCCAGAAATCCAAAAAAGTTGTAATACAGTGGATCCCATCACATTGCAGTATACCTGGAAACGAAGAGGCTGACAGACTGGCAAAAGAGGGCGGACGACTACCACAGCCTGACATAGACATAACCTATAATGAGGCAAAGAGGTTGATAAAAAGCACTTATAGAACCAAATGGGAATCTGAGCATCCAGGCCATCAGAAGGATGATGCATATTACAAACTCGACCGAAGAGAACAAGTAGCAATCTTCAGAGTCCGCACAGGACATAACAGGCTGAAATACCACTTGTTCAATAAACTAAAGATAGGAGATACCGATGAATGTAATTGTAGAACTGGAAAAATGACAGCAAAACATTTGCTGCAGGATTGCCCAACGTATGCAGAACAGAGAAAGATATTTTGGCCCACACCTGCTTCATTTGAGGACAAGCTCTATGGAGATATCAACAAGCTCAAGTTGACCGCAGCTTACTTTAACTACATACAGGTTGACATTTAAAGGTGCATGAAGACCCAGAGGCATGAAATGGAATATTGCTTGGATAGCAAATCCATTATGTGGAAAGTCCGAATCGGAAGCTCGCTGTGTGGGCTTCATAAAAGGTGGAAAAGTGTCCTAGTGGCACGAAATGGAATATTGCTTGGATAGCAAATCCATTACGTGGAAAGTCCGAATCAAAAGCCCATTGTGTGGGCTTCATAAAAGGTGGAAAAGTGTCCTAGTGGCATGAAATGGAATATTGCTTGGATAGCAAATCCATTACGTGGAAAGTCCGAATCGAAAGCTCACTGTGTGGATGTCATCTGCAGACTGCATACTTCTGGTTTCCGGAAGAACAGCCTATGGTGAACGGAAGGCCCAATATACGGAAGTGAGGCTAAGCAGCCATGTGCAGGACGTGACGATTCCTTGGGTGAGCCCAGTACCAGAGCGCTATGTATCGGCTCTGCAATTATGGAAGCCTCCTTGGATGGCGGGGAATGCCCATGGTCTGCCCCTGCCTTCCCTTGAGGACTGACCAGGATCTTTGGCTGTTCTATATGGACCAGCTGGGATGGGGGATAACACCACAACAGTGAGAGTCAAACGTCCTAAGAAACCCCCGGGAAGGTTAACCCGGTCAACAAATGCCCGCAGAAGTCGGATGTGTCGGCCTAACGGCGCAAGAACGCAGCTCTGCTGTAAACAGGCACAACGCAATCACATCCGAAAAAAAACTCCGGATGAACGAAGAAGAAGAAGAAGAAGAATGTAGGAAGAAAATCCCGGGAGACAAAACCAGTACATTGATAAGTAAGCCAGTGTCTTAATTGGAGGAAATCAAATTAAGTCTTACATACGTGTGTCTGATATTTCAGCAGAGAGGTCGGTCACAGCTTACAACGAATTATCACACATGGATGCACCTGGCGGGTAATATAAACATGTGGAGAACAGTTTGTGGAGAATTGAAAGATTGGTAAATTACATAAATTGAATCAGAAATCAGTTAATTGAAATACAAGCTGGGCTGGTTGAAGCCGTGTAATTGATTCATAAGGTGATGTTGTTCTCACCCCAACACCTGTTCAACATCTGTGCAGACAATGTAATGAGAATCGTCACGCATGATGAGATTAGTGTCACGTTTTATTCGTTTACCATCATCGTGATTATCATCATCTTTCGCTTTTGCCGTCAAGCGACGTGGGAAGGAATGTTTGTCGTACCGTCGAACGATGGGTATCACTGGATAGTGTCATTCCGTGTGATTGTACAATGTTCTTGGTGTCGTTAATTCATTTTCTTCTCGAGTGTCCTCGTGATGCCATATCAGATCTTCTTCAGTGTAGCGCCAGTGGTGGTTATATTCTAACGATATGGTCGAAACATTTGATATTTTGTCTGTTAATATATGTCTAGAAGGCGTTGATACCACTTTCTGTATCCCTTATAACACTTTCTGTATCCCTTATAACACTTTCTGTATCCCTTATAACACTTTCTGTATCCCTTATAACACTTTCTGTAACCCTTATAACTGGTGGAAATCCAATTCCAGGACTAACACATGCAAGAGACACGATCCTCCTCTCAACTATTGTTTAAGAGCTGTTACATATGTTTATATATGTATATATCAATGACAAGAACCGTAGATCAACTGAGCGTTCTTGTCTCGACCATATCACGTGGTCAGACCATCCAGGTATTTTCTTCTCTGCCTTCCCCTTGTTTTCTTCCCCTCGACCTTGCCAGTTGTCATCAAGTTCTCCAATTTGTTTCTTCTCATAACGTGACTAAAAATGTTGAATGTTTACGTCTAATTTCTCTAATCAGTTTACGATTTTTATTTGTTTCTTGTAGGTAGGAATTGGTTATTGTTTTTTTTTTTTTTCTAGCCATGCTATTCTGTGCATTTTCCTCAGAAGTATACAAAGCATTTTCCTTAGAAACCACATTTCCACAGCCATCATATGATTTTTTTTCAGCTTGTTTGCACATTGTATATTGCTGCTCTCAAATAATTTTAACTCATAACCAGGCTTATTCCCTTCTATCACAGCACACGGTGAAGAGCAACATACTTTTCTGAACTCAAACTAGAAACAACACAAATTATATTTTTTTAAACAAATGACATGTCAACCAAACATCACAATCAACAACAAAGAAATTGAAAGATGTCACACCCTGTGAACATCCTATCTCCATCATCATAAACAGTATGAACTGAGGTCCTTGTAATTAACGGCCCCACGTCAAGGACTAGAAGTCAACAATTAAGTCCAACAGACCGGCGTGTGGAGCGAACCCCCTCCCTCGGTCATCAGAGAAATTTCCAGCCTGGTCACGTTACCCTCAAGGATATACCCAGCCTGCACCACGTTTCAGCGGTTATGGGGCATCAGTTAATTCAGTTTAGTACCTTGAAAAGTGCATACCCCAAACAAAAGTTAGCTGCGTATCTTTTACAGGATGTTTGCAGTCAACCCCATAATTTTTTGGATGTTTGGGTTTACTTGGCACGTTTACGTTTAGCAGCTTGTCATTGCTTTCTGAACGACAGGCACTTATACTATTGTATGAAAACCAGAGCACGGCGATCCGCTGCCAAATTGCCGGCAGCTGTGTTTCGAACGCGTTATGCGGGATTACGAATTGCTTTCGTAACACCAAGGAGCCTGCTGTTTATATAAAGCATACTGCAAAATGTCACCTTAATCACACATTATCATCATCATTATGATCACACCTGAATCATACGTTAGGCGGAATTTCTGGCTATTAATTGTGTGCAGTTCTTATACATCATCATCATCATCTTCCACTTTTGCTTTCAAGGGTCGTGGGGAGGAAAAGCTGACGTTCTTACGCCCGATGGGTGGCACTGGATAGTGTCATTCCGTGTGATTGTACAATGACTTGTATCTCGTCGATCCATTTTCTTATCGGGCATCCTCTTGCTCTCGTAGCAGATATGTTTTGATGTAGGGCCACTGTTAGTAGTTGATGGTATTGTCTTCTAGCGAAATGGCCAAACCATTTGATCTTCTTGCTTTCTGTATATGTGACACGAGGTGTTGATCCCACTATCTGTCTGATAACATTTCTTACTCGGTCTCGGATAGTAATTTTGGCAGCTCTTCTCAAGCATCTCATCTCACGGGTGTTGATTTTGCGAAAGTGTGATTTGGATAAGTCCAAGTTTGACATTGGTAGCATAAGGTTGGTGTGAATATGCTGTTATTATCTGTCGTTTTGCGGACATAGGTATATTTGGATGTTTCAGTAAGGGTGATAGTTGATATGTAAGTGCACGTTTTTTTTTACGTCTGATTTCGATTTCTCTGTCTATTCTGCCATTTTCTGCTATCATAATTCCTAGATATTTAAATTCTATAACCTGTTTCAGAGGTGTACTATTTATCAGTAAATTTGGTGGACCTTGAGATCTGCTAGGCTGCCTTACTTCAGATTTCGTTGTATTTATATTCATATTCTTTTTATTTTTTTATGCAAAAGTAGGAACGGGAAAAATGGAGGATGTAATTGGGGAGTGATGGTTTAGGTACAAGAAATGAAAGACCAGAGAAACTAATAGAATGAGCAAATATCAATGATATGATAATTGGAAACACCTGGTTTACACACCATAAAAGACTACATTACACATAAGAAAATATTTTACCAAATTGACTACATACGTATTAATAAAAGATATAGAAATGTGTTAATTACTGTTCAGACAATGCCTGGTGTTGACTGTAATAGTGGTCATGTACTACTATGTAGACAAATCACAATAAGACTGGAGAGAAGGAAAAAAGTGGTAAATAATATGAGACTTAATAAAGATGTTCTGCTATACTCCGTGGCTAAGGTGCATCCATATGTGATAACTCGTTGTAAGCTATGATCGACCTCTCTGCTGAAATATCAGACACACGTATTTAAGAATTAATTTGTCTTCCTCTAATGAAGACACTGGCTTACTCATCTATATACTGGTTTTGTCTTCCGGGTAATTTCTTCTCAAATTCAGTGCAGTAGCTTTCTCTTGCAGATCTCCATGGCTAAGGGACTTGCTGACGCGATTCGTAAGCTCGCTTATCCCGCAGTTCGGAACATCTGCGACTGATTAGGCAGCAGACCACGTTGCGCTTGGATTTAACTTGTTGGTATGGGAGCCGATCGTTCAGAAAGCAAGTGGCAAACTACTGAACGTAAACTTGCCAAGACATCAACAACAGCAGTAAAATTCTGATGTTGACTGCAATGTCCTGTATCTAGGATATACAGAAACAAGAAATGATTTTCTGAAAGCAGATAAAGAAATTTAATTAAGAACTGTGACACCAAAATATGAAATGAAATCAGAAAGGAAAATTCTTAACCAAGTGGATAATTGTAAATACATAGGGCATTTAACATCAGCGGAAGGGCACACAAGTAAGAGCGAATAGGCACAACAGATGCATTTGGAAATGAAAGTATTTATGTATAGTCACTGTCATGAATGTAAGGAGAGTGCTTAGTCTTGTGAACTGTTTTGCATTGCAGTAAACTCGAATGTAATGACAATAGGAAGAACTTGAAGCAACAAGATGTAGTTCCTAAATGGTGCGAATCTGGCGAGAGTAGTAGACATTGCCTCAAGGTTATGAAACCAAGATCTACACAAGAAGAACAACAGCTTTCTTGGTCATGTCTGAGATGAGGCATTGGAGAACGGCTGGAAGATCGATGGAAACTGCGAGCAACCTAGAAAAGTCTGATGGTTGCACGGTGCAGAGATATCTCAGCAGAGTTGATCCAGACACACCAAAGACCGAGATCTGTGGAGAGCCATGAACGCCTACGCCAGCCGGCATGGCTCTTGATTATTAGTTATTTTATTTAATTATACGTACAAAGGAAAGGGGATACACTACTGATATTTTTCACAGTTTTTCCTTAGTTATGTCCCGTCAAAGAGCAGAAAATAAGAACATATGTTAGCGTCAGTGCACCGGTTATTAAGTTATTTGACCTACAAAGAAAGAATATCTTGAGATAGATTTAAACCATCTTTTTACATGGCGCGGATTAGTGGTAATGTCAGCATCCGGTAATTAACTACATCTATAATCATTTCTGGAGATGTAATTAATGCAAATGTGCACCCTCTTTATGAATCTATTTCAGCGTCAAGGGACGTAAACACTAATTTGTGTGAAGTTTATTTAAAGAGTTCTGCCGCCTTCATTCTCAAATCACCTACAGTAGGAGAGAGTACTTTCTCATCAGGTGTTAAATAAGTTTGTGAGCAAGTTTCAGTTTCATCTAGCAGATTCCCTTATACTTTGATCAGTAAGTTCTCATAGATGAAAAAAAAAGACATTATAAAAACTGGTAGTTTGACAAGATCATAGGCTGCACTTACTGTCTTTGATAGTCTCATTACAGGTTATGATGTAGGCGAAGGTAAGACTTTGCCATGTTGAGCGCTTGTTTAAGAACTCACACTCTCTCATTCTGTATTTATATGTGTGGATTTTTCGCTTACCTGAAACAAATTAATAAAACATGTGAATAATAAGATTGGCAAAGAAAAACGTATTCAAAGCATACTCGTTTCAATCTACGTTTTTATCAGCAGACTAGATAATCATTATTCTTCTTCTTTACTTTTCTTCTTCATGATTCTGTTTTCTTCTATAATAATAGATAAGAGAAGTAGCGGTTGCAGCAGGATATAACAATAGGAAATAACAACAGATAGGTCCGTGTAACGCCTGCGAAAAATTAAGCTATTAGTTTAACGTGGCTTTAATGTATCGATCATAGTATTTAAGCCATGCTGCTCTGATAGCTTGATTAGGCTTAAAATTGAAAGCCAGTTTATTTACTCTCTGAGATGCATTGTTGTAGATGCCACTGTATAACTCTGCTGACTACTCTCTATATATCCATAAGCTAACTGTTTGAACACCTTCGGCTCTACATTTTCTTATTTGGCACCTTTCACAACTGAACTTCTGCGCCGCCTTCCTAGTAACGAAGGATGTGTAATGGTTTAGCAATGTATCATACCTAGACTATTTCTGTTTGTACTTTCATGTTATTACATTTTCCAATTTTATGTCTTAGATTTAGATCAAACATCCAAATATAACCATGTCTGCAAAACGACAGATAATAAACAACATATTCACACCAACCCTATGCTACCAATCTCAAACCTGGACTTAAATTACACCTTCGCAAAATCAACACCTGCGAAATGAGATGCCTGAGGAGAGCTGCCAACTTAACAATCCGAGATCGAGTAAGAAATGCTATTATCAGACTGTGGGATCAACACCTTGTGCTGCATTTATTGAAAGACAGAAGATCAAGTGGTTTGGCCATGTCGTTAGAATGCAACATCAGCAACTACCATCACTGGCCTTACGTACATCAAAGATCATCTGTGACGAGACCAAGAGGACGTCCAAGAATAAAATGGATTGACGACATCAAAGACATTGTACAACCACACAGAATGACACTATCCAGTGCCGCCCACCGGGCGCTGGAACGCAAATTATTCCTCCCCACGACGCTTGACGGCAGAAGTGGAAGATGATGATGATGATGATGATGATGATGATGATGATGATGATGATGGATGATGATGATGATGATGATGATGATGATGATGATGATTGATGATTGATGATTGATGATTGATGATTGATGATGGAGGATGGATGATGATGGATGATGGATGATGATTGATGATTGATGATGATGATTTAGATGTTTGTGTTGTTCATGGGAAAGGTTAGTATAATCGAAACGTCAATTAGTTGTGTCCTAGTATAGTAGTAGTGAGTATCTTTCAGTCCTGTAGTCCTCTATAGAGTTATGCCGCTATGGAGGTACCTGACAGCACCGCTGGTGACTGTATAGTCCAATGCGAGAGTGACAATCTCTGTCACAGTTTCCGCATCTGTAAGACGAGGCAATTCCCGCAGTAAGTGACTGTGTTTTATGCATGTGCCTCTTATCCTCATTTTGTCGGATGTCGTGATATAACTGTTTTTTATTTTATTATATAAAAAAAATATTTTCATTAATCCCCCCCCCTTTTTTTTTTATCTGTGAACTACGTTTGCTGTAGAGAAGTTGGTTGTAAGGTGTGTACACTATGACTGTTTATTATCTCTCAGTGTTTGGCAGGAGTTACACAGACCTGACTGGTTTAATTTCCTTATGTTTTCTTCATCTAGTTTCTTCTTAATTTTCTTAATTCCTCTCGCCTCTTCTTTCTTCTTTCTTTCCTTTCTTTCTTTCTTTCTTTTCTTTCTTTCTTTCTTTCTTTCTTTCTTTCTTTCCTTCTTTCTCTGTCTGTCTGTCTGTCTGTCTGTCTGTCTGTCTGTCTTTTTTCCTCATCTTTGACATTAAATAAAACATGTTCTTCCTCTTCCAACTCCTCCTTTGTCTTCCACTTCTTCTTCGGCATGTAAAGTCTAGTCAAGGCAAGTATACAGGCTTCAAGGCAAATCGACGATTATTTTGGGGATACAAATGTTCTACATTCGAACACCACCCATGACTACATGTTTTAAGTATCACAGCCAAAGTATAATTCTTTAGTGAGTTAGTCAACAGATCGTCCTCATTGCACATGGTACCAATCAGTCCACAAACGCTCGGATCACCTCCTCAGTAAATCCCGTAACGTACAGCGGCACACGAAGCTAGTTCTGTGTTGGTTTATCAATCTTCTTTAGCTTCCTGCATAGTGTTCTTGTCAGGCCACACCTTTTTTTAACATGTTGTTCTCGCATTCTGACCATGGTTGTAGATTTACAGTCATCACTTGGTTCTCACAAAAGTCTTACTTCTCGTAGAATATTCAGTATATCATACTGGTCCATGGCTCGTCCACCCTCCACAGTACCCTAACCTGCAAGCCTGTCTACCTGCTCATTTCCTTGTACACCCGCAAGCCCTGGCAAACAAATGAAACTAATCTTTGCCAGCCGTGACAGCCCCAGAGACACCAACAACTGTCTTAGGACCCAACCCATCTCTAGCTTCCTCAATGAGCATACTCAATGAGTCACCAAGGAAACGAGTCTGAGTGAAGGTCTGTGTCTCGAGCCATGTTATTGCTGTACTTACTGCCATGACTTCCAAAGTTAGACAACTTGTGGTCAAGGCAAACGCACCAGAAACTCCTTCACAATTCTCACTACAGCCTGAGTCGTAAAGGCCCATGAACTTCTCACTCGTCGAACGACCGACCACTCTGTGTTAATGATAGCATTACCCTCTAGAGCAGTGGTTCTCAACCTTTTTTGGCCCGTGCCCCTCTTCACCATATTGTTAGGACGTCATTCCCCCCCCCTCACCATATTTTTAGAACGTCATTCCCCCCTTTCGTATTTCCTCCCTAAAAATGTCCCCCTGCCCCTACACAGTATACGTAATAATTGAAGCTAAATTTAATAGCACATACTAAAACAAGTCTAGACGTCACATAAAACGTGATTTGTGGGTCTACTTACTTTATAAGATGAATTTTAGAAGGGTGAGATGTACATAACTGTAAAGTATGAAGGGTAAAACAATATCAAGTAATCGGTTCTTGTATTAACTCGATCTTGAAATGGTCTTCATTCCCCCCCCCCCTGGAAACCCCAAAATTCCCCCCCCGGGGGGGGGGGGGGGAATTCCCCACCGGTCGAGACCCGCTGCTCTAGAGAGTTCTCGAGGATCAACGCCTGCACTTCCACCTCCACAGCAGCTGGATTATCTTGCCTACATTTTCTGACTAGTTGGATGCAAACTTAAAAGAACGTAGAGAACTCTGCTGGCACTCGTGCCTACTCCTCGCACGGTTCTAAGTCCTCACGTTAAGACACCTCCTGAAGAATGTCTTCGGCTTGACCCATCCACGACTTTCCTCTTTTTAACCTGCTGCACTTTACCTTCTTAATTTCACGATGCAGTGGATGTTGTGTGCTGATTGATAGATGCATTATTTACTGGTTGAAGAGAAACCGGGGGATACTGTTGGTTGAGACATCGTCAGGGAGTCTTAGAAAGAATCATGATCAGGGACTCTTCGATTGCGAGGGGCCCGAGGGCCTCCACTAGTTGAGTGTGGAACGGGAACCCTCCACTAGTTGAGTGCAGCTCGGGATAACCCCCTGATTGAGGTAAAGGATGTTGTCTCTGAGTGTCACGGAAAAACTGCAGTTTAGTGATTCCTTGATAACTTACATATCAAAATACAATGAAGGAGGAGGGTTAACAATTGTGTACTTCATTCTGAGAGGAGGAGAAATTAAAGATCATTGACCTACGAATATAAAAATAGGATACAGGTGTTCGCAGAGTTCATTGCCTGACGATCGGATCGTACGGACACGGGAACCGGGGAGATCGCGTTGGGGAAAAATGAACGGAGAAAACGATCAACGAGTTAGGATGCTTTGAAGTATTCGCGTACGGGGAACTCAGGGAAACAGCGTAACAACGGATGAAACGAGCAAATAGTCACTACGTGATTTTACCGCCTTTTGATGGACAGGATACGTCAAGAGACGAGTGTTGAGGTATGAACATCAAACAATAACGGAGGCTGGGCCACTCGTTATAAATAGTAGTAAGTGGGGTTTCTTGATTAGTGTGTGTTCCAAAGTGGACAGAGATATCTATTACTCCCAGGTGTGGAAAAGAAATTATAGTCCCGTATTGTTTAAGGCAATGGGATATGAGTGCCGATGTGCTTAATTATTAATTTCGATTCCGGGAGGATAAGTGAATATAAGGTATTATAACCTTAGCGTAATAGTTTTAGCATAGGGAAATAGATGTGTGTGCATAGCGTTTACCATTGCTTTCTATTAGTGAATAGTTTAGACTTTGGTGAATTCATATGTCTTATGTTGGTGTTTACTTCGGAAGCCTTGTCATTACGGCTGGAGAAGGACACTTGCATAAGTAGTATTAAGTGGCAGACGCCTATCACTTGATATGTTATACTTCTCACAGGTTCCAACTCCCATCCGGATATATCAGAGAAGATAGACACATACGTCTTGTGTACAGGAAAAGCTTTGTTGATAAACTCAAGGCATTTCATTTGTGGGGAGAGCAAATACCTCAATAAACCAAGGAATAACCTAGACAGGGTCTAATACGAAATAAAATATACCTTTAAAGGAACTTTGAAAAAGAAGAAAAGAATATCCAGATAACCAAAGTAATAATGGAAAAAGAAAGATAAGTTTGCAGAAAGCAAAGCAAAATAAAACTACATACGTCTTGTACGCATAGTTAAGAAACAATAGACAAGTCAAAACATTGCTACTCATTAGAGACAATATGCAGAACTGTGGTGATGTAGTTTTTTCGGTGTGGATAATTAATTTCATGAAACAAACTCGGGCGAAGTCATAGACTTACTGGAATATTATTACGTTACGGTGATCCACTGGTGAACAGTTTTGTTTCGTTCAATAACGGATTTACCATCAGACTCAAGCATACGGAACATCCAGGGTGAGACCTGTCCTGTTTTATGTGATGTCCGGTGGTTTGGCAGAATGATTGGGCGAGATGTGATACCGCTGCTAGACATTACGAGTTCATTCTTGCACCAACAATAGAATACACTATCAACTACGCTTACACAGTCCATACATACACCAGACATAGTTTTTATTAATAAATATTTTATTAATCGTTGAAAGGAACTGTTGTCGGAGTATGTGTTGAGGGAATAATAGAGAGAGAGAGAAAGGAATAGATATATGGAAGGGAAGACAGAAGGGAGGAGTGTAGACAGAAGTCAGTCAATAATCCCAAAAGATAATAAGCTTTGAAGATGTGCTTGTTGATTCCACTTTCCTCCCGGGAAAATAAGCGACATAAATGGTGGAGCGAGCGGGTAGTACATAATACCCACATGAACTGGAGGCATAACAGGGCATATGCATAGAGGGGTACCTGCATATTGGCACAGGCATAGCGGAGTACCTGCATGTTGGGACATACTGATTGGAATAAATATAAGTATACATTGATGACTTTTAATGGAAGGACGTCCATTGGATATATGGTGCCATTACATTTATGGTAGAAACATTTCATTAATGCTGGTGACTTTACAGTGAGAAAGTTCCAGACAGGGTGAATGTGGATAGGTGGTAAGACACATTACATACCTAGTCACACGGTCACACGTCTACATAAGTCTTTATCCTATATCTCCTCTTGTGGATGAGAGAGTGGTTGTGATGTACTGTGTGGTGTTGTAGATTTATAATATTAAATAGACATAGATAAATGATATAGGTTCTAGGTAGATTATCTGTTTATAGTGAGTACTTCTTACTGCTTTAAGGTGTCTTTACTAAGCCGGCTGACTTACATTCTTAACTATGGCAACTCCTAAAGTAACTACAGCAGAACTAAGGGCCAACGGGGAGGCAATTGGTTTAGCTGGTTCGGAACTAACTGATTACATACAGGAAAGGGAGCGAGAAATTCGTCAAGCAGAACGAGAAGATCGGAAGGCTGAGTTGGAATTGAAACGCATGGAAATGGAACAAATCAACAAGCGGTTGGATGCTGAAGTGGAACAGACCAAAAAGAGGTTGGACGCGGAAGAGGCCAACAAGATACGGGAATATGAATACCGCATGAAAGAGATGGAACTCAAAACACAAACTAAGGGAGAAATAGATGGCGCGGAAGGCGGATCATCGTTACATGGTTCAACCAACATGAGTGGATCTAGCTACCATGCAATGAAGTTTCCCTTAGCTGTTTATGAGGAGTCTAAAGAAAAATTTGACAACTTTGCGAATCGATTCGAGGCTATGGCAGTCGCTATGGGACTGGATAGAAGCCGATGGGCTCTTAAATTATCCCAGGCCTTACGTGGTTCGGGGTACGAGGTCTACACACGCCTACCACCAGGACATGAAAATCAGTACGAGGAATTAAAAGCCGCTTTGATGAAGCATTATGAAGTCACAGCACAAACGTATCGGAAGAAGTTTCGATCGTCCAGAAGAGAGCCGGGAGAGCTATTCGCCGCCTACAGTCTGAGGCTGAAATCCTATCTCCAGAAATGGATGGACTTGGCAGAATTCAAGAGGGATTATGAGAGTCTCGAAGAGATGATGGTGGTCGACCAGATGCGAAAGCAAATGTCGAAACCTCTCAGAACCTTCTTGGGAGAACAAGGGGCGGAACGGATTGATGTTGTGAATAAGCTGGCGGAACGATTCGTAGAGGTACATGGGGAGACTGCGGAACTAAGTACACAAACCAAAGGTCAGGAGAAACAAGAGAAAAAGAAACCTAAAAACTGGGAAGGAGAAAAAGTGGAACCTTATATAAAGGCGTCAATGGAGAGTTCAGAGAAGGTGAAGGAAGGAAACCAGAGCACCTCGAATTCTTCAGCGAAACGACCGTGGTCCGAGAAGTGGTGTTCAATCTGCAAGGTGCCCTCTCATAACACGAAGGACTGCAGATCGAAACCTAAAAGTTCTTACTTCGCAGCATGCAAAGTGATTCCTACGACGGTGATCACAGACAAGGCTGAGGTCGGCGAAGGAGCTAGGAACAAAAAGGACACACGGAAACCTTGGAAGGGAAAATGGTGCACACACTGCCAGTCGAAAACACATAATACTGTGGACTGCAGATGCAAGGCAGAAGACGCCAATTGCATAACCAACCTCGAGGAATCAAAAGAGGAAGGCAAGGAAACGGTCAAGGAGATGAAAGACACTCAGGACCAAGAGAGACCACCTGTGGTTGAACTGATTGAAGTAAATGGCCAACAGGTTGCTTGTCTCTACGATACAGGTTTGGATGGGGAAGCTGTGATAGACGCCAGCTTGGTACGCCCAGACCAACTTACAGGGGAGACCATAGAAATACAGCCGGCAATGAGGAGTGCTGTTACCATGACGCTGCCAATCGCCAAGGTGGAGATTAAATCCAGGTACGTCACGGGCATTATTCCAGCTGCTGTATTATCTGACTCCTTATTTCCCATGATCATTGGCACGAAGTATGTCTTTTTGGGGATGCCCAAACAGCCAGCCCACAAGGGAACAGTAGTCAGTGGATCTCAAGGGAAGGAAAAAGAGGCAAAGACACTATGCGACAACTCAGGGATAGGAGAATTGCATACTGCCCAGAGGAAGGATACTACGTTGCGTCCTTGCTACAGGAAGCTGCAAAGAAGTGCTGAGCCACCAGAACGGGGACAGTACTTTCTGAAGAATCGACTACTCTATCGGAGAGCTGGGAGGGGAGACAATCCTGCACGAGCAGTGGGTGGTTCCAGAAACCCACCGTCCTCACATTCTTCAGAGTGGACACATCATAGGCGTGAATCGACATATGGGTGTCAGAGAGACCTTGCAGCAAATTTCCGGCCATTACTGCTGGCCAGGAATGACCGGTGATGTACGCCGGTGGGTGAAATCTTGTTCAGAGTGCCAGAAAGCACCACCCAACAAGCGGACTAAGAGGAAAATAGCTCTTAAAGTGGAAGACCAAATGGAAGTGTGGGGTCCAGCAGAGACCAATATACTCCAAGTAGGATGGAAAGGACCTTATCCTGTGGAAAAGGTGGTGTCCAAAAACATCTACAAAATCCGGATCGGGGAAGAGCAGAAAAATCTCCCTAGGCATCTCATTAAGAAATATGAGGAGAGATCCGAGAGTAAAGCTTCGCACTTTATGGTGATGGCAGCCATTGGGACAAAGGTTACCAGTCCAGACGAAGACCAGAGATCGCCAGTACAACATAGGAGGGCCTATGGGACAGTACGTGATAGGTCAGATTTACCCAACGAAAGGAGGAGGGAAATCACACGTCAGGGAAAGGACAAGAGTGAAACTTTCACTAGTAACCAAGTTCAGAAGGGGTGGGTAACGTCGGGAAAGGCGAGAAATACCCAGGACTCCAACCGAAGATTGGCTGACCAGATACAATATCGCCCAAGATGGTCCTGGAAGCAAAAGTCCAGGAGGTTTGGGAAAGACGACTCGGTCCAACGAGGACGAGGTGGAACATCCCCAGAGGCAAAGCCGGGGGAAACCAAGAGGACATGGAAGCAGTGTTACAATCAGGATGGGACGATCCGTCTGTATTGTGAGCCATCGCTTACGCCAGTCGAAAGGAGGTCGACTGAACGTACAGGGGCGATGTGCCAGCACTAATGGTGATCATGAGTAGTATGGTAGGGTGTCTATGAGGTCGCCTACTGGATGAGGTGTTGATCCATGTGAGGATCCAATCATATCATCAACACGTGATGTTCATAGCTACTTCAGAGAAGCTCAACGCACGGTGGATGTGATGGACGTTGTTGCTGCAACAGGACTTCACAGTGGAATACATCCCTGGTAAGGAGAATGTAGGAGCGGATTTCTTATCTAGACATCCAACTCCAGAGGAAGAGGAATAAGTTGGAGGATCATAGGAATCAAAACTACAGTGATGAAGAGTCGACGCGGTCAACTCTCTTAAGAGGGGGCCTATGTCACGGAAAAACTGCAGTTTAGTGATTCCTTGATAACTTACATATCAAAATACAATGTAAGGAGGAGGGTTAACAATTGTGTACTTCATTCTGAGAGGAGGAATAAAGTAAAGATCATTGACCTACGAATATAAAAATAGGATACAGGTGTTCGCAGAGTTCATTGCCTGACGATCGGATCGTACGGACACGGGAACCGGGGAGATCGCGTTGGGGAAAAATGAACGGAGAAAACGATCAACGAGTTAGGATGCTTTGAAGTATTCGCGTACGGGGAACTCAGGGAAACAGCGTAACAACGGATGAAACGAGCAAATAGTCACTACGTGATTTTACCGCCTTTTGATGGGCAGGACACGTCAAGAGACGAGTGTTGAGGTATGAACATCAAACAATAACGGAGGCTGGGCCACTCGTTATAAATAGTAGAAAGTGGGGTTTCTTGATTAGTGTGTGTTCCAAACTGGACAGAGATATCTATTACTCCCAGGTGTGGAAAAGAAATTATAGTCCCGTATTGTTTAAGGCAATGGGATATTAGTGCCGATGTGCTTAATTATTAATTTCGATTCCGGGAGGATAAGTGAATATATAAGGTATTATAACCTTAGCGTAATAGTTTAGCATAGGGAAATAGATGTGTGTGCATAGCGTTTACCATTGCTTTCTATTAGTGAATAGTTTAGACCTTGGTGAATTCATATGTCTTATGTTGGTGTTTACTTCGGAAGCCTTGTCATTACGGCTGGAGAAGGACACTTGCATAAGTAGTATTAAGTGGCAGACGCCTATCACTTGATATGTTATACTTCTCACAGGTTCCAACTCCCATCCGGATATATCAGAGAAGATAGACACATACGTCTTGTGTACAGGAAAAGCTTTGTTGATAAACTCAAGGCATTTCATTTGTGGGGAGAGCAAATACCTCAATAAACCAAGGAATAACCTAGACAGGGTCAAATACGAAATAAAATATACCTTTAAAGGAACTTTGAAAAAGAAGAAAAGAATATCCAGATAACCAAAGTAATAATGGAAAAAGAAAGATAAGTTTGCAGAAAGCAAAGCAAAATAAAACTACATACGTCTTGTACGCATAGTTAAGAAACAATAGACAAGTCAAAACATTGCTACTCATTAGAGACAATATGCAGGACTGTGGTGATGTGGTTTTTTTCAGTGTTGGATAAGTACTTTTATGAAACAGACTCAGGCGAAGTCATAGACTGACTGGAATATTATTACGTTACGGTGATCCACTGGTGAACAGTTTTGTTTCGTTCAATAACGGATTTACCATCAGACTCAAGCATACGGAACATCCAGGGTGAGACCTGTCCTGTTTTATGTGCTGTCCGGTGGTTTGGCAGAATGATTGGGCGAGATGTGATACCGCTGCTAGACATTACGAGTTCATTCTTGCACCAAAAATAGAATACACTATCAACTACGCTTACCCAGTCCATACATACACCAGACATAGTTTTTATTAATAAATATTTTATTAATCGTTGAAAGGAACTGTTGTCGGAGGATGTGTTGAGGGAATAATAGAGAGAGAGAGAAAGGAATAGATATATGGAAGGGAAGACAGAAGGGAGGAGTGTAGACAGAAGTCAGTCAATAATCCCAAAAGATAATAAGCTTGAAGATGTGCTTGTTGATTCCACTTTCCTCCTGGGAAAATAAGCGACACTGAGGTAGGCACATGCTCAGCAAAATTGTATTTTGTCCCTCTATGGTTTGAAAATTAAGAAGGTAATGCATTGCCCTACCTGCTGTATCTCTTGTACATCCAAGTATAATACGCATAACTTCGTTCTGTATCCTTTCCATCTGCTTATGGCTGAGAGTCAGGATCGCCTTTCGCATACTCAAAAACAGAAAATACTAGACCCTTCATATAAAAGACATAGATGGCGCTGCTCACAGTTTGCCGCCAGCCATCATGCGCATCGCAGCCAAACCCCGCTTGGTCTTTGTTATCACCTGGTCAACAGGGAGAGCAAGGCTACAAGTGGGTGGAAAACTTAAAGAGATGGATTGGACGGAGACCATGTGATCATACAGTGAAGACATAAATAGATAGATTGGAAGAAGGCTATATATTATCATACACTGAAGACATAACAAGATGGATTGGAAGAAGACCATATTATCATGCAGTCAAAACGCAAGGCAGAGGCTGTCGTAGCCTCACTCTGCTTTCATTGCGGAGATGGTACTTTATAATGATATTAAGTTTATCGCTGGAGGTCCACAGCTGGCGGTCCGGCGAGCGTTTGCCTGGCGCTAATTCAACTCTACATATCCAACTGGAGCAAAGGAAAGCTGCAGATCAAATGACTGCCATCTGTGAGATTCTCCAGGTGTTAAAGGGAGATTATATTTCCGTTTGCAATTACTTCCCCTTTAACGATGTTTTCTCCTGAATCACTTGTTGGTGTATCGACATTTAGAGCAGATATCTCGTGTCTCCCTCTGTAATAATTATATGTTGAGTTGAGTTGAGTCAACCGACATCATTGCACTAAGGAGATTCCCATACGTGCTCCGTCCCCTCGTTCAACAGCCAGCGAAGAGTCATACTACTAATCGTTCCCAAGCTATCTTATTATAAGTTCTCCTAGTCTTCTCTCTCAGTTTTGATATTCTTCCAGAACCCCTGCCGATCTCCCGCAATCTCATTCTTTCCATATATTGGTTCTCAATCTGGTCCCACAAGCGCACGACCACCTCTCCCTTGTCCATAAGCAAGATACCACCAAGAGGTACATTCCCTGCTAGCCTATCAGCCTGTTCATTCCCCCGTACACCCGCATGGCCAGGGCAAAATATCCATACAATTCTCACAATCTGTGACCTCTGAAGCGACGAGAGCCATTCCACACGAAATATTCCTTTCTCCACCTTGCTAAGCATATTCTTTATATTAATTATATATTTTACTAAAGGTAAAATTGTCTAGGAAGACAACCTGCAAATGCACGCAACATTAGATTTCGGTTAGAGGCGAGTAAAATAACCACGAAGAGCTACATCGAGCCAATCATGATGTACGGAAGTGAAAAATGAGCAATTAGTAGACATGTTTGAAACTATCTTGAAGCTGTGGAGATGTGGTTTTATAGAAGAATGGTAGCATCGTGAGTGGACAGAAAGAGTAACTGAGGTATCTTGAAAGAAGTTAAGTTATAAAGAAAGCTGGTTACCCGCATCAGAAGAAGGCAGTTCACTTTCTTTGGATATGCCATGGGCAGGAGAACCCGGAGTACTCCGTGGCAAAAGGCACGTTGGCGGGAGGAGAACGAGGGGGAGAACAAGAGAAGAGATGCTGGGTCTTTTGACTCACAACATGGAGGAACATCGGTAACAGAAATAATTGACAGCACACGAGACTGAAGGCCGTGGACAGACATTACCATCAACGCCACACGGCATGGTCTATAAACAGATTGGCAGTACACGAGACAGAAGGCTGTGGACAGACATGATCACCAATGCCACACGGCATGGACTATAAGAAGATTGGTAGTACACGAGACAGAAGGCTGTGGACAGACATGATCACCAACGCCACAAGGCATGGACTGTAGAAAGAAGCTCTCGGATCGAGGATAGAACGGCCCAGATGCATGTGGAACTTGGACAACACGCCCTTAGGACTTGCGTCTCTATATGGTCATTTCAACCTTGAGAGAGTTTCAGTACAACACGTCAAACACGAAGCATCTCCTGGGCTCAGGAACCGTATATGATGTCTGCCTTAGCCGGATTGTGGTGGTGGGTGTAGGGGGGGCTTAAAACATAAAACAAATAAAATAAACACAATCATCATAATCATGTGTCCTGGCGTAGGCGTTCATGTCTCTGCACAGATCTCGGTCCTTGGTGTTCTGGATCAAATCTGTCGATGATATTCATCCTGCCCCTGTCTCAGTCCATCCAGCATCATTTCTTTCTGTCTGCTTAGTATCTCTGTTTTCATTGATATTTTCCAGTTGTCACAAGGTTTTCCAGTGTCCCTCTTCTCATCACATGACCACAGATAATTGTTTGTTCCCCTTCTTATACTTCTATATAATGCCCCACTGTCATTAACCCATTTCCTTGCATTCCGGAAGTTGCCATGACAGTCCAAGGTATATGCAACATATGTCTCAGAAGCCACATCTCCATATCTGTCAGGCTCTTCCTAGTTTGTTCACTGACATCCCATGTGTCACTGCCATACAGCAACAGAGATTCCCATCGTCACGGTGTTGTCCAATGCCTCCCTTCTCATTGTATGACTACATAACACTATCTCTTTCTTATAAGTGCACATCATGTTCAACATATCATTAACTTCATTCTGACACAATTTTGTAGTTACCCTGGCGGCCCAGACATATCTCCGTAAATTCCAAGTTGCTCTGAGCTGTTCGTTTATGTCTCTTGATTCTCTGTCATACAACAAAACAGGTATAACATGTATTTATAACATAATACTCAAAAAATGTTAGTTACATATACCGTACAGGACGTCGCTGTTAACCCCAGTATTTTTATCTGTTTGTGATTTCTTGGAAAGTTCACGATCGTTAGTTTGCAATTGCTTTCTGAACGACCGGCACTCATACCTTTGTATGAAAACCATACGCAAGGCGGTCTGCTGCCAAATCTCCAGCGGCTGTGTTCCGAACCCGGCATGCGGGATTACGAATTGCGTCGGTAACTACCCTTGGCCACAGAGGACAAGATCACGTTCCACAGGAAAGGTTGCACGCGTCAGTTTCGCCGTATACAAGAGACAATATCTTGATTGAGGTATCGAGATTATGGAAGCCATATTTGATTGAGTAATGAATTTCTACGGTCGTTTGCCGAGACATTGCCAGAGGTCGATATTAGGAGTGAGAATCTGCGAGTGGCAGCACGCTGTTTGAGATGCCATCAGGGGTCGTGTTCTGTCTGGGAGACTGAGGATGTATTGTGCTGGTTGATAGATGCATTATTTACTGGTTGAGGAGAAACCGGGGGCCACCATTAGTTGAGAGATCGTCAGGGAGTCTTAGATAGAATCATGACCGGGGTCTCTTCGATTGTGAGGGGCCCGAGGTCCTCCACTAGATGAGTGTGGACCGGGGCCCTCCACTGGTTGAGAAGAGCTCGCGACAACCCTCTGATTACGGTTAAGTCAGGCACTCGCCATGATTGATTGAGGGTGGATGCATTGAAAATCAGCTTGATTTTAATTGATTCATTGATTAATCGATTGATTGACTAACTAGAATCAGCGTCATCGCACACGAAGTGCTCATACCTGCCCTATCTCGAAGAAGATATAGGAGTGTAAGGATGCTAGAAATTTCCATAACCCACTAATTTTGAATTCTGTGACGTCGTCTATGAACTCCCTATGGACTTCCTCCATGCTCTCCCCCATATTATTCATCTACGTATCTAATTTTCTTTTCTCTCTCTCTCTCTCTCTCTCTCTCTCTCTCGCTCGCTCTCTCTCGCTCTCTCTCTCTCTCTGTCTCTGTGCGTGCGTGTGTGTGTGTGTGTGCGCGCGCGCGTGTGTGTGTGGGTGGGTGGGTTTTTTTTCCCTCTCCCGTGTGGGTTGTAGAGGTAGGACTTTCTTGCTAGATTATTAACGAGCTTTTTAAAATAAGTATAATATCCAGCGCAAGTGCATTGACCTTGCTTGTTGATTCAATAGAACTGAATTCCCTTCATAAGCTCCACATTCGAGAGTCTCTCATACAGACTCCTTATATCGTCCTCTTCTTCTGCGTTCATCCGGTGTTGTTTTTTTTTCCAGAAGTAATTCCGTTGTGCCTGTTTACTTACGCCTTTAGGCCGACACATGCGACTTCTGAGGGCAGTTATTGACCATGTTAACCTTCCCGGGTGTTTCGGAAGGACATTCCACTCTCACTCGGTCATTTTTTGCGTCGTGCCTGTTTATTTGCGCCCTTAGGCCGACACATCCGACTTATGCGGGCATTTTTTGACCGGGTTAACCTTTCCGGATGACTCCTTCTATTCCGTGGAGGTTCTCGTAAATCAATGATTAGTTTACTAGTCACTGTTTCTGTCTCTATCCATAACCATTAATACGTAACAGAATAAGAGTTACCACCTTTTACATGGCTACATGTTGGATACCTGGTGCTTGTCTGATATTTGTCTAGACTAAATGTCGCTGGCTGTGGTCTCAATCAGGCCGGCCACCTTTACTTCTGGTAATATGTCCTGGTGTCCGTTGTAGTGCGGAGCCACCTGGCAGCTCAAATCAATGTTAAAGAATTCTGACTTGATGGGGGGTTCAAACACATAACCACCAGGCCGATGGGCAAGCGTGCAAGCCACTTCGCCAACGCGGCCTGTGCTAGAATTTAAAACGCTGACCCCAAACAGTTTCTTGCTATGGGTCTGTGCTGAGATACGGCCATCACATTGTGTTACCCAGAATGCACGGAGGAATATGTGGCAAGACATTCCTTCACGTAGCTAGACAACGACCGCAGGCGTCGAACCCGCACGTAACCGCGATTATGACATTAACATCGTAGCTACCTATCGACTGTGTTAACGCGTCCGCTCTAACGCAATTATTATCGGTCAATAACCTCAGCAAAAGTATTAGTCTAAGAACCATTAATTGACTGTTGGACCACAATTCAGCGGGGTCCGTGCCTCCCAAACAATGATAGCTTCAGAACCGTCAGTATATACTAACCCACAATTCCGCGCGGTCGATCCTTCTCACAAAATGGTAGCTTCAGAACCGTCGGTATATGCTGGCTTACAATTCTACGCGGTCTGTGCCTCCCACAAAATGATAGCTTCAGAACCGTCAGTAAATACTAACCCACAATTCCGCGCTGTCGATCCCTCCCACAAAATAGCCGGGAAAATGAGAGTGGAGTTTTTCCACGGAAATGCACGAAAGATGAACACAATAAATGCATCAGATGCGTAATTAGTTTGTATTCTTGTCACTCCAGCCGGGGTCGCCAGATCGCTTCTCTCATTTGCATATGACCCGTTGTTCTTGGGACTCCATTGTGTGAGCTGTTGTATAGATGGCCAATCCTTGATGCATTTAACTCTTATCCGTAATAAGGATAAAATAATTTATTCTTTGTCATAAAATTGAGCTGCCTGTTCTTGTTAGGTGAAAGAAATGTGACTTGTTGGACTAGCTAATAAAAGAAAGAAAGAAAAAAAGAAAAAAAGATAGTTTATAGGCAGATATCCCCGTTAGAAGTATATTTGTAACGGTTGTCTTTTTCAACGTTTGCGGACGGCCTCTCGTGCAGTTTGAATATCGCATAGTCTGGAAGAGTTCTTAATTTGCTGTGTTGCCGTTATTGTTTCTTTGTCGTCATTCTCTCCAAAACCTTTTAATAAAGGTCTTTAAATGATCCCAAATTTGAGAAACATCCTCACTTTATCCTAAGCACTTCTCAGACACGTCTTGGTATTGTCAAATACTTTTCCAAGACACGTCTTGATATCGCCACAAACTCTTCTCAGAAACATCTTGATATTTTCATAAACTCCTCTAAGAAACGTTTTGATATGGTCACAAACTTTTCAGCAAACGTCTTGATATTGTCACAAACTCTTGGAAGAAATGCCTTGATATTGTCACAGACTGGTTAGAAACGTTTTGATATTGTCACAGACTGGTTAGAAACGTTTTGATATTGTCACAGACTGGTTAGAAACGTTTTGATATTGTCACAGACTGGTTAGAAACGTTTTGATATTGTCACATACTGGTTAGAAACGTTTTAAAATTGTCACAGGCTGGTTAGAAACATTATGATATTGTCACAGACTGGTTAGAAACGTTTTGATATTGTCACAGACTGGGTAGAAACATTATGATGTTGGCACAGACATTTCGAAGAAATGTCGCCGGGCGCGTTTGTCCTGGGTTCAAATCCGCAACGCGTTGAATTGTAAAAGTGACAAACACTCAGTCCACAATAAGTACCAGCAAATGTGTTGGGGAAGCCAATACGGCCAGCGGGAGTTTGACAATCTGACCCTTGGACACACGGATGGTTGGATACAAGTGTGGGTCTTGTGTGTGTGTGTGTGTGTGTGTGTGTGTGAGTGAGTGTGAGCGGGTGGGTAATTGTATGTGTGTTAGTGTGTGTGTGTGTGTGTGAGTGAGCGGGTGGGTAATTGTTTGTGTGTTAGTGTGTGTGTGTGTGTTAGTGTGTGTGTGTGTGTTAGTGTGTGTGTGTGTTAGTGTGTGTGTTAGTGTGTGTGTGTTAGTGTGTGTGTGTGTGTGTGTGTGTGTGTGTGTGTGTGTGTGTGTGTGTGTGTGTGTGAAAAATAAAGCATAACTATATCCTATCTAGGCGGGGCAATAAAGATGTCTCGAGCATACACACGGTCACTCTCCCTAGTCGAAGAAGAAGCTTAAGAGGCAAGCCGTCGGCAAACGTTGAAAAGGACAACGGTACATATGGATAAACAGCGGCCCGTCGGTCGGTCTAATTGGATAGGACGAGCTGGTGGGATAGCTGTTTGTTGTCTGATCATGGGTACCACTCTAACGTCACGTTTTTCTGCCTGTCTACCTGCCTCTCACTGCGGTAAAGCTGTGGAAATGTAAACCATATAAAATAACACATAAGAAATGCAGCATTACAGAACAGATTTACGAACAATGCAAGGACGTTGAGGCGACTAGCCTTCATCAGAAAAAAATAACATGCATACATAAAATTAGAGAGAAGACCCTCCAGTGACTACGTTAGGGTATAAGAATGGTATGAGAAGAACAAACAGATGAAACAATGAGAACAATTATGAGACAATGAGGATTTGAAAAATATGTTTTGCTACCTATCTCAGAATCCCAGGCTGTGATACCAACGTGATTTTCACCTTGCTACTCTTATATAGACAGCCATGGGAGTCTGCGGGCATGGGGATCGGGGTAGAGGATGGTAACGGTTCATAAATGGAGGATAATATGTCGATTTAAATCATTAAAAAGCTACCTCGGTCGGCGCCATACATCGCCTCTCCTCCATGCTGCCGTGTCTTTTGTAGGCGTAGGCTAGTGGAGCCAATCACACACAAGCCGACGGAAGTCAAGGGGAATCCACCGCTGTGTGTACTTCTAGTTAACCATGCTTCACAACTAAGTTGATCAAGTTAATGCTTATTCGAATGACATCACTTCGTCCAGTAGGGAGCATCATGTGCTACAGGTGATCTAGTTCTCAATGCACCATAAAATAAGTACTTAGCACATAGAAATGTCAACGACTCGATGGCGGAAGAGAATATACATGTAGAGCAGTAGATGATGGGAAATAATACAAGCATAGAGAATCAATGATGGGAAAGAGCAGAAATGTTATTTAGTAGATGAATTGAAAGAACAGGATTGTAAGAGTCGACGAACGGAAAGAGCAGACATGTTAATGAGTGGATGATGGGAAATGGCCGCCACATTATAACAAAATTATCTCCATGCTTCACAAGATGGCGTCTTTATTGACGGTTATTTACGTTAATTGGGGGGAATTTTCGTGAAATGTATCCTTTGTAACGTAAATATCCGGAGAGAGGAAAGGTGCGCAGATAACTGACGTGCAAACGCCAAGTTAAGGAGGTGGCTCGGGTAGAGATGTTGAGGAAAAGGGGTGTGTTTCGTTTCGTGTCAGAGACATGTTTTACATCTTACAGGTGAGTGTAAATTGTGGACGAAAATGGAAAGCTCCAGACAAAGAAACAGAAGTAGGGCAGATAGTAAAGTGATGGCATTTGCCTGATATTGGAGATAAAAAGTGGAGTAATGATAACTGTAAGTGAAGTAAAGTAAAGTAAAGTAAATTAAAGTAAAGTAAAATATAAATAAAAGGAGGTCAGCTTGGCCGAATAGATAAGAGCGCCCGTGAGTAAACATCCGTTGTGCTGATTGCGAGTTCAGCCCCTACTCTGAGCAGTTGGACTAAAATGTTGACTTCTCGTCCTTAACTTGAGGACGTAAATTACAATTACCTCTGAAGTCGGAATGGGTTCGCCTGATGGCGAGGGACACTAGTAATAGGGAATGCAAATCCACGCGCATAAATCAGTCCAGTGCACTACAAGTGGTGGACTACGCTTGATTTAACAGTGAGCGATGCAAAAAACGAGAGCAGATTCAACGATCCTTTCACACACCTTAAAGCGCATTGGGTATATGGTGCTGGGCGCATATTTGTGTAGACCACCCGGTACTGGGTGGCTGATGTGGTCGGTATCACACAGACACCTTTACTTGCCAAGACAGTTCCTGGCACACGTGTAAGGCTGGGTCATGCGGAAGATGAATTTTAACAGGTTTAATCGTCTCGGATGCGAACGAATCCATAACTTCCAGATCGACAGTCGAGCGTCAGACCACTACACCACGTCTAGACCCACCCCCACCCCTTTTCCAGAGTAACGCGAATATTGTATTGCTAAAGAATACACCTGAAGGTCTCTCTGGCGAAAGGGTTAAGGACTTTGTTCTTAATCCCGTATACTCACATACGAAACACAGCTGCTCGAGATTCGGCAGCGGATCGCGTCGGGCTGTTTACTTACCGAGGTATGAGAGTCGGTCGTTCAGAAAGCAATGGCGAACTACTGAACGTAAAACTTGCCAAGACATCAAAAGCAGCTGAAAAATGCTGGTGTTGACTGCAATGTCCTGTAAAAGATATGCGGGGAGAAAAAAGAAAACATCTAGTAAACAAAACCCACGTATACAATGTCTTGTCCGTTATTTAAAAGTTCTGGGTCCTGTGCGGCACGTTGCGTTCAACCCCAAACTCAGGTTGAATTTCTAGACAAATTTACCTGCAGTAGTTTGCTATTGCATGCTGAACGAGAAGTCAACGTTGAAACCGGACTGGCGTTATAACATCCATCAGATTAAGTCACCGGACTGGCATTATAACATCCACCAGATTGAGTCACCGGACTGGCGTTATAACATCCATCAGATTGAGTCACCGGACTGGCATTATAACATCCATCAGATTCAGTCACCGGACTGACATTATAACATCCATCAGATTGAGTCACCGGACTGGCGTTATAACATCCATCAGATTGAGTCACCGGACTGGCATTATAACATCCACCAGATTGAGTCACCGGACTGGCGTTATAACATCCATCAGATTGAGTCACCGGACTGGCATTATAACATCCATCAGATTCAGTCACCGGACTGACATTATAACATCCATCAGATTGAGTCACCGGACTGGCGTTATAACATCCATCAGATTGAGTCACCGGACTGACATTATAACATCCATCAGATTGAGTCACCAGACTGGCGTTATAACATCCATCAGATTGAGTCACCGGACTGGCGTTATAACATCCATCAGATTGAGTCACCGGACTGGCGTTAGAACATCCATCAGATTGAGTCACCGGACTGGCGTTATAACATCCATCAGATTCAGTCACCGGACTGACATTATAACATCCATCAGATTGAGTCACCGGACTGGCGTTATAACATCCATCAGATTGAGTCACCGGACTGGCGTTATAACATCCATCAGATTGAGTCACCGGACTGGCGTTATAACATCCATCAGATTGAGTCACCGGACTGGCGTTATAACATCCATCAGATTGAGTCACCGGACTGGCGTTATAACATCCATCAGATTGAGTCACCGGACTGGCGTTATAACATCCATCAGATTAAGTCACCGGACTGGCGTTATAACATCCATCAGATTAAGTCATGATTTCATGTGTGTTTATAGTATGGCGCAGAAGTCAGTCTGACTGTCTCGATCTCAACAACTGTCTGTCCATCTCTCTCTCTCTCTCTCTCTTTCTCTCTCTCTCTCTCTCTCTCTCTCTCTCTCTCTCTCTCTCTCTCTCTCTCTCTCTCTCTCTCTCTCTCTCACCCCCTCTCTGTTAGTCTCTCCACCTGTCTCTATCTATCTGCCTCTCTCTATATATATCTCTATCTCTCTCTCATCCTCTCTCTGTTTGTTTCTCCACCTGTCTCTATCTATCTGCCTCTCTCTCTCTCTCTCTCTCTCTCTCTCTCTCTCTCTCTCTCTCTGTCTGAGAGTCTGGCTGACTGTCTCTCTATCCCTCTGTCTCTCTCTGTCACACAAACACACACACACACACTGTCTTTCTTCCGTTCGCTCTCTGTTTTTTTCAATATCTATGCCTGTCATTTCATATATATCTCTCTCTCCATGTTTATATCTCTGCCTCTTTGCCTCTCTCTCTCTCTCTCTCTCTCTCTCTCTATCTCTCTCACTCTCTCTCTATCTCTCTCTCTATCTCTCTCTCTCTCTCTCTCTCTCTCTCTATCTCTCTCTATCTCTCTCAACCTTCATTCCTTTCCCTGTCTCCCTGTCTAAATCTCCACCAGTCTCTCTCGGTCTCTCTCGTGCTCTCTGTCTGTGTGTGTGTGTGTGCGCGCGCGTGTGTGTGTGTTTTTTTCTTGTTTTCTTTCTTTTGGGGGCCCTTTCTCTTTCATGCTCTCTTCCTCTGTTACATACAAATTCTTTCTGCCTGTCTTTCCTTCTTTCAGCTGTAGACAGAATCATGCCTCCATTGTAAACCCGTATCATCCATGGAGACCAGCCAACCAGCCCTATCACGCCCCCGTTCACCGGCATGGCCAGAACAGTGAGACAATGTCAGGTCTACTATTTGTGAAGAAACCCTAAGGTTCTGCCATTTCTGCCATAAACAATTCATTTGTTGAAATGTTCTCGTTTGCTCGTCCCTTCTTCCTTCCTTCGTTTTCTTGAAATGTATCTATATCTGCAATGTTGTCTCTTGTATGTGTGTAATTGTTTGCTTTTAGTTCACTAAGTGTTCCACAGAATTTATCTTCCACTGTTGTCTCTCTAGGCCTGAAGGTGTGCTTAGATATGTAATATTTTGGGCAGTCTTGGAGTATGTGCTCTGCTGTCTGCGACGCCATTTCACATGTGCACAGGCTGATTCGCAAATCTTGAATTTGTGTATGCATGTGGTTGCGTATTCTATTGTGTCCTGCTCTAAGGCGCAGAATAATGACTTATTGATTCTTATGGCTGCTGTTTGCTGCCAATATATGTTCTTTATTATTTGCAGATCTTTGCCGTCAATGTTCACTTGCTTTAGTAATTGTATTATTCCGTCATGTTTCACATTGTCAAATGCCTTTGTGTTGTCTTTGAGCCATAAGTACAGATCTGTTTTTACATCTATAGGTATTTCTAATAGTGTCCTGAGAATATATTTAGCGTTGTTTGTTCCCTTTCCCTCTACAAATCCACATTAATGTTCACATCACATTTAAACACGCATTTATTGTGCCTTTGAATGAGTAAGCAAGTCACCTTAGCATTGCTTGGCTTAAGGCTAACAATGATTTTCTTAAGTCCTTGCCCCTCCCCATTGAATGTTGTTGTGATAGATGCGGTTTTAATTCAATTTCCTTACTGATGGCCTTACGCCGAAAGTAATGGTCGCCACGGGCAACAGTTGTTTATCTTCCGGGTAGGTCCAACGTCAAGTACGTGGCAGCCAAGCGGAACGTTGGCTTCCGGTTAAAAACGAACAATGATATCTCAATGGTGTTGGGGTAATTTATAAATGGGTACAGCTAATGGGTATCTGTCAGATTTATTATTTATTGTCTGTGCCCGTCCCGCTGTTTGGTGCACTATTAAATCTGTGGTATTGTCCACGCGACAAAATTGGGGCAATCCGTGTTGTTTGGTGCACTGGGCGATCTCGGCGCTTTTGTTGGCGCTTTTCTGTGTCATGAATGGCGCTAGACGTCATCATATTGTGTGTGGCTGTGTTTTGATTCAGTGGAAAATATGTCGCACAGTCTATATCTTATAAATAATCTATATCTATATCTTATCTACAATCAGTAGATACATAAACAGTAGATACACAAACAGTAGATATACAAACAGTAGATATACAAACAGTATATTTAGAAACAGACATATAAATGGTAGATATACAAACAATAGATTTAGAAACAGTAGATGTACAAACAGTAGATATACAAACAGTAGATACACAAACAGTAGATATAGAAACAGTAGATACGCAAACAATGATACACAAACAGTAGATACACATACATTAGATGTACAAACAGTAGATATACAAACAGTAGATACATGTACAGTAGCTGTACAAACAGTAGATATACAAACATTAGATACACATACAGTAGATATACAATCAGTAGATATACAAACAGTAGATATACAAACAGTAGATATACAAACAGTAGATACACATACAGTAGATATACAAACAGTAGATACACAAACAGTACATTACAAACAGTAGATGATATACAAACAATCAGCAGATATACCAATAGTCGGTAGCTATACAAACAGTCGGTAAATATGCAAACAGCCAGTAGATTTACAATAACTTAATCAGCAGACATTTACTATATGTAAATAATAAAAATGAAGTTACACAGACAATATACACCGTGAAGGGATTGTAGTAACTTAAACAGATGCAGATACTGCAAATTTGAAGTTACACAGACATTGGATAGTAACTTAAATAGGTGCAGATATTGTCGAGATTGAGTTACACAGGTAATATACAATGAGTGTGAGAGAACTTAAAAGTGTATAGATACTTTAAACGATGGAGTTACAAAGATAATATACACAGAGGTGGGATAGTAACTTAAACATGTGCATATACTGTAACGATGGGGTTACAAAGATAATATACACGGAGGTGGGATAGTAACTTAAGCAATATACCCCTTACCATGAGTCACGACAGGGAGATCAGACAAATAGATACCGTCACACTTCAATGGCATTACAGTTGCAGTACAGCTACTATACTTGGCCCAGGTTCACTCTCGTCTGATGGACGTCCGGGGTGTGTTTCCCGGGTGTACAAAAGCCTGGTGCCGTAGTTGACATGACGGAGATCCAGCAGGCGATAGAGAAAGCTATTCTTCCGCGCTCTCACAATGGCGCCAAAGTAAATACAGTCCGCTACTAAACACACAAACAAGACATTTGTTGGGCTCTATATCTGTAGGAGCACGCGAGAAAATGGCCGCGCTTTTGACGTTATACTTTCATGCCTCCAACATCCGACCATCCTCAAATGGCAGCTAGTACAGTAAACATTCTGCCAGCTGTCGTACGATACATCTGCCTTAACCAGTCTACGTGGCCAAATGGGTATTCCGCTTGCCCGGCGTTCCGAAGTGGGTGGGTTTGATTCCGGTTTACGAGTGCAATTTTCTCGGAGTCGGTGGGGATCGTCTCTGGAGCTATATTAACTGCAACTAAGTATTTTATCTCCTGTTAATCGTTATATGTTTTTATCTGTGTTTTTATACTTACTTTTTTATATGTTGCATATCGCTTACAGGACGTCGCAGTCAACACCAGTATTTTTAGCTGCTGTTGATGTGACAATGTTTTTTCCCCCAATGTATCATGCACTATTTGTGAACGAAAGAGGAGTGATTGGAAGGGCTGAATGTAAGACGGGCCTGTGTGCCCAATTTGTTACCCTTTGAAAATAAAGTCCGTTCGTTCGTACTAGGCAAGTTTAACGTTCAGCAGTTTGCCATTGCTTTCTGAACGATCGGCTCACATACCCCCGTAAGTTACCAGCGCGGCGAGCACCGCTGCCGTTTATCGCAGCTGCTGTTTTCCCCAAGTGGCTATACGGGACTACGAACAATGTCGTTAACTCCTTGGCCAGGATTACCGGCTTATATACTTATTTACTTCCTCTAAATCGTTACCATATGTTGTGTTTTGTGTATGTATTTGTTTGCTGATGCAGGCTAGTCGCTGCAATGTCCTTGTATTATTTCGTAATTCTATTCTATAAAGCTGCATTACTGTGTGTTATTTTATATTGTTTAGCTTTGGAGTTAGTGCTCTGTGTAAAATTTCCGACAGACCGCCCTGCGGATTGAGACCTCAGCCATATGGGATAATCCCGAAGCAATAAAGTCGAACCTCTCGCCTTGCAAATATCTTTTTAACCCTTTTTTCCATAGCTAATTAGATTTGCCATCATCATCAAGTGCACTGCCAGCTGGCGTAGGCGTTCATGGCTCTCCACAGATCTGGGTCTTTGGTTTTCTGGATCATCTCTGCTGCTGATATTCTTCCATGTTTTGCCATGAAGTCTTAGGAAGATAATGTGGTGGTTTCCCCTTGGCTTCTTCTTCCACATGGTGGTCTTTTAACTCTGCCTTTGACAGCCATTTCCGACTTATAAGGACAAGTGAGTGCCCTGCTCTGCTCAGCTACAGAGTTGTCCACTTATTCCGGTGGATACTCGGTCCCCAGAGCTGTGTTAGCCACACCGTAGTGTGTTTCCATTCCTCTACCGCGGGGAGGTGCAGTTGGGATTTTCCCTTCATAAAGTTATGGTCTATGACCAAAACTCTCCAGTACTTGTAGAGGACGTATTGCCATGTCAACAATTAGTTTTAGTGAGCCACGTGTTATTGATTACATTTTTCATGCATTTATAATGCATATTGTTTCTATTGTTGACATCGTTGTCTATGATTAGCTTCATTGTGGTATTTGAATGATAAAGTGTGTGAGAGCAGAGAGATAAGACGGGCAAAATGGCAGACAGGCCTGCGTGCCCAGTTGTTACCTCTTCGAAAATAATATTAGTTCGTTCGTTTATATTTGAGACTATACGCAATAAAAGGTTTACGGAAAAGAGGATTGGCTTCACTGCACCTATATTTATTTCATATGGCTCAGCCTCTTTCATAGTGGCTGCCGAAAGTTTCGCATAGAGAACGAACTGGAGGCGCTCCATTACATCTCAGCCGCGGCTACCCCTAGTTAATTATCTCCTCTTGATTTCATTCAGCAATGCGTTCTTTAGTCCCAGTTCACGTTGCAATTCTTGTCTCTTTCAATAAGCCAATTTATTAATTTTATCACTCGATTCATACATCTAATCTAATGCAACTGGATACATTTGTTACCGCAATGTAAGACTTGTTTTCTATTGGCAAAATAATTGTAATGACATTGATCATCATCATGATCATCATCAATTTCATGGTAGCCTGTCCGAAGGCTGTTTGAATGTATTTGATCGTGTCACTCTATGCTCTGTATTGTCAGAAATCTCACTTAGCCAAGCTTGCCAGAACGGTAATTTCCTGTGTGATGTAGTTATTGCTTGGGTGTACCGTGTGCCCTTTTCCCGTGGATGTTACCCTCAATTGTTTCAATAATAAACTGGCGTGTTTCACAATGTGACCAAATCAAGCCAACCCCCTATTTTGTATACTTCTGACGAGTTGTCTGGCCACTTGGTATTCCTTGGGCACCTGTTAATTTGATAATTTAACGGTAGCGTTAATATTGTATTATTTCTTGTCATTTGTTACGTAGTATCTCGTGTCATGTAATGTATATAATTTAATCTCTAGCGCATGCGTGAGTGTGTATGCATGTGTGCGTGTGTGTGTGTGTGTGTGTGTGTGTGTGTGTGTGTGTCCTTGGGTTGAGTGGTGTGTTTGTGTTGGATATGTGAGCTTTGTGTGGTGTGTGTAATATGTGTGTGTGTATGGAATGTGTGTGTGGAGTGTGTGTGTATGGAGTGTGTGTGTATGGTGTGTGTGTTTGTGTGTGTGTCCGTGTGTATGGAGTGTACATGGGGTGTGTGGAATGTCTGTGTGGGTTGTGTGTATTGTATGTGTATAGGATGTGTGTGTGTGTGTGTGTGTGTGTGTGTGTGTGTGTGTGTGTGTGTGTGTGTGTGTGTGGGATGTCTGTGTGTGTGGAATATGTGTGTACGAAGTCACTCTAGGTATCGGCTAGCGGACTCTCCAGCAATGGTAAAACAGAAACTACTAGCTGGACAAACACAAAATATTCCACATAAATGAGACAAACAAAAAACATAATCATACTTCCATCGTATGTTCAACAACACGGACAATATTACTTAAAATACATGTTTGTTATTATGGAACAACACCCAAAACATACGTCCTTATCCTGCATTGTTCCACCGCTCATTAATTTTCTTATTTTCAGTTTTATCTCCAAATGATCAAATCGCATTCAGTAAACTACGCACAGTTATTGCACATCTTGGACAACAAAGGCTCCAGGTTAATAGATTCTTATAATCCGTAAACAGAACAAGAACCACCTGACTGTAGCTACAAAATAAAGTTTGTTCGTTCGTTTGTTCGTTCGTTCGTTCGTTCGTTCGTACATTGTAGTTCAGAGAGTACAGTGCTTCTCAAGCTGTGGTGCATAAGTCCTCAAGGAATTTAATATTTTTGTCTGCGGATGAATCATTACTGTTTTCGGTTGGGAGTAGATAGATTTGACAAAAGTCCTTGTCTATCAAGCCTGTGTCCTTAGTACTCTTCTTTATGGCAGTGAAACCTGGACAACTTACTCGCACCAAGAGAAACGTTTAAACAGATTTCATATGCGGTGTCTGCGAAGAATTCTTGGTATAAAGTGGCAAGACAAAATCACAAATACTGAAGTATTGGAAAGATCAGGTTGTGTGACAGTTTATTCCATGCTCAGTCTTCGTAGACTTAGATGGATAGGACATCTTAAGAGGATGGATGATGGTAGAATACCAAAGGACATCTTTTTTGGTGAATTACAGATGGGTAAGAGATCTCAGGGTCGGCCTCTACTACGATACAAAGACGTGTGTAAGCGGGACATGATTGATACAGGCATTGATAATGCACATTTTGAGCAAGTCGCCGCTGAACGTGTTGGATGGAGGGCAAAGATCAGAAATGGAATAAAGACAAAGGAGAAAATTATTGCAGATAAGTCACACACCGAGTGTCTGAGACATAAGATGGTGCATGATGGTGGAAATGACCACGTGTTCACATGCACCCACTGTGAACGGACATTTACAGCGCAAATTGGCTTTATCAGTCACATTCGCTACCGCCATAGGTAAAAGTTATTATGCCTTTTTAAAGCACAAACTATCGTCTGTCAAGACGGCAAGGTGCCAATGATGATGAGATAGATTTGATGAGGAGTCAACCATATTTGATGTTGTTTTAAACTGTGCAGGATAACATCATTTGTCATTTGATAATCGCACGAAAGTAGGTTTCGCGGCAGCAGCAATAGCAACTTTTAATACATATCAAACGATACTGTACAGACCTGAAGTAATACACAGACCAAAATAGAAACATCAATAAGTAAAGAAGTTAAGGAAACTTTTCCATGCCTTGAGATGTGGTAGGTATATAGTGCTAACATCATATGTGTATAGACAGATCTCCCGCTCATGCCACATCTGTCCCTGTTGGGCTTTACACAATGAAAACAGAATCATATATAACAATTGCTCTGCTGATTCAACTACTCCCTAGTAAACCCGAAGCTGCAGTGATCGCAAATACCCCAAATTTGCAGTGATCCCAACTACCCAAAATCTTCAATGATCACAACTACCCCAAATCTCAAATGATCTATATACTCCTTTTCTCCATTGATCACTTCTATCCCGAATCTACAATGATTACAACTATCCCGAATCTGCAATGATTACAACTACAACAAATATGTAATGATCGCAACTAGCCCAAATCTGAGATGATTGCAGCCGTCACCATTTTTACACCCGAGGTTGAAGATTTATATGTTGTAGATCTATAGGTTGTAGATGTATAGGCTTTAGATCTATAGGTTGTAGATCTATTGGTTGTAAATATATAGATTGTAGAGCTATAGGTTGTAGATCTATATGTTGTAGATCTATAGGTTGTAGATCTATAGGTTGTAGATCTATAGGTTGTAGATATATAGGTGGTAGATCTATGGGTTGTAGATATATAGGTTGTAGATATATAAGTTGTAGATCTATAGGTGGTAGATCTATAGGTGGTAGATCTATAGGTGGCAGATCTATAGGTTGTAGATCTATAGGTTGTAGATCTATTGGTTGTAAATATATAGATTGTAGAGCTATAGGTTGTAGATCTATATGTTGTAGATCTATAGGTTGTAGATATATAGGTTGTAGATCTATAGGTGGTAGATCTATAGGTGGTAGATCTATAGGTGGCAGATCTATAGGTTGTAGATCTATAGGTTGTAGATCTATAGGTTGTAGATCTATAGGTTGTAGATCTATTGGATGTAGATATATATATTGTAGATCTATATGTTTAGATCTATAGGTTGTAGATCTATAGGTTGTAGATCTAAAGGTTGTAGATCTATAGGTTGTACATCTATAGGTTGTAGATCTATTGGATGTAGATATATATATTGTAGAGCTATAGGTTGTAGATCTATATGTTGTAGATCTATAGGTTGTAGATCTATAGGTTGTAGATATATAGGTTGTAGATCTATAGGTTGTAGATATATAGTGTGTAGATATATAGTGTGTAGATATATAGTGTGTAGATATATAGTGTGTAGATATATAGTGTGTAGATATATAGTGTGTAGACATATAGTGTGTAGATATATAGTGTGTAGATATATAGTGTGTAGATATATAGTGTGTAGATATATAGTGTGTAGATATATAGTGTGTAGATATATAGTGTGTAGATATATAGTGTGTAGATATATAGTGTGTAGATATATAGTGTGTAGACATATAGTGTGTAGATATATAGTGTGTAGATATATAGTGTGTAGATATATAGTGTGTAGATATATAGTGTGTAGATATATAGTGTGTAGATATATAGTGTGTAGATATATAGTGTGTAGATATATAGTGTGTAGATATATAGTGTGTAGATATATAGTGTGTAGATATATAGTGTGTAGATATATAGTGTGTAGATATATAGTGTGTAGACTATATAGTGTGTAGATATATAGTGTGTAGATATATAGTGTGTAGATATATAGTGTGTAGATATATAGTGTGTAGACATATAGTGTGTAGATATATAGTGTGTAGATATATAGTGTGTAGACTATATAGTGTGTAGACTATATAGTGTGTAGATATATAGTGTGTAGATATATAGTGTGTAGATATATAGTGTGTAGATATATAGTGTGTAGATATATAGTGTGTAGATATATAGTGTGTAGACATATAGTGTGTAGATATATAGTGTGTAGATATATAGTGTGTAGATATATAGTGTGTAGATATATAGTGTGTAGATATATAGTGTGTAGATATATAGTGTGTAGATATATAGTGTGTAGATATATAGTGTGTAGATATATAGTGTGTAGATATATAGTGTGTAGATATATAGTGTGTAGATATATAGTGTGTAGACATATAGTGTGTAGATATATAGTGTGTAGATATATAGTGTGTAGATATATAGTGTGTAGATATATAGTGTGTAGATCTATAGGTGGTAGATCTATAGTTGGTAGATCTATAGGTTGTAGATATATAGGTGGTAGATCTATAGGTTGTAGATATATAGGTGGTAGATCTATAGGTGGTAGATCTATAGGTGGTAGATCTATAGGTTGTAGATATATAGGTGGTAGATCTATAGGTGGTAGATCTATAGGTTGTAGATATATAGGTGGTAGATCTATAGGTGGTAGATCTATAGGTGGTAGATCTATAGGTTGTAGATATATAGATTGTAGAGCCATAGGTTGTAGATCTATAGGTTGTAGATCTATAGGTTGTAGATCTATAGGTTGTAGATCTACAGGTTGTAGATCTATTGGTTGTAGATATATAGGTGGTAGATCTATAGGTTGCAGATCTATATGTTGTAGATCTATAGGTTGTAGATCTATAGGTTGTAGATATATAGGTTGTAGATCTATAGGTGGTAGATCTATAGGTTGTAGATATATAGGTGGTAGATCTATAGGTGGTAGATCTATAGGTGGTAGATCTATAGGTGGTAGATCTATAGGTGGTAGATCTATAGGTGGTAGATCTATAGGTTGTAGATATATAGGGGGTAGATCTATAGGTGGTAGATCTATAGGTGGTAGATCTATAGGTGGTAGATCTATAGGTGGTAGATCTATAGGTGGTAGATATATAGGTGGTAGATATATAGGTGGTAGATCTATAGGTTGCAGGTCTATAGGTTGCAGATCTATAAATTGTACATCTATAGGTTGTAGTATAGGTTATAGTTCTAAATGTTGCAGATCTATAGGATGTAGATCTTTTGGTGGTAGATCTATAGGTTGCAGGTCTATAGGTTGCTAGATCTATAAATTGTACATCTATAGGTTGTAGATCTAAAGGTTGTAGATCTATAAATTATACATCTATAGGTTGTAGATCCCCTCAGTAGCGACCTAACTTCCAACTCGAGCTAAGAATCGCCAGCCAGTTTTCTCTTCATGGTACACGTCATCTTCTGTGTTTACGTATGACGTCATATCCCGTGGAAATGCCATCTATCAACTCTTGTCCATCCACTTCTGCCAACCATGATACCACTTTTATCACCCTCTGACATGTGTGATGATGACTTGTTTGCAGATGCTCTTTCGACATCTTTGGCTCAGGAACTAGGTAACGCAGTCTCACAATTCAGAGTCTCACCTGGTCAGGGGTTCGAAATAAGCCGCGGGCATTTTTGGAGCAGATTGCTGTGCGCTGATTTTGATGGTATGAGAGTCGACCGTTCAGAAGACAATGGCAAACTTCTCAACGTTGAAGTTCTTATAAATTCCAAATAATCTATAAATGCCAGGGTTGATTGCACGTGCTGTAAAGGAGACGCAACTAACTACTACTGCCAATCCATTCGTGCCTCTAGGGATGGTATCCTGTCTGATGGTATCCTGTATCAGTTGGATTTAAAGTTTACTTCTCATTCATAAAGTAATGGCAAGCTACTGATAAAACACCTGCAAAGGAAATTAACATGGGGTTGATTGCAGCGCCATACAGGGGACCTGTGACACAGAGAAACGTGAGAACCTGTGGAATTTGCGTCGAGTTAGCTGTCAAAATCAGTAGAGATTCTAATCGCCATGTCAAACAGGTAGTCTTTACTTCAAGAAGTCTTTCCAAGTGGTATAGTCGTTGTCCTGACCGTAGTGACAAACAGTTAGTTTTATTTCTTCTTGAAATCTCTCCAAGTAGTTTAGTCGTTGATAAGGCACCTAGCTTTCGAGTCAAACAGGTAGTCTTTTCTTCTTGAAATCTCTGCAAGTAGTTTAGTAGTTGACCTAGCCGTTGAGTCAAACAGGTAGTCTTTTCTTCTTGAAATCTCTCCAAGTAGTTTAGTCGTTGACCTGTCCGTCGAGTCAAACACGAAGTCTTTTCTTCTTGAAATCTCTCCAAGTATTTAGTCGTTGACCTGTCCGTCGAGTCAAACAGGTAGTATTCTCTTCTTGAAATCTCTCCAAATATTTAGTCGTTGACCTGTCCGTCGAGTCAAACAGGTAGTATTCTCTTCTTGAAATCTCTCCAAATATTTAGTCGTTGACCTGTCCGTCGAGTCAAACAGGTAGTATTCTCTTCTTGAAATCTCTCCAAGTAGTTTATTTGCTAAGAAGGCACCTAGCCGGCGAGTCAAACAGGCAATCTTTTCTTCTTGTATTCTCTCAAAGTAATTTAGTCGTTGACCTAGCCGGCGAGTCAAACAGGCAATCTTGTCTTCTTGAAATCTCTCCAAGTAGTTTAGTCGCTTAGAAGGCAAATGTGTTTTTTTTGTTTTTGTTTTTTGTGTGTGAAAGGAGTAAATAAACCGAACAAGGCAATTCATGACATCTGCTGTTTTTTTGCCCGTTGAAAGCATGACACTCGCCATGGAATGCTGGCAAACGTAAGGTTGGCCCGGGTTGTTCGCGGTTCATTCATGGAGGTGGGGGAATGGAGATAAATAACGCGTCGGTATCGCCCACATGTATCCTTTGGACGATTCTACCAAGATTCAAGAATGTTCTTCCGCCCTATGGAATACCAGTGAGAATATGTAACTGCATGCCGTGCGTTATCTAGTTTTGTTTAATGTGTTTGTTGACATCTTCGTACGTGCAGATTTCTACCGCGGGAGTTGTTTCTATTTTACGCAGACAGAATTGGCTAGTGAAAGACTGGGGGAAAAGTGCATGTACTTTGCAGTACATCGCAATCAACCCCAGCACCTACTGGCTGATTGTAATGTACTAGGCAGCTGTTTGTACAGCACTGTGCAACTGTGGGGTGGTCGCCGGGTATAATGCTCTGATGATTACACTTCCGGTAGACTGACGGCTGTGTAGTACGCTCGAGCCCTACATCGGTATTTTACACTTCTATGATGACTTGCCGTTCAAAAAGCGGTAAAACTCTCATCATCGTGTGCCATGCCAAAAAGCCTGTGTTCCTGTCTCGACCATACCACTTGGGTAAGCCATCCAGGTATGTACTTCTCTGCCCCCCCCCCCCCCTTGTTATTTTCCCCTCAATCTTGCCAGGTGTCACCAAGTTCTCCAATTTCTCTATGGACATCAGGGAAGAACACATTCCAGAAGAGGCTCTCTGTGAGCAGCTAGGGAACGGTAACAGTACAACTGGGCGTCCACGGCGACGACTGCAAGGAACGTGCAAGGGAGATATCAAAATGTTAAGTAGAGACACTACAATCCGGGAGGAAAAGTCTTCACATGACATCTGGCCGTAGCACATGGAGCTGTTTGTAAGGAATCATCTAGAACTATGTGACAAGAGACTACTTCAACACAGTCAATTACACGTCTTTTCCAGGATGTCTCAATCAACCCCAGCATTTATTAACTGTATGAGATTTACTGGGCAATTTTACGTTCAGTAGCTGGCCATTGCTTTCTGAAGACCGACTCTCACACCATCAAAATCAACGCAAATGGATCTGTGATGAATCTCCTGCAGCTGATTCCGAACGAACCCTCTACAGGGACTTCAGCCAGGAGCGGAGAATAAAAACTGCATTAAGTAACGTCAGTCTGCGTGGTTGGAGATTTCCCCCCAAAGGGTGCATCCACCTGTAGTAAGGAATGACTCAGGGAGGCTGTTATGTTTCATTTGTGAAGTGTTATTTTACGTACTTCATGCTCCGTGTCACACATTCACTCCCTGTCTGTGCAGGCAATGATATTATGTTTGTACACTGAAGAGCATATGTCGACACAATCACAGACTCGTGGTTTGTTTTGTCCAGTTCACAGTTGCAGGCTTTTGTATGCACTTAAGACATATATAGCACACGATTGGAAAGCTTTACACAGAAACTTAGTCAATCCCAAAACTCGGTTGGGTGAAGGCTCGATGCAGTAATATACAGTTATTGGTATCTATTGTTGTGCTTGATGTCGAGATATTACTGCCAGGCTTAACTCTTTCTTTCTCAACATTGCAAAAAGGGATAACTATGATTAGATAGCTTATGTCTACAGTGGCCTCCAGACTTCATTACTGTTGTCCACGTCTATGTGAGACAAGGTCATCATCATCACCCCATCATCAGAGTCGTGGATCAGCTCTGTGTTCTTGTCTCGATCATACAACGTAAACAAGCCATCCAGGTATTTACTTCTCTGCCTTCCCCTTCTTCTTTTCCCCTTAATCTTGCCAGTTGTCACCAAGTTCACCATTTTATTTCTTCTCATAACGTGTCCAAAAATATGATGACTGGCCATGTCTAATTTCCCTAATCAGTTACGGTTTTCATTTGTATCTTGTTGGACTTGGTGATTGGTTGTTCTATTTCTCCATGCTATTCCTGGCATTTTCCGCAGTAACTAAATTTCCACAGCCATTATATATTTTTCAGCTTATCTGCTCATTGTCCATGTTTCACATCCACACAATAGCACAGATTCTGTAGGATTTCAACACTGTTTTTCTCGTTGCAAAATGACATTTTTTATTGCTCAGTATGTTTTCCATCTTGCAAATGGCTACCTTCCACGTGGCGATTCTTATTCTAATCTCTTCAAGGCATCTACCATCAGATGTTATGACTGTTCCGAGATAATTGTACCGATTCACTTGTTTAAGGATATTCACAACCAGCTAGAGGTTGCTGAAATGATGGCCTCAGTACTTTCCCCCGTGTTGTTCGAATCCTCACGAAATCTATTAGTCTGTGGTTGCTGAAATAATGGTCACAGTACTGCCCCAACTGTTGTTCACATCCTCATGAAATCTATCAGTCTGTGGTTGCTGAAATGATAATCATAGTACTCCCCCACTAGGGTTCGAATCCTCGTGAAATCTATCAGCCAATTGTTGATGAAATGATAGTCACAGTATGGCCACCACTGTCGTTCGAATCATCATGAAATCTGTCAGTCAGTGGTTGCTGAAATTATGCCTCCGGTCTTCCACAAAGTTATCCACTTGGTTTTTAACACACTCCGCAACAACAACAACAAAACCGCCAGCCCCGAATCTGATGGTCTGACATTTCGTTAAAACATATTTTGACGCTGAGCCTATTTACCTTATAGATAAACTATAAAATACCTTTAAATATATTTTTGTGCGTTTTTACTCTTGTGTCTACCTCGATAAAGAGCTTCATGGAGAAGTGGTTTTCATTGTTGATATTTCTGCTGAGCTGCCAGTTTCCATTCTTTGGTTCATTTCATTCCCTCTTATTTGTAGAAACGGGAGAGCACTTATGTGCTCAAATATTAAACATTATCCGCCCTTTGTTCGCTCAACTGGCCAATCAGAAGAATCCATACGACTCCAGACTGCTTTTAGCACTAGACCTAATTCATACGTTCTTGCATTGTTCTGCTCTGACTTCACATATTCTACATGAGTCTAATGTCTAGTTCAGAACAATAGAGTCTAGAAACATAAGTTGTCGATTACGAATTAGCCAGTGCTTTCCCACGCAGGTTCCTATTCGTGTTTCCGATATTTGTACCGTTTCCAAAAGATTTGTCGCATCGCATGACTGATTAAGTCTGGCCGCTGTTGCATCCTATTTGGGAACAGCACCGCGCATCAGAAATTAATATGGTTACTGTCAAATGGAAATGTAGCGTGATATGCAGACGACTTGATTAGATAGGTACAGGGATTTCAAGCTTATTTAATCATTATCATCATGTGTCTTGTCAGTTGGCGTTAATGTTCATGTCTCCCCACAGACTTCTGTTTCTTTGTGTTCTGGATCAACTCTGCTGATGATATTTCTCCATGCTACCATCTGTATATCCGGCATTGTTGTTCTCGGTCTTCCCCTGCCTTATTTCCCCATAGATCTTTCCATTTGTCACGATGTTTTCCAATGCCGTTCTTCTCATCACATGACCGAAGAATGCTGTTTGTATTTTTCTTATAGAATTGTATAATTTTCTAGTTTCTATAGCGCCTACCAGGCAATCGTTGTTAGGTACGCAAAGCTGATTAATTGGTATCTTCATAACGGAATAGCCTCATTGGGTCAGGCCACACATAGATGTAGCAAATACATCATGACAATCGGTGAATGATGATCACGACATAAAAAAAACAAGACAGACTCAAAGACATCACGGATAAAGTAAGAGCAACAAATATGATGGTTGGCTGGTTGGTTGATTTGTTAATTGGTTTATGGTTGACTGGTTGGTTGGCTGTTTAGTTAGTTAGTTGGTTGGTTGGTTGGTTGGTTAGTAGGTTGGCTGGTTGGTTGGTTGGTTGGCTGGCTGATCACGTAAGAGCAACAAATAGGTTGAGTGGCTGGTTGGTTGGCTGGCTTGTTAGTTAACCGCTTGAAACATGTCGTTTCAACTCTTGAAGTACTATACATTGTAGTTGAGCTCGAGTGAGTCCAAAAAATTGCTTGCGTTGATCTGAGAGAGGTATGAGTAGAGACTGTCCCTCTATACTCGCTACCGGAGTGTCATCTTTACAAGGACTGCTTCGCCGAGCTCTTCTTCCCCTCTCCTAGCTCAAAAAAAGAAATGAGTGCACAAGACTCGTACTGCAACATCACATCTCTGGAGAGGAATATCTCTGGAGAGGCACATTAGGATGTACACAGAGCATGGTTCAACACAGAGCATGCCGGCTGGCTGGGAGTAGGCTGTATTTGGCACATGCTAGGGGCTCGTCGCTGGAGCTACAGAGTTCGTGCTTTGGGCGACGCTTTCTGTATACAACCCTCCGAAAGAGACCAAGCCAAACTGGATAAAACCCATTCCAATGAAGCCGATCCCCTCGTCCATAACCCCTTTTTAATCTCTGCGCCAAAACATATAATCAGTCTTTCAACAGATGAAGTCGGGGGCCTGCGTGGTCTCGAGGTATGCTGTCCGCCTCGAGTGCTAGATGTCCATGGAGGACCGGGATTTTTTTCACGTGGACTTCTAGTAATAAAACTTCCCCTGGTCTCTGGGTAGTGAGATCGCACGCCCGTGTGTATTGTTGCGCATGTAAAAAAATCCCTTGGATGTTGGGAAAAAGAGTAGCCTAACGGCGCTGCCCGGGCAAAATTTCGAGTTAAAAATCTACCCAAAGTATATCAGGATCCTCGCCGATGCAACGGAGTTCGTGCATTGAGCTGAGTTTCTCCAGACTCAGGTTTGAGTTAGCAGGAAAACGGAGCACTTATGGGTTAAACCGTGTGCCTTGATGTTGATCCAACGACTAAACTAAACTAAAGTAATAGACGAAGTCGGGGGCCTGTGTGGTCTCGAGGTATGGTGTCCACCTCGAGCGCTGGAGGTCCCAGGTTCAAGCCCCGGTGAGAGCCGAGATTTTTTCACGTGGACTTCTAGTAATAAAATTTCCCCTGGTCTCCGGGTAGTGAGATCGGACGCCCGTGTGTATTGTTGCGCACGTAAAAAATCCCTTGGCAGTTGGAAATCGAAAAAGAGTAGCCTAACGGCGCTCCCCGGGCAAAATTTCGAGTTAATAATCTACCCAAAGTATTTCAGGAACCTCGCCGATGCTACGGAGTTCGTACACTGAGCTGAGTTTGTCCAGACTCATGTTTGAGTTAGGAGGAGAACGGAGCACTTATGGGTTACACCCGTGTGCCGTGATGTTGATCCATCGACTAAACTAAACTAGACTAAACCTAAACTTAATAGACGAAGTTGTTAAAAAAAAGGAGGGTGGGGTGGAGCCGTGCCCATATGTTTTCTCCAGCTTCCGGTATTTTATTTCACCAGAAATGCTAACCGCTCTATTTAGAAAGCCCTAGCGTATGTTTGTGTCGTGCGCCTTATACAAACACAACTCCTTCAACACAGAACCGAGAGTTAATTGCCTCTGCTGCGGAATGGTAGGTGTTACAGCCGGCACAACGGCTGCTTAAGTCTTCAGGGCCTGTGACCGTTTTTGCCGCAGTCACTGCAGCAACAGCCCGCTCTTTTTAAAGCAGAGTTGCCTTCTTGGTAACGTGTGAAACTAGGGCCTAATTTCATAACTCTCCTTGCGTAGATATTTCCCCTCGCTGTTTGGCAGATATTTTATTTAAAATTTAGAACCCGATAGTCAGTTAGGTAGCAAGCAAAAGCTGGATTAGATTTCTAAATTCTAAAGCATTTATTTGTTCAGTTAACATTAATTAAGTATTGCGTGTGGTTAAATGTATACCGAAAATCAAATTTTAGCTTTCTAAATTCTAGCTCGGAAAAAACTAAAAGTAGATTTTAGGGTGAGTTTTTAGGTTTATGTGATTCTGAGATTGTAGACCTATTCATTCGCTGGATAAAGTGAATCCAACGAAGGTTACCTTTTGTTAGCAGTTCAATAGAGTTACAAGTGGTCGTTAGTTAACATTACCAGCCAGGAGAGGCGTGCATTTGAGATTTAGGACCGATTCTTTCAAATGTTTGTGGCGGGAGTACATCTTTAGTTAGTGTTAATTTTTCTCTACCGTTTTCGTTCCTTGTGTCCTGTTTTACTTGTTCAAATATCGCTCTGTAACATTGTAAACCATCTTTAATTTTAGTGGCATTATTAATAATTATAAAATATTATTATTGTTATTATTATTATTATTATTATTATTATTATTAATGAACGAGCGCGTTCATGTGATCGCCAGGAGGCTACTTTGATCCCGTCTTAAGAGCGGTCGAACGAATCTTCGACTCCTGCGTTCGCCTTCCGCTAAGAGAGGAAACGGATGGCCACCTATTCCTGTGTGCTTTGACGCCCACAAAATGTGACGGCCTGACACGTCGCCGGCCCAAATGAGGTTCCTGCTGCGGAATTGTCTTACATGTACAGTAAAACTTCGATTAAACGCACCGTCCGGACCAGGGCTGTGTCGGATAACCGAATTGACGGATAACAGAAATCTCTGAATACATATGCAACGAAAATGGAAATAAAATCCTTTAAAATTGAATAATACATACATGTTGTATTTAATTTTACAAAACGTTCAATATAAACTTCAATATAAGATTAGTAATGTAGGTATATGTATCGTTATACCATAAACCTGCGTTACTTTAACATAATTTGTCATATCCTTCTGTGTCTTTGAGGCTCGAGCTTTATATGCGGCGATGTTCCGTATCTTACACAGAAGTAGGATCTGTGTTATATTTACCTCTTTTTGCATTTCAAACCAGTCGATACACTTTGATAACAATTGTTTCTACTTTTGGGTGGCTAGTTTTAGGTTTTTGTTTTAGACAATGACAGGTAACAGAAACTAACGTTTAAACGAGTGACGGTCAATCGAAGTTTTACTGTATTATTTATTATTCTGCGCGGTCGTTCCACTATCGAGAAAGAGGTCGGTGTGTGCCACTTGGGCATGTAGTTGTTTACGGTTTACTTCCCCTGGACAGATTCCACCCAAGTAGCGGGCCCTGACAGTGCATTATTATTATTATTATTATTATTATTATTATTATTATTGGAGGTCAGCGTGACCGAACGGATACGAGCGCTGGTTCTGAATCCGGTGTACTGAGGTAGCGGGTTCAACCCCTACACCGGCCTGTCATCTGTTAACTTCTATCAATTCCATACCGGGCTGTAACTGTAGCTTACTCATCCTTGGGTGTGCGTGTATGTCACGTTCGTGTTCAGATGCTCCGTTTCTCTTCTGGGCTGTAAGCTCATCTCACGGTCTCGGCTAGCACGTCCACTCCCACTTTAAGTCAACCAGGAAGAACAATCCGGTAAGAGATAGACAAAATGACACGCCGCTTTATAGAGTTCAACGGGGCGTTATGAGTATTTATAGAGTTCAGGGAGTTTTGATCCTTATTTATAGAGTTCAATTAGAATGTATCGCTGTTTGTAGAGTTCATTGAGACTGTGTCGTTATTATAGAGTTCAATGAGGCTTGATCGTTATTTATAGAGTTAAGGGATCAATCAATCATTCCGTCTCCACAAAGAAAGTTGGCTGTTTTGGATCTCCAACACTGTCTGTCTCTCGCCTTGATTGTACATTCTGTCAGATTGATGTTCGTCCATCTTTTTATGTTATCTTCGCAATTGTACGGCGTCTGCCTCTTGCTCGCATGCACTCAACCTTGCCCTCCAGTATGGTTTTTATAAGAGTTTTATGTCTTTTAACGCGGCCGAAATATTTCACTTGCCTCTTTTTAATTTCTTTATCGAATCTCTTTTCATTCCCATCTTTTCTAGAACCTCTGTATTTGATTGTTAATGTATCATTATTTATAAAGGCCAGTGAGACTTGATCGGTATTTATAGAGTTCAGTGATGTTTGATTGTTATTTATAGAATTCAATGAAGCTTTATAGTTACTTATAGAGGTCAGCGAGGTTTGATCGTCATTTCTATAGTTCAGTGAGGATTTATCGCTATTTATGGAGTCCAGTAGTGCTTGATATCTATATACTTCAACCAGGTTGTATTATTGATAGAGTTCAGAGAGGTTCTATTATTAATAGATTTCAGAGAAGCGTTATTATGTATAGAGTTCAGAGAGGCTTGGTCGTTATTTAGAAGCGCCGAATTGGAATTACCGGAGCCCCTGCTCTAGACAGTTGTGGTACACGACACCCACCACAGAACGTACCAGGCGACTCGACCTGGGCTTGTACCCCTACCCGGGCCTGGACAATTTATGCACGCTGAATCTGTTCATCTGACACAACTGGATGCGTTGTTTGCTTTCACTGGTCGTAGGCTTTATGTTTACATGTTGCCTTCTGATGGATACAAGCTGTCAGTCCTGTCTGGGGCTGGCTTATGTGGATATTCCAGTTTATAACAGGTAAGTTGATGTGGATTGCTGACCTGGAATGTTGCAAATATGTTGTAGTTGTTTACCTTGTGTGTGCTCTTGGCTGTTTGAGGTACTTTATGTTAGCCTGGTCTTTTCTCCTCTGGCGATGTTGTGATATTTATGTTAGTCTTACATCATTCCTCTATTACCCAATATGTATGTTAGTCTTCAGTCTGTTTTCTTCTGTCAATGTTACGAGACCTTATTTTGTCTTCAGTCTTTTGCCTTTTAACAATGTGCAGAATGCAGATGCATTATGCTAGTGTTCAGCTTTCCTCTTCTACCAATGTTGTGATATCTAATGTTAGTCCCCTCTTTCCTCTTCTACCAATGTTGTGATATCTAATGTTAGACTACTCTTTCCTCTTCTACCAATGTTGTGATATCAAATGTTAGACTACTCTTTCCTCTTCTACCAATGTTGTGATATCAAATGTTAGACTCCTCTTTCCTCTTCTACCAATGTTGTGATATCAAATGTTAGTCCCCTCTTTCCTCTTCTACCAATGTTGTGATATCTAATGTTAGACTACTCTTTCCTCTTCTACCAATGTTGTGATATCAAATGTTAGACTACTCTTTCCTCTTCTACCAATGTTGTGATATCTAATGTTAGACTACTCTTTCCTCTTCTACCAATGTTGTGATATCAAATGTTAGACTACTCTTTCTCTTCTACCAATGTTGTGATATCAAATGTTAGTCCCCTCTTTCCTCTTCTACCAATGTTGTGATATCAAATGTTAGACTACTCTTTCCTCTTCTACCAATGTTGTGATATCAAATGTTAGACTCCTCTTTCCTCTTCTACCAATGTTGTGATATCAAATGTTAGACTACTCTTTCCTCTTCTACCAATGTTGTGATATCAAATGTTAGACTACTCTTTCCTCTTCTACCAATGTTGTGATATCAAATGTTAGACTACTCTTTCCTCTTCTACCAATGTTGTGATATCAAATGTTAGACTACTCTTTCCTCTTCTACCAATGTTGTGATATCAAATGTTAGACTACTCTTTCCTCTTCTACCAATGTTGTGATATCAAATGTTAGACTACTCTTTCCTCTTCTACCAATGTTGTGATATCAAATGTTAGACTACTCTTTCCTCTTCTACCAATGTTGTGATATCAAATGTTAGACTACTCTTTCCTCTTCTACCAATGTTGTGATATCAAATGTTAGACTACTCTTTCCTCTTCTACCAATGTTGTGATATCAAATGTTAGACTACTCTTTCCTCTTCTACCAATGTTGTGATATCAAATGTTAGACTACTCTTTCCTCTTCTACCAATGTTGTGATATCAAATGTTAGACTACTCTTTCCTCTTCTACCAATGTTGTGATATCAAATGTTAGACTACTCTTTCCTCTTCTACCAATGTTGTGATATCAAATGTTAGACTACTCTTTCCTCTTCTACAATGTTGTGATATCAAATGTTAGATCCCTCTTTCCTCTTCTACCAATGTTGTGATATCAAATGTTAGACTACTCTTTCCTCTTCTACCAATGTTGTGATATCTAATGTTAGACTACTCTTTCCTCTTCTACCAATGTTGTGATATCAAATGTTAGACTACTCTTTCCTCTTCTACCAATGTTGTGATATCAAATGTTAGTCCCCTCTTTCCTCTTCTACCAATGTTGTGATATCAAATGTTAGACTACTCTTTCCTCTTCTACCAATGTTGTGATATCAAATGTTAGACTCCTCTTTCCTCTTCTACCAATGTTGTGATATCAAATGTTAGACTACTCTTTCCTCTTCTACCAATGTTGTGATATCAAATGTTAGACTACTCTTTCCTCTTCTACCAATGTTGTGATATCAAATGTTAGACTACTCTTTCCTCTTCTACCAATGTTGTGATATCAAATGTTAGACTACTCTTTCCTCTTCTACCAATGTTGTGATATCAAATGTTAGACTACTCTTTCCTCTTCTACCAATGTTGTGATATCAAATGTTAGACTACTCTTTCCCTCTTCTACCAATGTTGTGATATCAAATGTTAGACTCCTCTTTCCTCTTCTACCAATGTTGTGATTCAAATGTTAGACTACTCTTTCCTCTTCTACCAATGTTGTGATATCAAATGTTAGACTACTCTTTCCTCTTCTACCAATGTTGTGATATCAAATGTTAGACTACTCTTTCCTCTTCTACCAATGTTGTGATATCAAATGTTAGACTACTCTTTCCTCTTCTACCAATGTTGTGATATCAAATGTTAGTCCCCTCTTCCTCTTCTACCAATGTTGTGATATCAAATGTTAGACTACTCTTTCCTCTTCTACCAATGTTGTGATATCTAATGTTAGACTCCTCTTTCCTCTTCTACCAATGTTGTGATATCAAATGTTAGTCCCCTCTTTCCTCTTCTACCAATGTTGTGATATCAAATGTTAGACTACTCTTTCCTCTTCTACCAATGTTGTGATATCAAATGTTAGACTACTCTTTCCTCTTCTACCAATGTTGTGATATCAAATGTTAGACTACTCTTTCCTCTTCTACCAATGTTGTGATATCAAATGTTAGTCCCCTCTTTCCTCTTCTACCAATGTTGTGATATCAAATGTTAGACTACTCTTTCCTCTTCTACCAATGTTGTGATATCTAATGTTAGACTACTCTTTCCTCTTCTACCAATGTTGTGATATCTAATGTTAGACTACTCTTTCCTCTTCTACCAATGTTGTGATATCTAATGTTAGACTACTCTTTCCTCTTCTACCAATGTTGTGATATCAAATGTTAGACTACTCTTTCCTCTTCTACCAATGTTGTGATATCAAATGTTAGTCCCCTCTTTCCTCTTCTACCAATGATGTGATATCAAATGTTAGTCCCCTCTTTCCTCTTCTACCAATGTTGTGATATCAAATGTTAGACTCCTCTTTCCTCTTCTACCAATGTTGTGATATCAAATGTTAGACTACTCTTTCCTCTTCTACCAATGTTGTGATATCAAATGTTAGACTACTCTTTCCTCTTCTACCAATGTTGTGATATCAAATGTTAGACTCCTCTTTCCTCTTCTACCAATGTTGTGATATCAAATGTTAGACTCCTCTTTCCTCTTCTACCAATGTTGTGATATCAAATGTTAGACTACTCTTTCCTCTTCTACCAATGTTGTGATATCAAATGTTAGACTCCTCTTTCCTCTTCTACCAATGTTGTGATATCAAATGTTAGACTCCTCTTTCCTCTTCTACCAATGTTGTGATATCAAATGTTAGACTCCTCTTTCCTCTTCTACCAATGTTGTGATATCAAATGTTAGACTCCTCTTTCCTCTTCTACCAATGTTGTGATATCAAATGTTAGACTACTCTTTCCTCTTCTACCAATGTTGTGATATCAAATGTTAGACTCCTCTTTCCTCTTCTACCAATGTTGTGATATCAAATGTTAGACTACTCTTTCCTCTTCTACCAATGTTGTGATATCAAATGTTAGACTACTCTTTCCTCTTCTACCAATGTTGTGATATCAAATGTTAGACTACTCTTTCCTCTTCTACCAATGTTGTGATATCAAATGTTAGACTACTCTTTCCTCTTCTACCAATGTTGTGATATCAAATGTTAGACTACTCTTTCCTCTTCTACCAATGTTGTGATATCAAATGTTAGACTCCTCTTTCCTCTTCTACCAATGTTGTGATATCAAATGTTAGACTACTCTTTCCTCTTCTACCAATGTTGTGATATCAAATGTTAGACTACTCTTTCCTCTTCTACCAATGTTGTGATATCAAATGTTAGACTACTCTTTCCTCTTCTACCAATGTTGTGATATCAAATGTTAGACTACTCTTTCCTCTTCTACCAATGTTGTGATATCAAATGTTAGACTACTCTTTCCTCTTCTACCAATGTTGTGATATCAAATGTTAGACTACTCTTTCCTCTTCTACCAATGTTGTGATATCAAATGTTAGACTACTCTTTCCTCTTCTACCAATGTTGTGATATCAAATGTTAGACTACTCTTTCCTCTTCTACCAATGTTGTGATATCAAATGTTAGACTCCTCTTTCCTCTTCTACCAATGTTGTGATATCAAATGTTAGACTACTCTTTCCTCTTCTACCAATGTTGTGATATCAAATGTTAGACTACTCTTTCCTCTTCTACCAATGTTGTGATATCTAATGTTAGACTACTCTTTCCTCTTCTACCAATGTTGTGATATCAAATGTTAGTCCCCTCTTTCCTCTTCTACCAATGTTGTGATATCAAATGTTAGACTACTCTTTCCTCTTCTACCAATGTTGTGATATCAAATGTTAGACTACTCTTTCCTCTTCTACCAATGTTGTGATATCAAATGTTAGACTCCTCTTTCCTCTTCTACCAATGTTGTGATATCAATGTTAGACTACTCTTTCCTCTTCTACCAATGTTGTGATATCAAATGTTAGACTACTCTTTCCTCTTCTACCAATGTTGTGATATCTAATGTTAGACTACTCTTTCCTCTTCTACCAATGTTGTGATATCAAATGTTAGACTCCTCTTTCCTCTTCTACCAATGTTGTGATATCTAATGTTAGTCCCCTCTTTCCGCCTCTTACTTCTTCTATCAATATACACATATCTAATGTTAGTTCCCTCTTTCCTCTTATACCAATGTTGTGATATCTAATGTTAGTCCCCTCTTTCCGCCTCTTACTTCTTCTATCAATATACACATATCTAATGTTAGTTCCCTCTTTCCGCCTCTTACTTCTTCTATCAATATACACATATCTAATGTTAGTGTTTTATCTTCGATATCCCATTAATGTACACATATCTTAGTTAGTTAATCGACAGAATCTGCTAACTGCACATCGAACCATTCCGTCCATAAGTACTCACATCCACTAATCATCATCTTCCCCACCGTGCGGCGGTTGTCGCCGCCAGATCTGTGCTTGTTGACTATACTTTTTTGGCTCCCTGCACAAGTCTCTTGTCTACTACAGTTCCTGTTTGACTGTCTATACTTCTTTGGCTCCCTGCACAAGTCTCTTGTCTACATAAGGTCCTGTTTGACTGTCTATACTTCTTTAGCTTCCTTCACAAGTCTCTTGTCTACTACAGTTCCTGTTTGACTGTCTATACTTCTTTGTCTTCCTGCACAAGTCTCTCGTCTAAATCAGTTCCTGTTTGACTGTCTATACTTCTGTGGCTCCCTGCACAAGTCTCTTGTCTACCACAGTTCCTGTTTGACTGTCTATACTTCTGTGGCTCCCTGCACAAGTCTCTTGTCTACTACAGTTCCTGTTTGACTGTCTATACTTCTGTGGCTCCCTGCACAAGTCTCTTGTCTACCACAGTTCCTGTTTAACTTTCTATACTTCTGTGGCTCCCTGCATAAGTCTCTTGTCTACCACAGTTCCTGTTTGACTGTCTATACTTCTGTGGCTCCCTGCACAAGTCTCTTGTCTACCACAGTTCCTGTTTGACTGTCTATACTTCTGTGGCTCCCTGCACAAGTCTCTTGTCTACCACAGTTCCTGTTTGACTGTCTATACTTCTGTGGCTCCCTGCACAAGTCTCTTGTCTACCACAGTTCCTGTTTGACTGTCTATACTTCTGTGGCTCCCTGCACAAGTCTCTTGTCTACCACAGTTCCTGTTTGACTGTCTATACTTCTGTGGCTCCCTGCGCAAGTCTCTTGTCTACCACAGTTCCTGTTTGACTGTCTATACTTCTGTGGCTCCCTGCACAAGTCTCTTGTCTACCACAGTTCCTGTTTGACTGTCTATACTTCTGTGGCTTCCTGCACAAGTCTCTTGTCTACATCAGTTCCTGTTTGACTGTCTATACTTCTGTGGCTCCCTGCACAAGTCTCTTGTCTACCACAGTTCCTGTTTGACTGTCTATACTTCTGTGGCTCCCTGCACAAGTCTCTTGTCTACTACAGTTCCTGTTTGACTGTCTATACTTCTTTGGCTCCCTGCACAAGTCTCTTGTCTACTACAGTTCCTGTTTGACTGTCTATACTTCTTTGGCTCCCTTCACAAGTCTCTTGTCTACTACAGTTCCTGTTTGACTGTCTATACTTCTTTGGCTCCTTGCACAAGTCTCTTGTCTACATCAGTTCCTGTTTGACTGTCTATACTTCTTTGGCTCCCTTCACAAGTCTCTTGTCTACATCAGTTCCTGTTTGACTGTCTATACTTCTTTGTCTTCCTGCACAAGTCTCTTGTCTACTACAGTTCCTGTTTGACTGTCTATACTTCTTTGTCTTCCTGCACAAGTATCTTGTCTACCACAGTTCCTGTTTGACTGTCTATACTTCTTTGTCTTCCTGCACAAGTCTCTTGTCTACTACAGTTCCTGTTTGACTGTCTATACTTCTTTGTCTTCCTGCACAAGTCTCTTGTCTACTACAGTTCCTGTTTGACTGTCTATACTTCTTTGTCTTCCTGCACAAGTCTCTTGTCTACTACAGTTCCTGTTTGACTGTCTATACTTCTTTTTCTCCCTGCACAAGTCTCTTGTCTACATCAGTTCCTGTTTGACTGTCTATACTTCTTTGGCTCCCTTCACAAGTCTCTTGTCTACATCAGTTCCTGTTTGACTGTCTATACTTCTTTGTCTTCCTGCACACGTCTCTTGTCTACCACAGTTCCTGTTTGACTGTCTATACTTCTTTGTCTTCCTGCACAAGTCTCTTGTCTACTACAGTTCCTGTTTGACTGTCTATACTTCTTTGGCTCCCTGCACAAGTCTCTTGTCTACATCAGTTCCTGTTTGACTGTCTATACTTCTTTGGCTCCCTGCACAAGTCTCTTGTCTACTACAGTTCCTGTTTGACTGTCTATACTTCTTTGTCTTCCTGCACAAGTCTCTTGTCTACTACAGTTCCTGTTTGACTGTCTATACTTCTTTGGCTCCCTGCACAAGTCTCTTGTCTACTACAGTTCCTGTTTGACTGTCTATACTTCTTTGGCTCCCTTCACAAGTCTCTTGTCTACATCAGTTCCTGTTTGACTGTCTATACTTCTTTGTCTTCCTGCACAAGTCTCTTGTCTACCACAGTTCCTGTTTGACTGTCTATACTTCTTTGTCTTCCTGCACAAGTCTCTTGTCTACTACAGTTCCTGTTTGACTGTCTATACTTCTTTGGCTCCCTGCACAAGTCTCTTGTCTACATCAGTTCCTGTTTGACTGTCTATACTTCTTTGGCTCCCTGCACAAGTCTCTTGTCTACTACAGTTCCTGTTTGACTGTCTATACTTCTTTGTCTTCCTGCACAAGTCTCTTGTCTACTACAGTTCCTGTTTGACTGTCTATACTTCTTTGGCTCCCTGCACAAGTCTCTTGTCTACTACAGTTCCTGTTTGACTGTCTATACTTCTTTGGCTCCCTTCACAAGTCTCTTGTCTACATCAGTTCCTGTTTGACTGTCTATACTTCTTTGTCTTCCTGCACAAGTCTCTTGTCTACCACAGTTCCTGTTTGACTGTCTATACTTCTTTGTCTTCCTGCACAAGTCTCTTGTCTACTACAGTTCCTGTTTGACTGTCTATACTTCTTTGGCTCCCTGCACAAGTCTCTTGTCTACATCAGTTCCTGTTTGACTGTCTATACTTCTTTGGCTCCCTGCACAAGTCTCTTGTCTACTACAGTTCCTGTTTGACTGTCTATACTTCTTTGTCTTCCTGCACAAGTCTCTTGTCTACTACAGTTCCTGTTTGACTGTCTATACTTCTTTGGCTCCCTGCACAAGTCTCTTGTCTACATCAGTTCCTGTTTGACTGTCTATACTTCTTTGGCTCCCTTCACAAGTCTCTTGTCTACATCAGTTCCTGTTTGACTGTCTATACTTCTTTGTCTTCCTGCACAAGTCTCTTGTCTACCACAGTTCCTGTTTGACTGTCTATACTTCTTTGTCTTCCTGCACAAGTCTCTTGTCTACTACAGTTCCTGTTTGACTGTCTATACTTCTTTGGCTCCCTGCACAAGTCTCTTGTCTACATTCAGTTCCTGTTTGACTGTCTATACTTCTTTGGCTCCCTGCACAAGTCTCTTGTCTACTACAGTTCCTGTTTGACTGTCTATACTTCTTTGTCTTCCTGCACAAGTCTCTTGTCTACTACAGTTCCTGTTTGACTGTCTATACTTCTTTGGCTCCCTGCACAAGTCTCTTGCTCTACTACAGTTCCTGTTTGACTGTCTATACTTCTTTGGCTCCCTTCACAAGTCTCTTGTCTACATCAGTTCCTGTTTGACTGTCTATACTTCTTTGGCTTCCTGCACAAGTCTCTTGTCTACCACAGTTCCTGTTTGACTGTCTATACTTCTTTGTCTTCCTGCACAAGTCTCTTGTCTACATACAGTTCCTGTTTGACTGTCTATACTTCTTTGGCTCCCTGCACAAGTCTCTTGTCTACATCAGTTCCTGTTTGACTGTCTATACTTCTTTGGCTCCCTGCACAAGTCTCTTGTCTACTACAGTTCCTGTTTGACTGTCTATACTTCTTTGTCTTCCTGCACAAGTCTCTTGTCTACTACAGTTCCTGTTTGACTGTCTATACTTCTTTGGCTCCCTGCACAAGTCTCTTGTCTACTACAGTTCCTGTTTGACTGTCTATACTTCTTTGGCTCCCTGCACAAGTCTCTTGTCTACATACAGTTCCTGTTTGACTGTCTATACTTCTTTGTCTCCTGCACAAGTCTCTTGTCTACCTACAGTTCCTGTTTGGACTGTCTATACTTCTTTGGCTCCTGCACAAGTCTCTTGTCTACTACAGTTTCCTGTTTGACTGTCTATACTTCTTTGGCTCCTGCACAAGTCTCTTGTCTACTACAGTTCCTGTTTGACTGTCTATACTTCTTTGGCTCCCTTCACAAGTCTCTTGTCTACCACAGTTCCTGTTTGACTGGCTATACTTCTTTGTCTTCCTGCACAAGTCTCTTGTCTACATCAGTTCCTGTTTGACTGTCTATACTTCTTTGGCTCCCTGCACAAATCTCTTGTCTACTACAGTTCCTGTTTGACTGTCTATACTTCTTTGGCTCCCTTCACAAGTCTCTTGTCTACTACAGTTCCTGTTTGACTGCCTATACTTCTTTGGCTCCCTTCACAAGTCTCTTGTCTACTACAGTTCCTGTTTGACTGTCTATACTTCTTTGGCTCCCTGCACAAGTCTCTTGTCTACTACAGTTCCTGTTTGACTGTCTATACTTCTTTGGCTCCCTGCACAAGTCTCTTGTCTACTACAGTTCCTGTTTGACTGTCTATACTTCTTTGGCTCCCTTCACAAGTCTCTTGTCTACTACAGTTCCTGTTTGACTGTCTATTCTTCTTTGGCTCCCTGCACAAGTCTCTTGTCTACTACAGTTCCTGTTTGACTGTCTATACTTCTTTGGCTCCCTGCACAAGTCTCTTGTCTACTACAGTTCCTGTTTGACTGTCTATACTTCTTTGGCTCCCTGCACAAGTCTCTTGTCTACTACAGTTCCTGTTTGACTGTCTATACTTCTTTGGCTCCCTGCACAAGTCTCTTGTCTACTACAGTTCCTGTTTGACTGTGTATACTTCTTTGGCTCCCTTCACAAGTCTCTTGTCTACTACAGTTCCTGTTTGACTGTCTATACTTCTTTGGCTCCCTGCACAAGTCTCTTGTCTACTACAGTTCCTGTTTGACTGTCTATACTTCTTTGGCTCCCTGCACAAGTCTCTTGTCTACTACAGTTCCTGTTTGACTGTCTATACTTCTTTGGCTCCCTGCACAAGTCTCTTGTCTACTACAGTTCCTGTTTGACTGTCTATACTTCTTTGGCTCCCTGCACAAGTCTCTTGTCTACTACAGTTCCTGTTTGACTGTCTATACTTCTTTGGCTCCCTGCACAAGTCTCTTGTCTACTACAGTTCCTTAGCGACTCAATGAGCATTCTCAAGAGGATAGAGGATTGGTCGATCCGAAGAGAGTGTTTACTGTCTCTGGAGCGGTTTCGGCTGGCAAAGATTAGTTTCATTTTCGTGCCTGAGCATGCGGCAGTACAACGAAATCAGCGGGCTGACAGACTTGCAGGTGAGGCTACTGTGGAGGCGGACGAGCCATGGACCAGGCTGATATACGAGAAGTATGAATTAAATTTGGTGGTACGGCGGTAAAGCTGTGGGAAAAGGAAACAATAAAAAATAACACAAAGTAATGCAGCTTTACAGAACAAGATTACGAAACATACAGGACGTTGCGGCGACTAGCCTTCATCAGCAAACAAATACATACACAAAACACAACATATAGTCACGGAGAAGACACTCCGGTAACTATATTAAGGCACCAGGACGGGATGAGACGAATAAAAAGATGAAGAAATGAGAGCAATAAAGAGAAAATAAACATATGGGGGCGGGGGGGGGGGGGGGGGGGAACTGTTGCTACGTATCTCAGAGTCCGAGGCTGTATTGCTACCACGAATGTCATCTTTATCCTCTGTTATACATAACCGTGGCAGTCTGAGGGTCATGGGGACCGAGGTAGGGGATGATACCAGGGTAGTGGGCTACGAGAAGTAAGTCGTTCGCGAGAACCAAGTGATGACTGTGAATCTACAACCGTGATTAGGCTGCGAGAACAGCAAATTAAAAGAGGTGTGGCCAAACAAGAACACTACGCGGGAAGCCAAAGAAGATTAATAAACCAACACAGAACTGGTGTCGTGAACCGCTACACGCTGCGGGATTTGCTGAGGAGGGGATCCGAGCACTTATGGACTGAATCGTTCGATGTGCAATGAGGATGATCTGTCGACTAACTCAAATTTTATACTGTAAACACAGACAACTTAACGATAAATAGCATTGTTTATGTAATAATAAATGTGTCAGGAAAACTCTAGAGATCATTGCTGGACCTATAGAAACCGTTCTTTGTGCAATGCTCCCCACGGGCGTGTTGCGGAGAGATGTTGAGCGCGGTGGTGTTAAACCCGGTACAATGAAGTCAATCCTTTATCGTTTAACTTTTAATATATAGTAATATAAGCAACGTTGATATATTGAACGTATCTGTAAAATAATACCAGTAGAAAAGCGTCATGGTCGCCAATGTCTGCTCCAGCACTCTAAGAAGATATCTGAGTGAGTGTAAGTGGAACGCTGGGTAGAGTGACCGTTTGTAGATCAAGGTGAATGGAACGCTTGAAATAGTGACAATTTGTGGATGAGGGTCATTTAAACGCTGGAGAAAGTGACAATTTGCTGATTAGGGTGAATTGAATGCTGGACAAAGTAACAATTTGCTACATAAAGTGTCTTTTTGTGGATGAGGGTCAAAATAACGCTGGACAACGTGACAATTTGAAACAAAGAAATAGACACGGAAACTGCCCAAAGTGGTGCTTCAAAATTAAAATGATGAGACCAAACTATATTAAATAAAACGACGTCATATTGGGTTTAAATCTCTGGAAGATTCCTTGAAGTGCGTTCAAATCATGCGTGTTTTGGTACTCCGGGTTTGAGTTAACCGATGCAAGTATACAGATGGCTGGCATTAGTTCCGCTAGTTCCCGGCCTGCACATATCTTAAATCTTTATGTCGTCGCTGTCAACCAGACCAACATACATAATTACATTTTCAAGGTTTTTGTGTTCAAGTTCTCAGCTCTGAGTTCTCTCATCCGTCAATATTTATGTACCACGCGCTGCTTAGAGTGGCTGAACGAAACGACGCAAATGTATCAAATTGCATGTAGTGGTTCCCACTTGCCTGCCTCTCCGGGGTTATATCGTGTGTTAAAGTAATCTGGCTTCCCAGGTTGACACAACCTAAAATAGATACTAGAAAATATTCTGGGAATTTAAGGCGTTCGGCGTGGTATTGACAACAACACTCACCAAGTGTCCATTGGTCCATAAAATATGGGGCCCTCACCATATATCCAAGGCTTTGTGCTAGTGACTGCTATGACTGTGTACTAGGTATTACTTTGTCTATGTCCTAGTTATTATTTAGTATGTGTCCTGGGTATTACTTTGTCTGTGTACTAGATATTACTTTGTCTATGTCCTAGTTATTATTTAGTATGTGTCCTGGGTATTACTTTGTCTGTGTACTAGGTATTACTTTGTCTGTGTCCTAGCTATTATTTTGTCTGTGTCCAAGTTATCACTTTCACACTTTACGTAGACTCTTCTATGACTGCGTCCTATGTATTACTTTGTGTCCAAGCTATCACTGTCACATTATACGTAGACTGTTATAACTGTGTCCTAGGTATTACTTTGTCTGTGTCAAAATTATCACTTTCACTCTTTACGTAGACTGTCGGGATTCAAACCCCTCTCCTCCATATATCGAGACTAGTTCGAGGAAGTAAACCAGTTCATTGAGCCAGGTACTGTCATCATGTGAAGGCAGCCAGTTCGAACCTAGGTGTGTCTATAGATTTCAATATGTTTACTATCTAGCACATATTCTGATCTGTGCTTCTTTCCCCTACTTCTACAACTGACAATCAATACCTGTGAATTGATGTTGTGTTCGTTCGACCCCTGGACAATAGCACCTTTCAAACAACACCGCTGGGATGACGACGACTGCTAACCCAACAGCCTTCGAATATCAACAAAACCACATCCGCAGGAATTTACAAGCAAAACCCAACCTGGCGTTGCACATCTTAGGCTATTATGTTAATCTGATCTTTGTAGTTCGTCGTGCATGTTATTTTCTCATCTCACATGTTAGTTTATCGTCTGACGTGTTAGTTTCTCGTCTGACGTGATAGTTTCTCGTCTCGCATGTTAGTTTATCGTCTCACATGTTAGTTTCTCGTCTCACATGTTAGTTTCTCGTCTGACGTGATAGTTTCTCGTCTCACATGTTAGTTTCTCGTCTCACATGTTAGTTTCTCGTCTCACATGTTAGTTTCTCGTCTCACATGTTAGTTTCTCGTCTCACATGTTAGTTTCTCGTCTCACATGTTAGTTTCTCGTCTCACATGTTAGTTTCTCGTTTGACGTGATAGTTTCTCGTCTGACGTGATAGTTTCTCGTCTGACGTGATAGTTTCTCGTCTGACATGATAGTTTCTCGTCTGACGTGATAGTTTCTCGTCTGAAATGTTAGTTTTTCGTCTCACGTGTTAGTTATTCGTCTCACGAAGCGCCAGTGGGTAGAATCGGCTGATTGCACTGCGTGCTTGTTTTTTTTACAAGCGCTCCATCGTCTACTCCTTAGTTCTCATTTTTGGTTGTTTATTTTGTTTTTTATATTACGTTAAGTCTAACACAGACATGTGTCCATGAGTATACAAATTGTCACTTTCTGAACATGCTATTGCGTCTAGTAACGGCTACTTTCTGACTAATTTGCGTAACCAGACATCAATGTTATGTGTATACTAATTGCCACTTTCTCATTATTTAACATTAACAAGCGTTCATGTCTATGTGTATACTCATAGCCACTTTCTTGTAGCTGTCTTTCGGAATTTGTTTCATCTTATAAGTGAAATGTCTTGTCTTGTGTTGCTGACTTATGTCAATTATCTATCACATCTTCAAACCATCTGCCTTGTGATGTTCCTCTTCTCCGCTTCTCCTGTAACCTCCATTCACAGCATCTGTTCCAGGCACTCATGACTTTTACACCGTCCATTTTCCTCACTTTTATACAGGAGTTAAAGACCAGGGAATCCGCTCCATCGCCCCAGGCTACATCCGCGTGGCTCGGTCTTCTCTCCGCTGATGAACCTGTCTAAAGGGTAGCACAGAGCACGAAATCCTTAGCTCCAGCGACAACCGCCCGGGGTTTACGAAAAGATTGCTCTCGTGAACCAAATGAAGTAGTGCTAAAACGAACACGGGACCGTTGTAGTCCGAGGGATGGCGACTTAACCACTTCACCACGGAGCGACCTTCAGGTGTCTTTCTCTTAACAGATTCAACGCCAAACAAGAAATAGGTTTGGATAAAACAATCATGTATGGCGGAAAATGGGAAGAAAGAGTGTGTCACAGTTACGACTTTTAGTTGTTAATATGGTAACCCATATATATCCTATGGCAATCAATCAGTTAACAATCATATTTCTCCAATATCTAATTCTTGTCGGACAGATCTGTTCCGTTCAACGAATTGTTAACCCTCTTATGTGGCATTTCTGTTCAGCCACGCAAGTCTTCCTTCCAGCACCTATGTTAACTCATTCAGTGCGGAAGGATAATATGTCGCCAAAGGTGACGTACCATTTAGACAGAAGGACGATATATCGCCAAACTAGGGTCATAGTGTTATTTCGTTTTGTTTCGTGGTACCTTCCGCAATTTTAATACTAAATTAACGGACATTCATATTATAATACTTGTTCATGTGAGTGTGTTCCATGGTTGGTCCAAACCTGGATTTTGTTTGGCTCTGTTTCAGTGAAATATCGACATTGACTGCTCGTTTTCTAGGCAGTTGTGTAGAACAGGGGCCGGAGAGCTTCTTGGTTTTACCAAGGATATTTGAATATGTCTAACATCATTCTCTGGCATTAGACACATATCAACGTAAACATTAGCCTGCTGTATTTGGTCACACATTTAATTAATACACCCCTAATGTGATGGCTGCCGGCTTCCTGGCCTAGAGGTTAGCGACTTTTCTCCGTAATCTCGTATACTCTCGTAAGTAACGTGACGACGGTGAGATTCAGCAGTGGTTCGAATCGCGTCGGTAACTTACGGGGTATGTGAGCCGGCCGCTCAGAAAGCAATGGCAAACTACTGAGCGTAATCTTGCCAAGAAATCAACAATCAACTGAAAGATGCTGATGTTGACAGCGATGTCCTGTAAAGGATATGCAAAACATTAATGTGATGGCTGGAGCTGCTGCTCTTTGGTGAGGCGTGTAATGTGTGAGCTGGTATTACAGATGTTGCTACTATATTTACTATATAGGCCAGCTCCGCGGCGAAGAGGTTACGGGCGCGGTTCGTAATCCCACATACCCGCATTCGTAAAACAGCTGTGGGTGGTTTGGCAGCACACCGCTTTGTGTTGGTCTCCCACACAATGGTATGAGCGCCGGTCGTTCAGATAGCAATGGCAAACTACTGAATGCAAACTTACCAAGAAATCACAAACAGCAACACACACACACACACACACACACACACACACACACACACACACACAAATGATGGGACTGACTGCAACGTCATGTACAGAACATGCAGCTAACTAACTACATTTATTAATAATTGTCTATAAAGCTCTTGATTTATTGAATTTGGAGTCCCGACTGCGGTTGCCTTAGCAATGCCAAATCAAATGATTTTGCGGGCCTTGTGCTGCCCGCGGGCCGGACTTTTCCCGCCCCGGCATAGAAGGTAGTCTGTCATTGCTGTCTTTCTTGCCGTAAACATACCGGTCCGGGGCCGTTACTTTTGTCGCTATAGAAAGATCCCCTGCCTGCGGTCGCGAGCTTCACACCGTAACCATCAACAAGGCATTGGCTGTTCTCTATCTCAACCTATCGCATTGCCATTGTGACTGTCATTTAGCACCACTCTGCATACAAACCTCTGTCCATGACGTTCTCCACATCTACCAAAACCCGCATCACGCTGTCTGCGGCTTACCCGTCATGTCACCGTTGTGTGCAGTACTGGTGCGGTACTGGTACTGTACTGGTGCGCGATAAGGCAGATATAGCCAGTGCCCTTTCGGTTCATGTGTATAGTGCCGCGCAACAGATAAATCATAATGGCCTAGAGTGGTTGGTCCAGCAAGGAGTGACCAGAGGGTCTGGCAGACTCTCAGGACTCTGAGGAAAGGGACACATAATCAGACGGCTAGTGGTACCTTTAGTACTGGGACTCTTTGCTAGCTGTTGAAGATTAGACGGAACACGTATGGGAATGACCGGAGTGCTAAGAGGTCGGTTCTTGTCTCAACTCTCTGCCATTTCGTTAAGGGTGAAGTGGACTTATTGCTACAAAGTGAATCATTCCTAATAATTGTGTTGCCCTCCTCCCATTTTCTGGGCAATGAGACCGCATATTGGTCTGTTAGAAGCGAACCTCAGACCGCCACACCTCTATGGAGACTCCTAGAAAACAGAGAACTTCAATTATGAAACAATGACTGTAACACCGTCTAAACAATAACTGTAACACCATAGAAATAATGACTATACCATCAACTAAAATGATTGTAACACCATCTAAACAATGATTGTAACACCGTCTAATCAATGATTGTAACACCATCTAAACAATGATTGTAACACCATCTAAACAATGACTGTAACACCACCTAAACAATATCTGTAACACCATCTAAACAATGATTGTAACACCATCTAAACAATGTCTGTAACGCCATCTAAACAATATGTGTAACACCATCTAAACAATGATTGTGTCATAGGAGGTAGAATATTAAGGACAGTAAGGATTTAATTTCCTATACTTAAGTGCTCAAAGACAAAGAAGCGCAACACTGACTATTAATGGGCCAGAGAAGAAAAGGACAATAAGGAGAAATAGAGAAAGAGCACTATGTATATCCTCCTCTGTTAACAAGAAAAGGGGTAGAATTTAGACAGAAGATTCCAGGAGTTCTTAGGGCGGGGGATGTACTGTTGTACACCCCAGACAGAAGATTACACTGCTGGACTGTAGCAGGATCAATGAGTTTACACAACAAACTACAGACTAAACAAAACAAATTAAGAACAGCAAAATTAGGTTTTTATTGACAGAACTGCATGGTTTAGGGACAAACAGGCATCTTGACATGTCACATAATTGACATACACAGAAATGGGAACCTATGTTCCCACAGTAATCACTGCTGCCTAACATCGCTACGCACATGACTAGGTACCCATCTTCACAAACCAACAAGGACATGGCAACAACAGAGCCTTAACGTAAACAACAACATAACAGCAGGTATGGACTCTCTATTTTAATCATCTCAGGACTCATGGACAGTTGGTACATACAGAAATGGGAATCTGAAAGCCCACAGTTAGAGATAACTGCTGCCTAGTACTAACTACAGGGGCGGTCTCTAAATGACAGTGAGACCTCAATCATGTTCAGTTGAGTCGAAGGGCACCCTCAATACCCACAAGACACCCGCATCACATAAGTCGACTGGGACCAGATACAGCGAAAAACCATAACATAACGAGTAACAAAACTATAACCCTAACAGCAGAGATATAGTGGCATAAACACGCATAAACAGGTATACGAAGGGGATATGAATGGGTATACGAAAGGGAGTGTGAGTGGCCTACGACATTAACCAGAGCCGGGGCTCAAGTTTGCTCTACAACCCACAAACATGGCCACTACCTGCAATGCATGACAAGGTACAACATCTAATTAATAATCATCAAAGAATCAATATTTGCATCAACACATGGACTTCACAGGACAACAACTACAGCAACGGTGTATGCAAACAGTGTCCTTGTGGCACAAACATAGACATGGACTGTGTAAGTTCACACCAACCACATGATACTTCAACTGGACAACAATGACATGGATAGGTTATAGGATATACTCCACATAAAATATAAACAGAGCACACACGCTCTACAGCATCCTTCGGAGTGATTGGGCCCACAATTAATGCAACAGCCACCACCATATCATGGGACAATCTTAATGTGAGGGCGGATCATCCCTCGTCACAATGCTCGCAGCCTTTCCTGGCTTCTCATCTAACTCAATATTTACTTCTTGAACATTCTCAGTTCAGGGGGGGGGGGGGGGGTCATTACCTACAGATCTCTGACACAACACAACTTCTCATCCCCAACACCACAGGCTGAGAATATCACTCATAAATTACACAGCAACACTCATCAACTAGTCAAAATCAACACCGAACACAACTCAGCTACACCGGTGTACCACGACTCTAACAGGACAACACCATTTGAACATGTACATACAGGACATAAACACAGTCCAATGCACCAACAGCAATCAAGCAGACATAGGATATGCAATTCAACATGACATCACCAACTAGATGTGTCATTGTACTGATGACAACTAGGCAACATCACTATACCAGAAGTACAGTTCTACACATAACACCAGCAACAATCAGGACACAGGCTATAACATAAGTCACCGCCAACAACTCAGACATATAACACCACATAAAACCATCACAATCATCAAATGATCGCTCTCACCATAGCCATCACCACAATCACAATCATCTTAGCTGACATCACTACATGGTCACCCTCACCATGACAAAGCTCTCAATAATACCCCAGATTCATTACGGGTGCCTTATTCAGCACCTCTTGCTGGTCAGGAGACTTATTCTTACTAAGTTCACATGTGTCCAACCTGAGCAACACAGATCATTATCCCCATGAACACTATTATAATCATAAACCACCCTATCATGTGTAGTGTTCAACCTGGCACCTTCATCACTACATCCAGTCATGAATAATTATTACCATAGCTCCATTTATCTAGAAGAACATAACATACATTGTCATCAAGCACCATATATCTATTACTTTCACCGTGCCACTCTACACCTTCGTACGCCAGCAATCACTATAGGTTTGGCGTTCTTGAGTCATGATAAGTCATCTAACATAATGGAGGCGTCTCTCCTGCCCTGGCACCCTTTACTTTCCATTACATGTGAGATATCTCAATACCTCAGTACATTATAATATAAAGACACCGGCCTTCCCCTTTCTTGTGGGAAGTTAAATCATAAACACATCTGTACCATGTTTCCAGCTCAACTTCATGTTCCTCATTATAGACCAGACTGGTATAACCACCCAATGATGTACTTTGCCTCCCTCTTGCTGACTGTACAGTCCACCTGGAACAGCCCTGGTTACCCCAGGCCATTCAATCTACAGTTATTTTCAACCTCACCATGCTACTATAATAATGGCATTATATTATATATATCCTGCACACCTAATCTGACCACCTTCATACAGGAATACCACCCAAATAGAATTAATCATAACCTAATATTTTATGCAACAGTGCTCCCTATTTTCCTCTAAACAGCCCCAACCATTATTTCATTATTTCCTCATATTTTATGCTAGTGCTCTGTATTTTCCTCTTGTCAGAACACAGACTTTACAGGACAATACCTACATCCTCCTCTACTCTGGACTATGATACTACATATTTTTAATACTGTATTGAATCGTGGCTATATCAAATTCTATAGAACTACCAAACACAGTACAGTATCGATATTTGATTACTTCCAATCCGTACTGCACTGTCTGCTACCTTAAATCTAAAAACCTACAAATATACACACCGTCGTATGAGAACATCCTTTGTCCTGGATCTTCAACAACTACCCCTGGTATTAGTTTTCTTACTACATCCCTGCCAATCTGCAGAGTAGCACTTTTACAGTTACTAATTGAGGCGAACCCATGTTGTTGTCATTCTGCCGATCATCGCCATTTTACTTGTGAAAATAAATACTAATTTTAGTCACTCAGGAACAGAAGAGTTCCTCATTCTCATTGGCACCTTGCCGTCTTGACAGACGATAGTTTGTGCTCTAAAAAGGCATAATAACCTTTAACTATGGCGGTAGCGAGTGTGACTGATAAGGCCAATTTGCGCTGTAAATGTCCGTTCACAGTGGGTGCATGTGAACACGTGGTCATTTCCACCATCATGCACCATCTTACGTCTCAAACGCTTGGTGTGTGACTTTTCTGCAATAATTTTCTCCTTTGACTTTATTCCATTTCTGATATTTGCCCTCCACGCAACACGTTCAGCGGCGACTTGCTCCCAATGTGCATTATCAATGCCTGTATCAATCATGTCCCGCTTACACACATCTTTGTATCGTAGTAGAGGCCGACCCTGAGATCTCTTACCCATCTGTAATTCACCAAAAAAGATATCCTTTGGTATTCTACCATCATCCATCCTCCTAAGATGTCCTATCCATCTAAGTCTACGAAGACTGAGCATGGAATAAACTGTCACACAACCTGATCTTTCCAATACTTCAGTATTTGTGATTTTGTCTTGCCACTTAATACCAAGAATTCTTCGCAGACACCGCATATGAAAGCTGTTTAAATTGTTCTCTTGGTGTGAGTAAGTTGTCCAGGTTTCACTGCCATAGAGAAGAGTACTAAGGACACAGGCTTGATAGACAAGGACTTTTGTTTTGGCAGTAAGCTTCCTGTTCTCCCAGACTCTTTTTCTTAACCTGTTCATTGTTGTTGCTGCCTTACCAATCCGGATGTTGATTTCCTGATCTAGGGATAATTTGCTATTTACCACTGATCCTAGATATGTAAAATGGTCTACTATCTCTAGTTCGGCGTCGTCAATAAAGATTGATGGTACCCCATGTGCACCTTGTGACATAATCTGTGTCTTCTTTTTGCTAATTGTTAAACCAAATTCAGAACAAGCATTGGAGAATGCAGATAGTAGACATTGCAATTCTTCCTCAGAGTGGGTCGTAACTGCAGCATCATCTGCAAAAAGCAACTCTCTGATCAGTACCCTCCTAATTTTGGTCTTAGCCTTCAATCTCTGAGCATTGTAGAGGCCGCCATCTGAGCGTGAGTGAATGTATATACCACCATCCTGATCACGAAATGCATATTTCAGTAGAAGTGAAAAGTATATTCCAAAGAGGGTGGGAGCTAGTACACAACCTTGCTTAACTCCACTCTTGATTTCAAATTCTTCAGAAGTTGCACCATCAAACTTGATTATACCCTTCATGCCTGTGTGGAACGATTCCACAATGGACAGAAGAGTTGGTGGGCAGCCAATCTTCTTTAGTGCCTTGAACAGACCCTCACGACTGACCAAATCAAATGCCTTTGTGAGGTCGATGAAGGCAATAAACAGTGGTTGATTCTGTTCACGGCATTTTTCTTGCATTTGTCGCAATGAGAATATCATATCAGTGGTAGACCGGTTCTGTCGAAAGCCACACTGTGATTCGGGGTAGACTTGATCTCCTAGGACTTGAAGTCTGCGCAGAACAATTCTGGCAAATACTTTTCCAACAATACACAGAAGTGAGATACCCCTATAGTTGTTACAGTCGCTCCGATCACCCTTGTTCTTGTACAGCGTTATGATGTTTGAATCTTTGAAATCCTGTGGGACTTGTCCTTCACGCCAGCATAGCTCTATTAGCTGGTGGATCTGTAGAGTGAGTGTTTCTTGCCCACTCCTGATAACCTCTATTGGAATCCCATCCTTACCTGGAGCCTTGCCAGATGCAAGTTCATTTATAGCACACTTAACTTCTGTTATGGTGGGAAGTGTGTCCAGGTGGTCAAGAGTTGGTAGAGCCTCTATGGCATTTAGGGCATCATCCGCTAGTTTGGTCTCACTTGAGTAAAGCTCCAAATAGTGCTCAACCCATCTGTCCATCTGCTGTTTCTTATCAGTGATAACTTCTCCAGTCAAGGTTTTCAGCGGTGCACTTCTTTTGATCACTGGACCACAGGCTTTCTTTATTCCTTCATACATGCTTCTTATGTCTCCCTTATCACTTGCGATTTGAATGGACTCACATAACTTGATCCAATAATCATTTGCACACTGCCTGGCAGCCTTTTGCACATCCTTCCTAGCTTGCCTTAGCTCACTCAGAGTGTTACGCGTTGGTCTTTCCTTGTTTCTTAAGAGAGCTTTCTTCTTCTTATCAATCAAGGGCTGCAGAGTCTCGCTGTTGGCCGCAAACCAGTCCTGCCTCTTATGATCCACAGTGCCGTAAACCCCTACGGCAGTTTTATAAAGAGTTTCCTTAATTTGACCCCACTTTTCATTTACTGTACAATTTTCTGGTGTATCAGTGAAAGCGTCTTCAAGTTGCTGTTGAAACTGAAAGCACTTTTCAGGATCATGAGTGTTAATAATATTAATCCTGGGGCTAGATTTGTGTTTAGCTGTGTAGATTCTCTTTGGTCTCAGTCTAACTCTTGCAACAACCAAAGAATGATCTGTATCACAGTCAGCACTGTGGTAACTACGAGTCAATGATATATGGTTCAGATGTTGTCTCCGTGTGATGATGAAGTCCAGCTGGTGCCAATGGCCGGATCTTGGATGTTTCCATGTGACCTTATGCATCTCTTTTGTTTTAAAAAAAGAGTTAGTAATACATAGGTCATTACTGGTGCAATGCTCCAGCAGCCTTTGCCCATTTTCATTCATGCGACCGATGTTGTATTTTCCAAGGGACACTGGCCATGAACTCGAGTCCTTGCCCACACGAGCATTGAAATCACCGAGCATATAAATGTAGTCAGATTTTGGAACTGCCTTGATCACGGAGTCTAACTCCTCATAGAACAAATCCTTCACATCATCAGAGGAATCGAGTGTCGGTGCATATGCAGTAATAATGGTGGCAAACCCACAAGAGGTTGCCAAGCGCAGGGATAATAGTCTTTCATTTCCTCCTGCTGGAATTTCAATCATTCCCAGTAGCGAATTCTTCACTGCAAAGCCCACACCGTGTTGCCTTTTTTCTGCCTGCCCTCTACCCTTCCAGAAAAAGGTGTAGTTGTTTTCCCTGAGTGACCCTTCCTCAGCGAGGCGAGTCTCCTGCAGGCCAGCAATATCAATGTTAAGACGATTGAGTTCGGCATCAATCACAGCCGTTTTTCTCACATCGTCAATATTGGTCAAGTCAGTGGAAAATCCTGGACACATGGTTCTCACGTTCCAGGTTGCAAGCCGTAGCTTGAGGTTTCTATTTTTATTTTTGTTTGTACCTGGTGCATTGGTTTTACAGCCTGCGATTCAGATTTTGTCCTAGCCCCAAGCACCCATTGAAGCAGGCAGGCTGTGGCGGATCAGCACCCAATTGGCTGGGGGCTGCCCAGCTTGAGGCGGGCGGTAGCTGATCAGTGACACCTATAGGTGTCTCCCACCGTCAGAGGCAACGCGTGGCGCCCCATGTCTACGCCAACTGACAAGGACTTATAACCCGTAACAGTTGCCTCTCGCTTTGATTCCGAGACCAGTTAAGACCAGGGATGGAGTTATTGCCTCTCCATAGCACAAAGCCTGGGCTAAAATATAGGGATCATGTGTTGCCCATGCAGCATGATCCCTCTCTCGGCCTGCCTAGTTCACTCCAGAGGAAAGGTAACACCCCTACATCTGGAACAAGACAAGCTGCAGAAGCTGCCGGATCAGCAAAGCATTGCTCTAACTGTCCGCCTGTCGGAGCTTCGATCCTAGACCAGTCGCCAACCAAGGCTTAGGGCCTGGTCAGCCCTGCCATGACAATTTTGTCTTTAGCTTGCATTTCCTCGCACCAGGGTAAGGCTTGTACCCTCCCAATTGTGCTCTTCCGCCCGAAGCCGTTGGCACAATGTGGGGTGTCGGGTTTGGTAAGCGCCGCCCAACGTTCGGCGCTAACAGAAACCAGGTAGTACCGTCTACTGTTATACGGTAGCTCAGTCATATCTGACTAAGACCTGACCTGCATTTCATTCACTCCTCATTCTAGGTAACACTATAAACCGAACTACACCGAATTGTACCTCAAACCTGTGGATGTTAAGTTTGGAGCTTCCAGTTGGAAACTAGCAAAGGCACCACTATCCTATCTTTAATTAAGCTATCTAAATAAATTTAACTCACCAAGAGTGGGCTTACAAATTGCCAGTCATTTTGATGGATTTCCTCGGTCCTCATGTGTGGGCCACACAAGCCAGTCATGGTTAAATCTAGAGGCATTTGTGACTCCCTGCTCTGGTCCAGTGACTGGGGAGGGCTGGTTAAAGCCTCCCTATTCTATACTACAGCGATCTACATAATCGCTCCTTCGGCCACGGTTGTCTGGTTTGGAGAGACCGGGAAACTGACACGCGCCTCTATTTATCCTCGCTTCCAGAGCGGCTTCCCATCGTACCCCAGGGCACTGCAAGGGATGCTGGTATTGGTAACATCATCATCATCATGTATCGCGCCAGACTATTACAATTGTAACACCATCTAAACAATGATTGTAACACCATCTAAACAATGATTGTAACACAATCTAAACAATATCTGTAACACCATCTAAACAATATCTGTAACACCATCTAAACAATATCTGTAGCACCATCTAAACAATGATGTTAACACTATCTAAACAATATCTGTAACACCATCTAAACAATGTCTGTAACACCATCTAAACAATGACTGTAACACCACCTAAACAATGTCTGTAACACCATCAAGGACTTAACTCCTTTCATCTATTGACATACAAGTCTAGAAGTTCTCCCAAAACTACCTGGTTTCCTTGTCGCTTTGTCTGTGCGAGAAGTTAGACAAGTGCATAATTTACTTGTGGGTTTATCTGTACGAGAAGTTAGACAAGTGCATACATTACTTGTGGGTTTGTCTGAGCGAGAAGTTAGACAGGCACATAATTTACTCGTGTGTTCATTGTGTCGAAGCTGAGACGAGCGTCTAATTATATATGTGACACTTGTTCCCCATCAGACAATTTCTCATTTGCTTGCCAAACAACAGGAGCCTGGCAAATATGTTCTTAAGACATCGGCCAACCAGTGGCTGATCAAATCCTATTACATGTCTCTTGCTGGAGTGCTGGAAATCTCGAGAACAAGTACCAGTTCGGTAAACTGACAGGTGAGAGTTCACTAAAGGGTTCAAGGCAAGAGGTTTGACTTGAATGCACCGGGTTCAATCTCCTATGGCTCAGTCTCTTTCCGCAGAGCGGTCTGCCAAACGCGTGGCACAGAGCACCAACTCTGTAACTCCTGCGACGACCCCCATGGATCTTCGAGACAACTGTTTTCGTGAACCGAATGTCGGAGTTTGAACACGAGTCCACAACACTTGGTGCAGCAGACAGACAGGCGGACGGGCGGGCGGGTGGACGGATGGGATTGGGTTTGATTAGGTAGCCAGACAGACAGACGGACAAACAGACGAATGGATGGATAGATTGATGGATGGTGGGTTTATGTACTATTTCCTTCATACCTACTAACACAATACCTGTTGATCTACCAGCTAAATTGCCTGTCTGCCCTGCTTCTCGCTGAACTAATTACCCATCACCCAGTTGATCTACTTACCCACCAACATATCTCTATTGCATCTCTACTTGCTTACTCCGGGTGCCTATGTCCTTGCCCACCCGTCTATGTGTCTGTCCACCCGTCTACGTCCTTGCCCACCCGTCTATGTCCTTGCCCACACGTCTATGTCCCGCCCAGCTGCCTATGTTTCTGCCCACCTGTCTAGTAAATCGACTGTCCTACCTATCCACCTACCTATGAGCCTATGGTGCCTCTCCAATCAGGAGTGTTGTCTCAGGTCAGTGATACGTATAGGCACAGGCTCCGCCATATTACAGAACATTCACTCGCGATTTGTCTTGTTGACAGCTTCATTACAAACCTGCACATCCATATATGCACAGATGGCCTCATTTAAATAGCTCAAGACAATTTCAGAACAGTGCACGAAACACTAGCTTGCTATGAACCACAGATGTGTATAATGTATTCACAAGTATCAGATTGTATAAATATACTGTTTATTGTTGATCGGTTTCTAATTTTAAAATTGTTGCCATGATGGAAACGCGAAGTACACATTGTACTGTGTACATTCTGAAAAACAATGTCACGTGATACTCAAAAGACACTTCATATTTTCCGCCCTCATCTTAGAAGACGATGTGTCTCAAAATCTGTCCAGCCTTGTAGTTTCAATGTTTCGCAATTTGCTGTTTCCTGTAATTCCCTTACCTTGTTGACGATGAAGTGTGCAGTTTGTGTGTGTGTGTGTGTTTAGTTTTTTTTTTTTCTCCACAAACTCCGCCGGTGAAATACCTACCGCACACACAAGAGAACAGCGTTACACGTCCCAATATCCGCTTTACAACACAACCCACACTGCCGTGTGTTAAACTTACACACGAAGGGTCGTATTTTCTTTATGGAAGCTTCGAGAACTTAGTAAGTGATAAAACTAGGCTCCGACGCATATCAGGTACCAGAGCGCCATGACCCCCAGAAGTGGTCCTTCTTTCTGGAATGTTTCGATCTTTTACTTTCCTGACATTCTCTAGGGGAGGGAGGGCCCACCCGGATCATGACTCCGGGCGTCTTTCTTCTGCCGTGGGTTCGAACCATGTTTCGAGACGTTGCGTTGTCTCGTGCTTGTCCCATAAGTGCGAACTGTGCCTGCTTCCAAGCTGGTACTCCTTCGAGGAGGTGAGACTCATGCACCCGGTACTTTGTGCCCTCACACAAATCCTAGGACTTTGGGTCTTGGGAACCCAGCTGTCTACCCGGCCGGTCGCCTCCACGCCGGAGGTCTGCTAGGTACCGGTACATGTCTTTGCTGGCATGTTGCCTTCTTCGTACCCTGTTCATGGCCCACTCTGCGACGCCGCCCATCCCCAGGAAGCAAACCCATCCCCAGAAAGAAGCCAATCCACACAATCCAACCCATCCCCAGGAAGTCAGCCCATCCCCAGGAAGTCAGCCCATCCCCAGGAAGTCAGCCCATTCCCAGGACGGCAGCCCATCCCCAGGAAGCCAGCCCATCCCCAGGAAGCCAGCCCATCCCCACAAGTCAGCCCATCCCAAGGAAGTCAGTCCATCCCCAGGAAGTCAGCCCATCTGCAGGAAATCAGCCCATCCCCAGGAGGTCAGCCCATCCCCAGGAAGCGAGCCCATCCCCACAAGTAAGCCCATCCCCAGGAAGTCAGCCTATCTGCAGGAAATCAGCCCATCCCCAGGAGGTCAGCCCATCTCCAGGAAGCCAGCCCATCCCCAGGAATCAGCCCATCCCCAGAAAGCAGCCCATCCCCACAATCAAGCCCATGCCCAAGAAGCAGCCCATCCCCATAATCCAGCACATCCCCAGGAAGTCAGCCCGTCCCCATGAAGTCAGCCCATCCCAGGAAGTCAGTCCATCCCCAGGAAGTCAGCCCATCCCCATGAAGCCAGCCCATCCCCAGGAAGCCACCCGTCCCCAGGAAGTAGCCCGTCCCCAGGAAGCCAGCCCATCCCCATGAAGCCAGCCCATCCCCAGGAAGCCAGCCCATCCCCAGGAAGCCAGCCCGTCCCCAGGAAGTAGCCCATCCCCAGGAAGCCAGCCCATCCCCATGAAGCCAGCCCATCCCCAGGAAGCCAGCCCGTCCCCAGGAAGTAGCCCATCCCCACAAGCCAGTCCATGCCCAAGAAGCAGCCCATCCCCATAATACAGCCCATCCCCAGGAAGTCAGCCCATCCCCATGAAGCCAGTTCATTCCCAGGAAGCCACCCCGTCCCCAGGAAGTAGCCCATCCCCAGGAAGCCAGCCCATCTCCAGGAAGCCAGCCCATCCCCACAATCCATACCATCCCCAGGAAGCATCCTATCCCCACAATCCAGCCCATCCCAGGAGGTCAGCCCATCTCCAGGAACCCCCAGGAAGGCAACGCTTCCTCTAGGTTACTTGATATACACATGCGCTGTATATTATTGCCATGGGGTGTTGGAACGGGGGGTAACGTAGAAGACTATCTACATGTTGTTTTATGCTCAACGCATTTCGGTCAGCGTGGCCGAAATGTTAAGAGGTCTAGCTCATAAACTTCCTGTGCGCTCACGACGGGGTAGTGGGTTAATTTCGTAAACCTGACATTCGAAATTGAACATTGATTTCTCATTTAGAAAGCAATGTTGAACTATTGAAAGTAAACTTGCTTAGACAATCAACCGTGAAACCCTTGATGATGTTAATACTGATGATGGTGTTGGTGGTGATGATGGTGATGATGTTGATGGTATTGCTGATGGTGATGTTGGTGGTGATGATGGTTTTAATGATGGTGGTGATGATGATGATGGTGCTGCTGATGATGATGATGGTGATTTTGGTGGTGAGTGATGATAGTGATGATGGTGACCCAGATAAGAGATACCACTAGTTTTTTTTAATGTTTTCGCGCTCCCCCGGTTTGAACTCAGCCGTAGTCCATACACGGTACATCTAGTAGCACTGACCTGAGTTTCGCGTGTGGATTAGCTTTCCCTATTACCAGTGTCCATCGACCCACTCCGACTTCAGAGGTAGATACTTCGAGTGGGTGTCACCTTGGCAGGGACGTTGAAGTTGTTGTCTACAGAGGCTCAGTCTTGTCGTGGTCACCTGGAGTCTGGCTTCGATCCATTTCCTTCAACTACCATCGCTGCTTTTATTGTCAGAAGGCCTTAACAGCGTGTATATTTCTTTTCTTTAAAAAAAAAAAAAAAAATCACGATGTCTATCGAAACTATTTTTTTAAAATTTATATAATCACTTTTCGTTCTTATTTTTTCTTTTCTTTGAGTAGTTTGTGAAACATCCTATGCCGGCCTGCTAGGCCAGTCTCATGTTTGGAACAGGAAAATCTGACCACGGGGAGTCCAGGCACCATATTTTATGTAAACACTCTTTGTTTACAAAAGGTCACCGTGGCCGAATGGACAAAAGTGCTAACTTAAATTTCCCATCTGCTGACGGCGGGGTATTGGAACAATTCCCTTCACCGGTCAGTAGTACTTCAACGTTAACTTCTCGTTCAGAAAGCAATGGCAAGCTACTGTATGTAAACTCGCCCAGTAAATCATCTAAATCGAAATGTCCTGCAAAGGACATACATCGTTAGCCGGCGCCTGCTTTGGGGCTAGTGAACACCTTTCACAACCCCCGGACAGAACGAGTCCAGGGTTCGGAATCAGCTACAGACGGGGGGTTTGGGAAAAGAAAAACCCAACTGCTG
>JACEFZ010011953.1:170000-187500 GCA_014155875.1 Cepaea nemoralis | reverse complement strand
TACTTCTACTTTCCATAATTATGCGGTGAAATACTTAGAATGGAATAATGAGCATTAATATGACTTATTCAACCACAATACATTACTGCAGTACTATCACAAAATTTAAATTCACTAATTTGTAATTGACTATCTCTAATTAATTCAACATAATAACAATAATCACTAAAATCCATTTCATAACGCAATTATATCCGTTAACCACACTGACAACTATCAGTTCGTGAGAGTCCGCTATTTGCACTCCTGAAATATTCTTGAATAACACCATAAACACAATTTATACTTAAAGTTCATCAAGGTTCGAATGGAGAATCGCATCACGATCCAAGTCTCTTGGATGTGTAGCTAAATACATGGTCCGAGTCATATCTTCGATATGCGATGACTCTGCCAATAATGAAAAATATGCAAACCATGTATCCACTTATCTAAACTAGATACAAAGTATTACTTAACTTATTTGCAGATTATAATAACATTGGGTGTACCATAGTTAGATGCTCTCTGAACGAATATTTCTAAACAATATATGAAAGAACAGAAACATTAAAATTTTTAAAATATATAACTGAATAACTGAATAATTGAATACAGATCTGTCTTACTATTTACTATAAACGACTGAGAATATCTGCAAGATTATTATCCTTTCCAGGAATGTGACAAATATCAAATTCATAATCCTGTAACAATAAAGACCATCTATGAATTCTTGAGTTCTTGGGATGACCAGATTTGAATATCTGTAGAGGTTTATTATCCGAAAGAGCCAGAAATTTTCTACCGAGTAGATATCTAGAGAATTTCTCAATACTCTCAATTAATGCTAAGGCCTCTAGTTCAGTAATAGCATAATTTCTTTGTGTGTCAGAAAGCTTTTTACTGAAGTAAAGAATGGGATGCAACTTTCCTTCATGTAACTGAAGTAATACTGCTGAAATAGCATGTAGACTAGCATCCGTTTGCAATACAAACTCTTTTGAAATATCAGGCAGTTTCAGAATAGGATAGGTACTGAACAGAGTTTTTATCTCTTGTAATAATCTATCATGATCATCTGTCCAAACTATTTTAGTAAGCTGACCTTTCTTCAACAGTTCAGAAAATGTTGCTGTCATATCGGCAAAATTAGGAATGAACTTCTGATAGTAATTAATCAGACCTAATATGCTTCGCAATTCTTTTTTCGTCGTTGGAGGTTTAATATTAAGAATTTTAGTAACCACCAATTGATCTGTTTTTCTAACTCCGTTAGAAATTCTATGACCAAGGAATTGTATTTCAGTAAAACCTATCTCAATTTTACTTGGTTTAGCTTTCAACCCATGTTGTTGTATTCTCTGAAATACCTGTTTGAGAATCTTGACATGTGTGTCAATATCTGACGTATGATTACAGATGTCGTCCATATAAGTCGCCACATTCGAAATTCCATTGAGTAATCTTCTCATCATGCGCATGAATGTGCTTGGTGCATTTTGTAGACCAAATGGAAGATATGCCCACTCATATAGACCTAAAGGTGTACTAAAAGCTGTAATATGCATCGACTCTTCATCCATAGGAATTTGCCAATATCCTTTGGTGAGGTCAATCTTTGAAAAGAGTTTCGAGTTTGCCATGCCCTCAATTAACTCATCTATATTTGGCATTGGTTCTGCATCTAATAGTGTCAATGCATTTACTTTTCTATAATCAACACAACGACGTAATGAACCATCCTTTTTCTTCACAATAACCACTGGAGAACAGTAGTTAGAAATAGATTTTCTAATAATTTCAGATTTATCTAATTCTGAAATCTCTGCAGTAACTTTCTCCAGATAATTTATTGGAATAGGACATGGTTTTACTTTAACAGGGACATTTGATAATAACGTTATCTTATGTTTGATACGTGATGTTTGCCCTGATATGTCAGAAAATATTGCGCTATATTCTTTTATTGCTGCAATAAGTTTTTCTTTGTCTTGTACTGACAAGTCTGGACTTATTTGTATAGATTGCCAACCACTATCACTTTTAACTGTCGGTGTTGGAATCTGTTGTTTAATAGCGTCTTCTTGCTGTTCATTTATAACCCAACAAGCTGTAGCTATTCTGTGTGGGATTTGTTGTATCACCTGTGATGTGTTGTTATCGCGTGGAATATATGGTTTCAACATATTTATGTGAAAAATTTTGTTTTCCCTTTACATCGATCTGATAATCCACATCACTAATTTTCTTAAGTATTTTAAATGGACCTAGCCATGAAGTAACTAAGCAATCTCGAGGATCAGGTAATAACAACCAGACCTCTTCTTCTTCTTTCAAGACTATTGTCTTGGCATTTCTATTATCGTACTGTCTGTACTTTTCTCCAGCTTTCTCAAGAGCCGATTATGCAATCTGGCAAGCTGTAATGATTTTAGCTCTTAACTGTGTTACCATATCATATGCTTCCCTTTTCGGGTGATCATATGTTCTATTTGTAAGCATGTCATTGTATAATAACAATGGCCCACGTGGATTTGCTCCGTATACCAGTTCGAACGGAGAAAATCCTGTACTGGATTGTGGTACCTCACGGTACGCAAATAGTACAGCTGGTAACAAAATATCCCAGTCTTTGGGTCTATCCGCTGCTACTTTTGCTAGAGTTCTTTTCAGGACTCCTATTATAATTTTCATTGACACCGTTTGTCATTGGGTGCCAAGGAAGAACTAAATACTTGTGGGATACCAAGTATTTTCATAGCCTCTTGGGTAGCTGTTGAAATAAATTGACTACCTCTATCTGATAGTATACAACTTGGGAATCCAATTCTACTGAAAATGATCAATAATGAATCTAAAATAGATCTACTCGTGATGCATTTAAGCGGAATAGCTTCTGGCCAACGAGTACAAAGATCGATCATGGTTAGGATAAATCTATTTCCTCTATCAGTAGTTGTGTTCAAAGGACCCACAGATATATATAGCAATTTTCTTGAAATGGTCGTGATGCCAAATCAGTTTTCTGAACATGTGCTTTCGGATGTTTGCCTTTTTGTGTCGTCATTTGACACAATGTACAAGAACGTACATGTGTGGTGATATCTTTGTTATATCCAGGCCAATAGAATTGTGTTAATAATCTATTAGTGGTTTTTGCAACACCCATATGCCCTGCAAATGGCGAATCATGTGCGAGTTTCAGTGCCTCTGTACGATATTTTGTTGGAAGTACTGTTTGTATGTACTGTGATGCACCTCTATTATAACGTCTAGATAAGACATTATTATCTAGGAAAAATTTCCAATTACCACGTTTAGCCTGTTTCGATGGTTCGTACATGTTCTTAACACAAGATTGTAATGTCGGATCTTGTTTTTGGTCATTCGGTAAATCAGTTACAAGTCTGATGTTATTCTGTATACTGTTATTGTCTGTCAGAAAAGATTGAGATTGATCCATTTGTCTCTGATCTTGAGCTCTTGTAACTGCATTAGCCTTTGTATGGTCAATCTCCCATTGTATTGCCTCCTCATGAGTGAATTGATTTGCATTGGGTATGTTCCCAATTAGTAACCCGGCACAATGGGTTTGGCAGCACTGCTGCATTTATTGTGCCTTCAAAATATGGTGATTGAATTGTAATTGTGGCAACTTTGTATTTTTCAATTGTGCCACCAAAAGTTCTGCAGGCGACTGTTTCACCTGTATAATCCTCTGCTTTTATCAGTCTTTGATCAACTCCGACGATTGAAGCTCCTGAATCTAGAATACATGTAGTAGCTTCACCATTCACCCATGCCTTGTGAACTTTAAGTGTGCCATTTTGAATGCTAACGGCATTCGCTTCATGAATTGTTTCAACAGGTTCGTCAACAGTCTTGTCAGTGTTGTTATCATATTGTTGTATGATAGCTGCATGTGTCTCTTCTAAATCATCTGAGGCACTACTACTCGAAAATACATATCCTGCACTCGCTTCTTTCCATGAATTTTTCACCGGACAAGACCTGCTGGTCTGCCCGTACGCCCGACAAGAGAAACATTTAATGCTCCTCTTGTAGGAGTCATACTTACTTCTCTTCTTCGCTGTGATGTCTCGAAAATAATCTGTATACCCAGTGTCACTGACGCTCGTTAAATCAATGCAACCAGTAACAGTCAAACGATAAACAAAATGGTATTACCTGGAAACGTCGTCTGAACAGCGACGAACAGAAATAAACCACTGACGAATCTTGATATTGAGATGTGGCATTTTAATAATGCGCTTTCATTTGGCGAAACTATTCAAAATGAACATGGAGTGCCCTTAAGACAGGGTCGGGTCTCCATTTACAGACATCTTTTATTTAGTTCCCAAAAATGAATTCCCTGTCTCTCATGCCTAGCTATCTTTTCCTTCCGCTTGTTCACTCATTCCTGTTCCACATATTGTCTAGGTCCTTTCTGGAATGAATCTCCGTTACCGCCGCAATCCTTGCCTCACAACCACATGGTCCCGATCTTCTTCGTATAGAACTCCTGGAAAACCAATCCCTTCGTCTCGTCTCTGCACAGCGTATCTCGTTGTTGTTTCCTGGCGCTACTTTGTTCCCGTGGGATTCCCTCTCTTATTCTGTCCACACTAGTGTACGTATGGGGAAAACCCTGTTCACCCTTTTTATGTTTGGTGGTGCGTGCCTTGTCTTGGCAATCACCACCACCACCATCACCACCACCACTACTACTACTACTACTACTACTACTACTACTACTACTACTACTACTACTACTACTACTACTACTACTACTACTACAACAACAACAACAACAACAACAACAACAACAACAACTACTACTACTACTACTGCTGCTACTGCTATTGCTGCTGTTATTACTACTACTATTACTGCTGCTGCTACTACTGCTGTCACTATTACTACTACTATTACTACTACTACTACTACTACTACTACTACTACTACTACTACTACTACTACTACTACGGCTATAACTAGTACTACCAACTACTACTACTGCTGCTGCTGCTGCTGCTGCTGCTGCTGCTACTACTACTACTACTACTACTACTACTACTACTACTACGGCTACAACTAGTACTACTAACTACTGCTACTGCTACTACTACTACTGTTGCTGCTGCTATTACTTGCACTACTACAACTATATTAATGCAGCTACCACTCGTACTACTACTACTACTACTACTACTACTACTACTACTACTACTACTACTACTACTACTACTACTACTACTACTATTACGGCTACTACTACTACTACTACTACTACTACTACTACTACTACTACTACTACTACTACTTGTTGTGGTTCTGCTTCTATTATTATTGTTGTTTCTTTCTCGCAGTGTTCTAAGCACTGGCTTTTATGGCTAACCCAGCGCTGAATGCATAAGACGAGTATACACTTTGTGTTGTACCAAGCCAACATTGTAAACAATCTGTGCATCTAACGACAGAAACTGAACATCGAAGATTTGTTCAGAGAACGAGGAAGTATAATGTTATGTTCTAAACACAGGATTATTTTCTGTGGCATTAACTGTTTGATTGTAATGTCCCACTGCATGTCCAAGTTGTTGTCTGTCCCACTCCATCTGTTGACACGTTTATATATACGTGCATGTGTGTTTCACAGATAGAGAAAACAACCACTATATGTATGAACACATTTATTGAAAAACTTTAAAATAAAAACACACCTGTCGCCACATACACAAATGTGCGATTTTTTTTTTCTTCTTCTTCTTCTTCTTCTTCTTCTTCTTCTTCTTCTTCTTCTTCTTCTTCTTCTCGTGAAAACTCATGGTGAAGAGGAGGCGCATAACCATGCATGACAAGTCATTGTAGGCCAGTGCATGTTTGAGTGGATGTTGGCTGATATTTTCTACGGTGAGAGATTACCAATCTCAGCTGTAGTCGTCTTTTACATGTCCTGGTGGCACACGGGCGCAACATGTGATTACAGGAAGGTTGTGTGTGGGCCGTTCTTGTGAAGGGCAATGTGTAACAAAACGGGAAGTAACTTGAGATGGTTTTATTTATAAAGGAATGTTGAGAATATATTGGACAGCGAAGAAAACACACGTATAAGCAGCTACAGATACTATTTGATTGTTCATCGAAGCAATAACGAAAGGAGAAATACAATTTAAAAGATTGTCTGACAAATAAAACGAAGACGTGGAATATTAGTCTTATGCAGAAAATTATAATTAAGAGAAGTAAAGGAAGATAGGGAAACGTATATATAGCTTAAATAATCGACAACAGATAACAATATAAGCATCTTTTTAATGTTGATGCATATCCTTTACAGGACATAGCAGTTAACCCAGCATTTTTTGGCTGTTTGTGATTCCTGAGCAAGTTCTTCTTCTTCTTCTTCTTCTTCTTCTTCTTCTTCTTCTTCTTCTTCTTCTTCTTCTTCTTCTTCTTCTTCTTCTTCTTCTTCTTCTTCTTCTTCTTCTTCTTCTTCTTCTTCTTCTGCGTTCATCCGGAGAGTTTTTTCTTTTTCTTTTTCGGACGAGATTGTTTTGTGCCTGTTTACAGCAGAGCTGCTTTCTTGTGCTGTTAGGTCGACACACCCGACTTCTGCGGGCATTTGTTGACCGGGTTAACCTTCCCGGGGGTTTCGGAAGACGTTTGACTCTCCCTGGTGTGGTGTTATCCCCCGTCCCAGCTGGCCTATTTAGAACAGCCGAAGACATAACGGTCAGCCCTCAAGGTAAGGCAGGGGCAGATCATGGGCATTCCCCGCCATCCAAGGAAGCTTACATAATTGCAGAGCCGACATATAGCGCTCTGTTACTGGGTTCACCCAAAGAATCGTCACGTCCTGCACATGTCTGCTTAGCCTCACTTCCGTATACTGGGCCCTCCGTTCACCACAGGCTGTTCCTCCGTAAATGCTGTCTGCAGATGACATCCACACAGTGAGCTTTCGATTCGGACTTTCCACACAATGGATTTGCTATCCAAGCACTATTCCATTTCGTGCCACTAGGACACTTTTTTCACCTTTGATGACGCCCACATAGTGAGCTTTCGATTCGGACTTTCCACGTAATGGATTTACTAGTCAAGCAATATTCCATTTCATGCCTCTGGGATACTTTTGCTATCGACATACCTGTGGTATGAATTGTCGCAGTCTAAATACTTCTTCACGCACCTTTAGATGTCAACCTGAGTGTAATTAATGTAAGCTGCGATCAACTTGAGCTTGTTGATATCTCCATAGAGCTTGTCCTCAAATGAAGCAGGTGTGGGCCAAAATATCTTTCTCTGTTCTGCATATATTGGGCACTCCTGCAGCAAATGTTTAGCTGTCATTTTACCAGTTCCACAATTACATTCATCGGTATCTCCTATCTTTAGTTTATTGTACAAGTGGTATTTCAGCCTGTTATGTCCTGTGCGGAGTCTGAATATTGCTACTTGTTCTCTTCGGTTGAGTTTGTAATATGCATCATCATTCTGGTGGCCTGGATGCTCTGATTCCCATTTGGTTCTATAAGTGCTGTTTATAAACCTCTTTGCCTCATTATAGGTAATGTCAATGTCAGGCTGAGGTAGTCGTCCGCCCTCTTTTGCTAGTCTGTCAGCCTCTTCATTTCCAGGTATACTGCAATGTGATGGGATCCACTGTATTACAACTTTTTAAATTTTATTTCTGACATAGTTCATAGAGTGCTGCTCTTAGGTCAGCTAGTTCTGTGCTGTTTTTGCTCTTCAGTATTAGTTAGTTAGTTAGTTAGTTGAGACAACTGACTTTGCATCTGTGAAGATAGCTATTTGCTTCTCTTTATTTTCCTCTATCAAGAGCATTTATGCTGCAGTTTTCAAAGCCTCTACCTCCGCTTTGAAGTTACTTGAAAATTGTCCAGTTGCCACTGTCAGTGTTTGTTTTTTCCCACTCCATTTTTTAAATTGAGGAGAGTTCCGCCTCCTCCATTTTCTATCGAAGTGTTGGCTGATCCATCTGTATATGCATGGGCCCAAATGCGACTTGGTTAATGTTCTTTTATGTAGTTTAGAGCGATTTTTCTTCTTTCTGTTTCATTCTGTTATCTTTTTCTCAATACCAGGAATGTTTTCTAGCATCTCAGGCAATTACTGCTGTCTCCAAGCTGGGAACTTGTGTGCATTGTAAACGGGTTTGACTGTTGATATGTTAAGAATAGGATCTGCCCTAATCTTTCGTTTTGCAGTTTCTACAAAGTTGCTACGCTTCAGTCTTCCCTTTCGAAAACCATTAAACCTGTTATACATTGGGTGGTCTGTCAATATTCTATATTTTTCTGCTTGTTGCTGGGCTCTGCTATCTCTTCTATCCAGTGTTCTTTTCTAGTTCATTAATAGACGTTGTCTTCAGGCTTCCAGTAATGATCCGCATTCCTTGATTTTGGACTACTTATTTTGTTAAAGTTTGACTTAGCTGCTGTTGCCAAAGCTGCAATGCCATATTCCAGTACTGGCCTCACCCGTCCAGTATATAACTTCTTGAGAACTTTCTCATCTGCTCCCCACGTTGTACCAGCAAGCTTTTTCATGATTGCCATTCTTTGCCTTGCTCTTGTTCGATTTTTCTCAATCTGTGTCTTCCATTTCAAGTGACGATCAAAGGTGACTTCTAGATAGTTTGGATTTTCTTCATGACGCAATATTTTTCCATTCAATACAAGCTTAAGATGCTGAGTTTTATTTGAGAGGGAGAACACTGTGCATGTTGTTTTCTCCTCACTTATCTTCACTAGCCATGATTTTGACCAGTCCTCTAGCGCTAATAAGGCTTACTGTATTCTGCTGTTAGCTGTACTAATATATTCTTCAGATGTCCATATGGCTAGGTCATCTGCAAAGAATGATGTGTATTATCTGCCTGCAATATTTTCCGTGATGCTATTTATATATGCTAGGAATAATGTTGGTGAAAGAACTCCTCCTTGGGGGACACCGTGCTCCAATAGCATCTTTTTGATGATTTGTCCATGTACTTTTGTCCTGGCAGTTCTGTTCTCAAGGTAGTGGCTGATCCATTTGTACATTTTCCCACAAACATGCATTTTTTGCAGTTTTACTTTCAGTCCTTCCTTCCATACTTTATCAAATGCCTTTTACTAAATCTATCTAGACCGCTAGTGTGTGCTTTTTCTCTTCGAAGGCATCTTCTATTTCCTGAGCTATATAGGTTATTTGATCTTCAGTGGATCTGTACTTTCTGAATTCTGCTTGGTGTGGTGTTATGAGATGGTTTTCTTCCAGATGCCATGTTAGCCTGTTATTGATAATGCGTTCAATTAATTTTCCTACACAGCTAAGTAGACTGATAGGTCTATAACAGTAGTTACCAAGTTTTTCAAGCAGAGGGCCATATCTACTATTTTCGGTAGTTAAGCGGGCCACAACGTTATAAAATTATAAAAGTTGTGCAATATCATTCTTACCTTTCTTAACTTAAATTTTAAATCAGTTTCAAAAATCGCTATTAATATAATTAATTTACAATTGTAACTGTTCTTCATAACCAGTTACTTAAATTAAGATGCCAGTTTATCGATGTCTGGGCACAAATCTGTCGTGCCCAAAGTCATAAGCGCATCTAGGTTACCGTCGGTGAGTCTGGAACGTTGCTTGTTAATTTGTATCGGTCATTGCTGAAAATGTCTGCTCGAGCCCTTGCGTGCCACTTTCTCACAGCTGGCGGGCCAGAAGTGACCCGCGGGCCGTGATTTGGGAACCTCTGGTCTATAGCCATTTGGTTCTTCCGGGTCTTTTCCTTTCTTTGGGACTAGTATTAGTATAGCTTCCTTCCATGCATGTGGGACTATTCCTCTCTTCCAATTGTAATTTAGGACTGCTAGTAGTTTCTTTATTTGCTTTAGTGTCTAGTCCTATTAGCATTTCATTTGTGATTCTATCCTTTCCCAGTGATATTTTTTTCCTTTTTTAGGGTATTCATTACCTGTTCCATTTCTTCCATTTTCAGATTTGCCATCATATATTCTGCTGCTGTGTCTGTATTACTATGATGTGTCTGTTTATCTTTGATTGCTTTCTTCTGTTCGGTTGTAATATCAATGTGGTTTGCATTAGCATAGTTTTCCATTAGTGCATTTGCAGCCTGTTTTCTTGTAAGCAAGGCATTTCCTTGTTTAATTGTTATTTGTTTGTTTCTGTGCCCTTCTTTGTTCATGGCTTTCACTTGTTTCCATAGTTTGTTTCCATCCCTGTCAAAGTTCAGGTTTTCTGTTTTTTCCTCTCCAACAATCTCTTGTTGTTTGATTTACTATTCTTTTATATTTTGCGGAGATGGCTTTCAGAGAGATGTTCGCTTCAACTATTCTCTCTCTACTGTCTTCCAGGCATCTTCAACTTTGTCCTCCAAGATTTGTATTTCTTCAGTCCAGTATGGTTTATAATTTTCCCCCACTCCTCTTGGAATGGACTCAGTGGCCGCCTGTATTATTGCTTTGTTTAGACTTTCCACTATTTGCTTCATATTGCCATATCGTGTATTTATGTTTTCACAATATTTGTCTGTTTGTATGGCAAATCTGTCCCAATCTGCTCGTTTGTAATTCCAGCGGGGCAAAGGCTTTTGCTCCTGTGGAACATACTCCATATTCATTACAAGCTTGATTGGTCTGTGGTCACTACCAGCTAACTGGTCAAGCACAAGGCGGTCGATTTTGTGGAGGATGTCTCCTGTGCAGAAAGCTAAGTTTGGAGTAGAAGTGGTAAACCATCTTCTGGAGTAGAAGCTCGGTGTGTCATCCGCTTTGTTGAGTAGGTGGAGATTTGAGTCTATTTCCCAGTTCTCCATTTCATCTCCTCTTTTGTCAGTATATGGATATTCCCATCTTTCTGAACGGCTATTAAAGTCTCCGACAATAATGCAGTTTGTGTCAGTTATTTTCATTTTTGAGAGTGTAAGGTCTTTATCTGCTGGGCTATACAGATTGCAAATTCTTATTTTCACGTCCTTTATCATTATATCAACACCTATAATTTCCGTTTGGTTGTCAGAGATCACAGATACTTCGCTGCAGGGATATTGTATTTCGTGAAAGTATTAGACTCCTCTTTTGTGCCCTTCGCGGTCGAAACGTGTGGCCTGATATCCTTTGACTGAGAATCGCCATTGGCGTTGATTGCATGCCAACATCTATTCTATCTTTATGAAGACGCTTTGTTAGGGAGACTTTCTTGTTAGAAATTCCTTCGGCATTCCACTGTTATATGTTGAGTGTCCTGGGTACTCCACAGCACAGGGGAAGGTGACCACCAGTAGTATGGGGTGGACCCCTCAAGGCAGGGGGCCCGGCACTATCACCGCCTGATGGGACTTCACGGGATTAGCAATATACTGAGTAATTTTAATTTGTGATATCATGGATTGTGTTACGATGCACTGTTTTGTCAAGCCTGTGGCTCTGTGCATCCGATTCTGACAAGCATTTTTTGGGTATGCTCTCCCTAGCCTTTGACTGTCCCCAGTCTACCTGCAAGGCGGTAGGTGTGTGTCTCTCTTGGTCTGGACCCTCTCCCTTGACCTGTCCGACATGGGAGACCCTACCAGTAGCAGGGGTACTGTCGGCATAGCTCTTGGGGGTCATTGGAACACGCAAGCCCCGCTACCACGACAAGGTGGAGACACGTCAGAGGGGCGTGGGAAAGTTTACGTTCAGTAGTTTGACATTGCTTTGTGAACGACCGGCACCCATACCATTTCATAAAAAAACCAACATAAGGCGGTCTGCTGCTAAATCGCCCACAGCTGTGTTTCAAGCGCGGGTATACAGAATTACGAACTGCGTCCGTAACGCCTTCGCCACGGCGTTTCAATGATACAAATCTTCATCGGGGATGGAACAACGCAAACAGATCTACAGACACACCCCAACTTATCACATCATATTACAACACTTTACCCTTGTTGTCATGACGACGGCACAACAGCAGAGTCCAATTCAGTTGTTAACCGTGCCAAATAAGAAATGTGGGGGCCAAACGTGTGCAAACGGTCAGATATGAATATATAGAGGGAAGTCAGTTGAGTTATACAATGACATCTACAACAGTATTTATTCCCACTGGATGGATGCATCCCTGAGAGTTGATTAGCTGGCTTTCAATGTTAAGCCTAATTAAGCAACATCTACGTCATTGAAATATTAGATGACAATGACCAATGGAGAGTCATAGCTGCCAATGTCTACCGCAGACCAGATACACGAACAAGTTATGGACTTTCTCTAGTGTTCGGTGTTGTTGACAGTTCTTCAATAAATACACGAAAACCATTACATGATTAGAGAAATTAGATTAATAAACTTGAAAACTTAGTCTCAACTGTCAAAATTGATTGGAAAGCAGGGACAGGAAGACAGAGATAAAAAACGGGATGGCTTGGCCCCATAGCAGACTTATTGAAGACTTTTGTGATGGGGTGAGATGGCAAATCATGATCACCCATATTCATCGGCTGGCTACACTATGTTAATAATAATAGTGTTTATTTTGTTTCCATTTCATTCATAAGGTTTCATTTTGAGGTATTCAACAGATATCATTGAAGTCTATTATGTTTTCATAGAACTGTTTGAAGGGGTGTATATGTTAAGTATATGTGTATTTCAACCAGTGCCCATCCCTCATGTGTGTGTGTGTGTGTGTGTGTGTGTGTGTGTGTGTGTGTGTGTGTGTGTGTTCAACCTGTGCCCATCCCGCAAACGTTATATTATGTATTTCAACCAGTGTCCATCCCGCATGTGTGTGTATGTATGTATTTCAACCAGTGCCCATCCCGCATGTGTATGTGTGTATTTCAACCAGTGCCCATCCCTCATGGTTGTGTATGTATGTATCGCAACCAGTGCACATCCCGATGGGTGTGTGTGTATGTATCGCAACCAGTGCCCATCCCGCAAAGGTTATATTATGTATTTCAACCAGTGCCCATTCCGCATGGGTGTGTACGTATTTCAGCCAGTGCCCATCCCGCATGTGTATGTGTGTATTTCAACCAGTGCACATCCCGCATGGGTGTGTATGTATTTCAACCAGTGCCCATTCCGCATGGGTGTGTATGTATTTCAACCAGTGCCCATTCCGCATGGGTGTGTACTTATTTCAACCAGTGCCCATCCCGCATGTGTATGTATGTATTTCAACCAGTGCACATCCCGCATGGGTGTGTATGTATTTCAACCAGTGCCCATTCCGCATGGGTGTGTACGTATTTCAACCAGTGCCCATTCCGCATGGGTGTGTATGTATTTCAACCAGTGCCCATCCCGCATGGTTGTGTATGTATGTATCGCAACCAGTGCACATCCCGATGGGTGTGTATGTATGTATCGCAACCAGTGCCCATTCCGCATGGGTGTGTATGTATTTCAACCAGTGCCCATTCCGCATGGGTGTGTATGTATTTCAACCAGTGCCCACCCCGCATGTGCATGTATTTCAACTAGTGCCTATTCCGCATGTGTGTGTATATATGTATTTCAACCAGTGCTGTGCAAACATATACATAAGATCATTAACCTCAAAAGTATTTGTCTTCCTCATGTTCTTCTACTTCGTTTTGACCTCCTCTCTCAATAAATTCCAAGAGAAGAAACTAGTGCTTACGACAACCTTTGACAAAGTCTGGAAAGAAGGTCTGATGAAGAAACTGAGTCAATTGAAGAATGTACAAATAGGTGAAAGCATACTTGCACAGCAGAAGGCCCGAATACAAATAGACTGACTCAAGAGTAACAAAGTACTACTGCATCACGGTGTTCCCCAGGGTGGAGTCCTGTCTCCCATACTTCTAATCTTAATAAACGATCTTGTTGCTAAACTACCACATAGAATTAAAGTGGTAAATTACGCCGATGAGCCGGTCCTATGTAGCACAAATGGGCATGCATCGGTGGCCACCGGACCGCTACAAAGACCTGTAGACGCATTAGTTGCAAATAAATGGTGTGTCAGCATAAACACTGATAAGTTCAGCACCAAATATTTACTCTCTACCCGAAACAAAAGGCAGGCATAATTCCAGTAAATGTAATACCCCTAAGAGAAGATTAAAAAGTGTATCAAGTGATCATATGACCACATGGGTCAATTACATGGCGTTCAGCATAAAAAACCACACTATAAGAGCTGGACAAGGTGCAAAATCAAGCACTTAGATTCACCACAGGAGGGATGAGATCAACCCCTATAGTAGAGATGGAAAAGATGGGGAAGACATAAGCACTGAGAGAGAGAGCAGAGATACGAAAAAGCTAATACAAGCAGAAAAGTTTCTCAGCATGCCAGGCCACCCTATGAAGAACAGGTTTGAAAACCTAGTTCTGGTGCGGTTGAAAAGAAAAACAGTTTTATCCACCAGCCCAAACGACTCTGCAGAGAAACCACTGATCTGCCCACAGTTGGTATTCCCATGAACACTATTTTAGAACGAACTCCATGACAGAAGAACATAGACTATGACTACAAATCCAGACAAAAGTGAAAGGAATATTCGAAAACGAAGAATAAAACTGTACAACGCAGAACAACCACTCTCCGCTTTCTAGACGAAGACCTCTGGATCCGAGCCTACACAGATGGGTCAGCATAAAATGCTATTCGAAATGGAGGAGAGGAGGTGTATATAGAGTACTCAAATAACACTGGAGTCACAGCCAGTGTACCAACAGGAAAGTACTGCCATAACTATGATGCAGAAATCCAGGCTATCAAGAAAGCAACAGCGAAATTATTGAATAGCAACTATGGTAAACAACATGTGGTGCTATCGGCAGATGCAAAATCAGTACTTCATGCGCTCCAGTATTAGAAATTGCCAGTAATACAGACATTTCTATCTCAATGAGGCAATCAGCGTAAGGTTACCATACAGTGGATACCATCTCACTGTGGAGTACCTGGAAACGGCAGAGCTGATCGATTAACTCAGGAAGGAGCAATAGAAGAACAACCTGATGGACCTGTTACATTCAACCAAAAGTAAGGAATTCTCAAATTAATCAGAAAGCTACCAACACCAATTCAAGACGATTACCACTTTATGGGCAAACAAAAATAAATAATTATTCTGTGTCTCAGAACAGGACACAATAGATTACGCAGCCATATGTATACACATTTCAAGATTGGCGAATCAGCCACGTGCACATGTGGACTGGCGCTACAAACAGCAGATCACACACTCCAAAAGACTGTTCAAAATACGACATATCTAGGCAAACTGTTTGGCCTAGAGAAACAACAGTTGAATATAAACTCTATGGACTACTGAGTCAAGTAAAAAAGACAGTTACATTCATATTTTGCAGTTGTAAACAAATTTCAAGGGAACGAAAGAAGAAGAACAAGAAGATAATTAACATCTAAAGTGTTTTTTTCCCCCCACGTTCTCCTACTTCGTTTTTGCGAAACAATCTGAGAGTATTAATAAATGATTTCGAAAGTGTATCCAAGTCCCCCAACTGTAATTACTGTATGTAATTCCCCCACCCCCCTCACTTGCCACATATTGTCGCCAAATTGTCCGGGCAGTGTTATATCTTGCCTATATGTCCATACAGTTATATATATTTTCAAGATGTCCATGCTGTATTCTTGTCTCTTAAAGATGTAAATACGTTGCTCAATCTTACCAAAATGTCACTGCAGTATTAGTTTTTGAAAAGATGTCCATATGTTATGTAAAAGATTAACTGCAATTCTAAAACAATTTAACAAAAAGAGAAATGTGTTGTGAGCATTTTAACTATCACTGTTTATATCTCATTTCGGCACACGCTGTGTCTCATGAGCGTGTCCAAATAATTCTATAAAACTACATCTGTGCAGCTTCCACATCAAGTCTGCTAATTGTCCATGATTCACTTCCGTACATTTAGCTGCAAAGAACCCCCCCCCCCCCCCCCCCCCCCGATTAACAAAGATATATTGCACAGAATATTCTTCATCTTTCGAAATGCTCCGTTTGCTTCGGCTATTTACATTCAATATTTTAAATATTTTTGCACTCGCTGTTATCAAAGTACCAATTTGATTAAATACGTTGGTTTGTTTAAGACTAGTTCCATTTACTTTGATGTAGTATTTGGAAAGATATGTTTTCTTTGCAATTACAATTATTTCATTTCTGTAGGGGACACCACCCCCCCCCCCCCCCCCCCCCCCCCCCAAAAAAAAAAAAAAAGAAGACTTGTTTTGACTTTCTGTTGCATTGACAATTATCATTTCTTGTAACAGCCATGAAACCCAAGTTATGGGTATGTGGCGTGTTGTTTTATTATGTCCAGCTGATATTTCTGGCATATCTTGTAAGGATCTCAATATTATTTCGTTGTACAAACGCAATATTATCGCTTTATAAATATCAAAATAAAATGAGAATAAACCTAAATGTCTTAAAGAGAAGAAGTTGTCCATGAAGAATGTACCCTGATAAGTTGTAAAAGAGCGAGCGGCCAGGTGCTGTCTTGTAATTTGTATTGTTTTATAACTGGGCAACAAAGTTTTCTGGGCCAGTAGAACAACCGCCAAATATCTCGCTGCGCTGTCTCAGAAACACTGCATATCAAACAGGTAAGTGATTTAGACACTCTATTTTCATACATGGTGTATGCCGTACTGCAGCTTATATGTTACTTTAATTCATGGGGAATTGTGATGGGTAGATGGGAGAAATAAACTTATATAGCTGGTAATTTCGTCAAGGTGGGTCTTGCTACCTCGCGTGCCCGTTGTCGACGACTTTTTGCGCCGTGTACCCCCTACAAAAAATAAAACCGAAACGAACCAAATCATGTCTCTGTAGCGCTGGTGTCATTCGGTACTAAGATGGAGCTTTAGCATATTGTAATTGATGACACTAAGTGAAGAAATGATTGTTTGATTGATTGTCTAGTATTTAAGGACACTTAAGGGAAAATATAGATGACCTAATTCCCAATAGTTCATGTCATGTGACCCTACACGTGGCCCGTGGCCTAGACTGGGCAGAAATTACCCATATTGCAACACGACAATGCTGAATATTTTTGCTCAAAATGGCGGAGAAGTATTAGTAACTTGATTAAGGATTTCTCGTAATAGCACTACACTTCATCACTTTCTGTAGTCGCGACTCTCAGGTATTGTGTAAGTACCAAAGATCTATCAGTGTGCAGAATAAAAATGACATGGACAATCGTCGTGAAACTTTATTGATCGTTGAATGTAACCACTATTTCAGTATTCGGGTAGTTCAGTGTTATTGTCTGGCTCGAGGGCTGAAATATTGCATTAACGTTTCAGTGTTACCGCGTTATTATTAGATCGTTTACAAAGAACCGGGTTGAGTAGAGTTTACAATTTAAAAGACCCAATGAGGACACATTTATGAGAAGTCTAGACGAATACAGAACTTGTTAATCAAATATATGTTTATGTATACTATATATTGTATATAACAATCGCGCTTCCTGAGTTC
>JACEFZ010011953.1:0-165000 GCA_014155875.1 Cepaea nemoralis | reverse complement strand
ACTTTGCTGTCTTGAAGAGCCTCCCTGTCCTCACCATATTACTCATATGTCACTAACTTATTGACCCATATCTTTGTACGTAATGTATTTTCTTTGCATTGTGAATTCAAGAGTTTGGGTCTTCTTGATTATGTAGGTTACTAAGTATAGAGGGCAAGAGCAAAGAATGTTAGTCTGTATGTGTACTTGAAATAGATCTATGTCAGTAATTCAGCTATTTCTGTTCTAACAGTCTGTTAAAACATTTCCTTGTTTTATTTTAATGTAAGTAGGGAAATTACTTTCAAGGCAATAAAACCATGAAAGTGTACTTCTTTATTGAGTTTTTCACTAGTGGCACTTTGTTGTCTTCATTCTTACACTTGTTTCTGAATTGCTTCTTTCTGTTTGACAATAAAATCTGTGTTTTGTGGCTTGTAGCTCTCTGTTCTTTGATTAGTTTTCCTAGAACAATTGATTTCGTGCAGCTGTTATTGACGTTGAGGTGCAGTAAACCCCAATTTTCATTGCAGAATGATTGGATAACATCACTGTCATGGCTCGCACTAAGAAACAAACCTTAGTCAATGCCTGTGAGAGGAGACGGCAAATACAGGAGGAAATCCGTAAAGAAACATTAGCTGCCAAACAAAAGAGGGAGAGCTCCTCTGCTGTGAATGCAAATTCGGCACATAATGGTGTTCCAATTGCAAATGTACAGACTGTTAGCTGTCTAGAGAAAATGGATAATGGCACAGGTCTTTCTATAGTTTGTTTACTGAAACTTATTACCTGTTTTTATTCTGTACTGACACCGTTATCCCTGCCTGCTAGCCCCTGCATTTTGCTTGAACATAAGCTTAGCACATTTGTATCTGTTTCTGCTTATAGAGCATGTTAATAGCAAGGGATAGTGTTCACAATTTAGTCTTAAAAGCACAGATCACTGTAGTTATGCTTGTAGTTTTTTGTTTTTTTAAATGTTGCATATCCCTTGCAGGATGTTGCAGTCTACACCAGCATTTATCAGCTGCTGTTGATGTACTAGGCAAATTTTACGTTCAGTAGTTTGCCATTGCTTTCTGAATGACCAGCCATACCAACATGTTATAACACAACGCAACATGGTCTGCTGCAGAAATCGGTCGCAGCTGCGTTTTTAACGCCTGGTAAGCGGCTCACAAACTGCGTTCGCAAGCCTTTGGCCACGGAGACCGGCTTGTAGTTTACAAGTTTATTAATAGTTGCATGAATTTATTCACATTTGAGTGGGAAGTGTGAGTTCAACATTTCATGGTCAGTTTTATCATATCGATGAGGATGAATAAAAAATTACCTTTGCTCTGGCTGTAGAATTTATTTTAATCAACTTTTAGAAAAGATATATCATTATTCAACATAATTTCCTTGCTTTTCAATAAGCGTTGTCTTATTTGTCAACAAGCAAACAGTTTTACAGTGTTAATCAGGTGATTTTGGAGCAGAGGTATGCAGACATGCATTATTATGTAAGATCACAACGCCCTTGGATAGCAGTCCTATGCATTTATCTGGAGTTTAGGCTTCAGCTCTTTGGTGTGTATTTCACTGTAACGAGCATTGTTGAAAGTTGAACCTTTATTCCTGAAAGTGTTCCAGTACTGCCCCTTGAGAATCCCAGACAACTTTGTTGTGAGGTGTTTAAGAAACCTACCTATAGTCTGATCTTGCTGCATCAGACTTTCAACTGTTTGGTTGAAGATTCACTTCTGATGAAGACGTGAAGACAGCAATGCATTTGTGGCTCATAGCTCAGCCTAAAACATTGTTTAATAAAGGAATACAAAAGCTTGTTGACAGAGGGACAAAGTGTATTGAAAAGCAAGGATATTAAGTCAACAAATGATGTATTTGTCTTTTCTAAAAGTTGATTAACATCGGTTCTACAACTAGAGTGGGGATAATTTTTGATTCACCCTCGTAGATTTATTTGGTCTAGTTTGATAGTGTAGAGACTGTTTTCGTTGTTTAGCTCACAGTCAGTCATGATAACTCATACATCGACTTTGACAGAGTTGCCTTGATGATTTGTTGTTCTAATAAATGTTTGGATTTGCTGCAAATTATTGTGCTGCAACCACAGAAACAACACAAGTGAAGATGTAGAGAACATCTGTAAGCTGTGCTGCATACTCGACTTTTAAGCAAATAGCTGTTACTGTTGGCTTATGTGTGCACAAGCAAAAACACCATTGAAGTCACACGTTATTTTATACAGCAAAATATTCAGAATACTATTATGGACAGACAATGAATAATGGAGATATTCCAGAATAAGCAGTGATGCCAGACAGTGAAAGTAAACAGTCATTCAGATCATGGGATCCAGAACAATCAGTGATGCCAGACAGTGAAAGTAAACACTCATTCAGATCATGGGATCCAGTATGAGCAGTGATGCCAGACAGTGAAAGTAAACACTCATTCAGATCATGGGATCCAGTATGAGCAGTGATGCCAGACAGTGAAAGTAAACACTCATTCACATCATGGGATCCAGTATGAGCAGTGATGCCAGACAGTGAAAGTAAACACTCATTCAGATCATGGGATCCAGTATAAGCAGTGATGCCAGACAGTGAAAGTAAACACTCATTCAGATCATGGGATCCAGAATAAGCAGTGATGCCAGACAGTGAAAGTAAACAGTCATTCAGATCATGGGATCCTGTATAAGCAGTGATGCCAGACAGTGAAAGTAAACACTCATTCAGATCATGGGATCCAGTATAAGCAGTGATGCCAGACAGTGAAAGTAAACACCCATTCAGATCATGGGATCCAGTATAAGCAGTGATGCCAGACAGTGAAAGTAAACACTCATTCAGATCATGGGATCCAGAATAAGCAGTGATGCCAGACAGTGAAAGTAAACAGTCATTCAGATCATGGGATCCTGTATAAGCAGTGATGCCAGACAGTGAAAGTAAACACTCATTCAGATCATGGGATCCAGTATAAGCAGTGATGCCAGACAGTGAAAGTAAACACCCATTCAGATCATGGGATCCAGTATAAGCAGTGATGCCAGACAGTGAAAGTAAACACTCATTCAGATCATGGGATCCAGAATAAGCAGTGATGCCAGACAGTGAAAGTAAACACTCATTCAGATCATGGGATCCAGTATAAGCAGTGATGCCAGTCAGTGAAAGTAAACACTCATTCACATCATGGGATCCAGTATAAGCAGTGATGCCAGACAGTGAAAGTAAACACCCATTCAGATCATGGGATCCAGTATAAGCAGTGATGCCAGTCAGTGAAAGTAAACACCCATTCACATCATGGGATCCAGTATAAGCAGTGATGCCAGTCAGTGAAAGTAAACACCCATTCACATCATGGGATCCAGTATAAGCAGTGATGCCAGTCAGTGAAAGTAAACACCCATTCACATCATGGGATCCAGTATAAGCAGTGATGCCAGACAGTGAAAGTAAACACCCATTCAGATCATGGGATCCAGTATAAGCAGTGATGCCAGACAGTGAAAGTAAACACCCATTCAGATCATGGGATCCAGTATAAGCAGTGATGCCAGACAGTGAAAGTAAACACCCATTCAGATCATGGGATCCAGTATAAGCAGTGATGCCAGACAGTGAAAGTAGACAGTCATTCAGATCATGGGATCCAGAACAATCAGTGATGCCAGACAGTGAAAGTAAACACTCATTCAGATCATGGGATCCAGTATAAGCAGTGATGCCAGACAGTGAAAGTAAACACTCATTCACATCATGGGATCCAGTATAAGCAGTGATGCCAGACAGTGAAAGTAAACAGTCATTCACACATCATGGGAAGAGAAAGACTTGAATATATTGTCACATTTGCTTTGGTTCATGGAAAGACAGGACAGTAGAGAGCAAATGTTAGTCTTAGGTCATGGCATGGACATATTTCAGCAAAGGATTTCATAAATACTTATTGGAAGGTCACATTAAAAGACATTTGGCAACACCAGTTTGCATGGCACTTGAAGGGGCAACTTTGTTAATGCAACTGTTGCAGTTTGGGCACATTTTGTCAATGGCTAAGACAATATAATCATTATGTCAAGTAGTATCTAGTTTAGGTGGCGTCCTGCACTTCATGCAATCACCTTTATGTGTGTTGTAAATTCATGTGCCTTTCTTCAAGTGAAGAGGATATGAAAACTGAGTGAGACCCATGATGCCTATGTAGAAATGGAATCCCTGTTCAAGCAATCAAACCTATTGTGCTTTATGTGTTTGTTTCTCTGTTCACTTTGAATAGCTCTAGGTTGTTTTCCATAGATATTACTGTATGTCCCAAATGTGTATTCTTGTACGCGTCAGTCAGACTATAGTAGATGTATAATGCCTAGCACAAAACCTATATCTCTCTTACTTGCTAACATATCGATGTGAACAGATGATTTAAATATGTATTCAGACTAACTTTATAATACCGGGGACAGTGAAGTGACATGATCAGACAACGTTAACACTTATGAAAATGCAGTGATACATGCATGAGTACATGTGTTCATGCACATATGTATCATCATCCTGTGGCTTGTAATGCTCAGAACTGTTCCTGATAAGTTGACCGCTATAGTTTTCTAGACATCTGTACAGATGAAAGCAATTGTTCCCTTTTTGACATTGATCTTACTGGTCAGTGACTATAGCCACTCTCTATAAAGAGAACCCCTAGCACCATGAACTAGAGACCATAATCAACAACAATCTGTTGGCTTCAATGACGATTAAATCCCCACTTATACCATGATTGATTAAATCCCCACTTATACCATGATTTCATGTTGCCATCTTGGGGGATTAACGGGTACTTAACTTTACCAAAAGATGTTCCATAGGCTTGTGGAAAGGATGAGAAGCTTTATGTCTCTTTTGATAGAGGATACTATATATATAGTGGGAGCTGTGATGGCACAGTGATAGCCTGCAGACCCTGGTGGTGATCGTGTGTTCAAGTCCTCATCAACACATGCATTTTTAAAAATTGACCTGGGCCATTGAGTTGACTCAGCCTAAAATGGTACTTCTGGGCAGTAAAAGTGGCCAACATGGTATTGAAACCACATGACCCAGTGAGTACCAATTGGTTTGGTTCATGTGAGGCTGGCACCATGTACACAATGCACCTCAATGTGTGGAAAAAGAGTCCTTTACTTGTTGTAATACTGTGAATAGAAGCTTTTGTCTGCCACTTTACAGATTAATCACATTTCTTTATCAGTCTGGGGATGCACATGTATATTATATGTCATGTTTCTGGCACATGTTTTTTCTGTGACACCTTTTAATAGTTAGATTGCCAGTTACTGGTAACATCCTGTTGTCTACAATTTGTGGTCACCAAACCTGTATTTTTCTTGAGTCATCAGATCTTAATCCTTTACAAGGCACACATTTTTCCTTTTTTAAACTCTGAATGGGCAAGATTTTTCAGGTTTTCAGTAAGATTTAGGATTTCGTTAGTAAAAACATCAAATCTAAGGTGTTAGAGAACAGATTTTTATGAAATAAAAAAACAAAATGAAGGAAAATGAATGCAGATTTATAAATTTACTCACATGTGAAATAAATAATCCAATGTTGCTAGTAATCCACACATGAACACAAATATTTACAAAATGCAGCATATTGTTTGTGATTGTCTTATACACTATTACCAAACACTCTGCCAACTGTTCACTGTCCTCCAAGATGCTGAGGGAAACAAGTGTCCTTACAGTACATTTCCACAAAAGGAAGACTGGATCCCCATTAGTATGAGCAGACCAAATATATCAAATAGGCCTACATTTTGGTTGCATTTGTTGGAACCCATGCTTGATCATTTCTGTTTGATCTTTTGTCTAGCATACTCATTTGTTTGATCGGCAGTCGTTTGAAAAGTTTGTTCCTTGAGGAGTTGATGAAAGAAGGCAAGCTGAGAATGATCATCAGTTGTTATGTTGGCATCAGTTTCTTCAGTAAATCTTTCGATTTTCAATGCTGTTGTTGTTTTGTTGCTCCAACCGTGTGCATCGCCAGATGGCCCCACCCTACTTTCTTCAGCCACATTTTCAGAATCAGAATAACTTTCTTCAAAGTCTGAGAGATCCAAAGTGTGTACACTGCATTCGCTGATGTCACTGATATCTAGCTCCGATTCATAGTCAACTTCGTGTGCTTCAATGTCACTTGAATTGAACCCAGCAAAATCTCCACTTTCACTTGAAGAATCGTCAAAATCCATTTTGAAAAACAAAGCGTAAAAACCCTGAAAACTATTTTTTAAAATCCGATCAAATTTAAAGAAAACACTTGCAAATGGTGCCCATGATATCAAATTATCAGCAAAATCAGAAATAAACAATGGGAAGTCTCACAAAGTCTCGAGATCGCATGCTTACATCCTTTAGTTTTCACTAACACTTTCAGACGTTTTGTCTGTTTGGCAGTAAATACGTTTTCGGCCGCTGTGCCCTGTAAAGGGTTGATAATGTACACTTTTTATGTTCTGTTCATTATCTTTCTTAGTTTGTTATTCTGTAGTCTTTCTATTTTAAAAAGATGCATTTGGCTGTTTATAAAGTAGTTGGATGTTCTATTTTGTATAGTCTTATGGCATACATTTTGTTTTACCATTTGATTTTTGCATGTAAACTTTTGCAGCAGTTTTGTGAAAGTAAAATTTCATTTACTTCTGAAAAACAATTTGCACATACTCTTGTTTTGTGTCTGAAATTATGAATCTAGAGTTCTGCAATGTCTTGACAAGAACACTTTTAACATACTAGCCGATTGCCATTGGATTTTATTTGTTTCATTTATTTTATTAACATTTATATGGTGCATTATGTTCTAGTGATATGACATAGAAGAATATACCAAGTGTTGCCTTGACTGGATCTCAGTGTTGGACATGGGTGTCTGCTATTGAAAACATGGCTGAATTGCCAAGAATATGGGACAGTGCAGTGATGTAAACTGATAAATTCAACACATATTTTTACTGGCTAATATGATACAGGGGGCAGTGGAGTTATGTAAACTGATGAATTCAACACATATTTTTACTGGCTAATATGATACAGGGGGCAGTGGAGTGATGTAAACATATAAATTTAACACATTTTTTTACTAATATGATACAGGGGATAGTGGCATTTATGTGAACAGATGAATTGAATACATAGTCTTACTGACTAATATGATACAGGGGGCAGTGGAGTGATGTAAACATATAAATTTAACACACTTTTTTACTAATATGATACAGGGGATAGTGGCATTTATGTGAACAGATGAATTAAGTACATAGTCTTACTGACTAATATGATACAGGAAATGGGATAGTGGAGTGAGGTGAACAAATGAATTCAATACATTTTCTTACTGGCTGAACAGATGATCCTGAGAACATAAGTCGCTTAAAAGTCGACATGGTTGACTTCATTGCACCAGGTTTTTATCCCATATGGCTCAGTTTCTTTCCGCAGCGAACTGCCAAAAGTGTTGCACAAAGCACGAACTCTGTAGCTCCAGTGACGACCCTCAGGAGTCTCCGAAAAATGCACTCATGAACTGAAGGTCGCGGTCCAGAATCGAACCCACAACTTTCGGAGCCTGAGTCAGACGGCTTGACCACTTCGCCACGAAGACTCCCAGAGCATAATGTGATCCTGAGAACAAGAGGCAGTAAAGTGAGGTGAACAAATGAAATCAGTCAACCTGTAGTGCTATTGACAGATGCAAAATCAATACTTGAGGTACTACGGACACTTCTTTCTGAACTTGGCAGCCAGCATAAGGTCATGATACAGAGGATACCATCTTACTGTGGAGTACCAGGATACGAAAGAGCTGATCGACTAGCCAAGGAAGGAACAAAAGAAGAACAGACTGACGTTCCACCGAAAGAAAATAATGATGAAATCAATCAGAAAACCACCAACACCAGATCAAGACAATTACCACTTTATGGACATGCAGAATACATCATTATTCTCTGCCTCAGAACAGGACACAAAGATAACACAATAATGTGTCACATGTATACACATTTAAAGAGTGGCAATTCAGCCATGTACACATGTGGTTTGGCACCACATACAGCAGATCACATACTCCAGGACTGCCCACAAACCTTCTGGCCTAGAAAAACAACGGTGTGGACCACTTAGTGAACTAAAAAAACAGTGAAATTCATATAAAAGTCAAATTTGCAGATATGGACAGATTTCAAGCGAACGAAAAAAGAAGACGAAAAATGAATTCGATACATATACTGTCTAATCTGTTGACACTGAGAGCAGGGGGTTGTGAAGTGATGTGAACAGATGAATTCCCCGGGAAGGTTAACCCGGTCAACAAATGCCTGCAGAAGTCGGATGTGTCGGCCTGACGGCGCAAGAATGCAGCTCTGCTGTAAACAGGCACAACGCAGTCACATCCGGAAAAAAAAATTTGGATGAACGCAGAAGAAGATGAAGAACAGATGAATTCAACATATATTCTGACTTGACTCATGTGATGACACTGAGAGCAGGGAGCTGTGAAGTGATGTGAACAGATGAATTCAACATATATTCTGACTTGTGATGATACTGAGAGCAGGGATTGTGAAGTGATGTGAACAGATGAATTCAACATATATTCTGACTTGTGATGATACTGAGAGCAGGGGGTTGTGGAGTGATGTGAACAGATGAATTGAATATGTGTTCGAACTGACTAACTGATAATCCTGGGGACAGTGCACTGACATGATCAGACAACTTGAACACCAGCCTTCGGACTGACTTTGATGATGATGGGAACAGGGCACAGTGAAGTGGCAGTGTATGACAACTTCAACAACAGACTTTGAACTGACTAACCTGATGGTAATGGTGATGTGTAGGAATATATTTCATGAATAGCCATCAAAATATTACACCTCCCCTGAAGGAAAAGATTTTATTCTTTGAATAAATCTGTTAATCACATAGGTAGCCTATTGGCCTTCATGTGTATAAAATACAAACAGTGCAATGACTTAACATTGATACATTTACTAGCATTTGTTAATGGCAAAACTTTTTCTCTTGTAGATGATATAAATAATAGCACTTGTCAGTCTTAAACTTACTTATGGAACATGATGCAGTTATTCACACTTGGCAGTTATTCACACTTGTCAGTTATTCACACTTGTCAGCGATAAACTTTTCTTTTTGAACATGTTAAATTGTTAGTATTTTTAGTAGTAAACTTGCTTTTGTTACCATGATAAAATTACAGGTACATAATATTATTCAATGGACTATTGTCATTTAACAGTAGAAAAATCCATAGGTCCTTAGATCTCATTCTCAGAATTTCTGAGTGTGGAGTAACTGATCTTGACACTCTAGTGCCATCCATCATGTGCCATGCTGGTAAGCTGTGGGCGATCTTTGACTCGCCATTTAATTCGATCACCAGAGTCGTGGATCAGCTCAATGTTCTTGCCTCAACCACGCCAGTAGCCAAGCCATCCAGGTATTTACTTCTCTGTCTTCCCCTCGATCTTGCCAGTTGTCACCAAGTTCTCCAATTTATTTCTTCTTCCAACCTGTCCAAAAAAATGTGACTGTCTGCATCTAAATTCCCTAATAAATTTACAATTTTCATTTGTTTCTTGTAGTACTTGATCATTGGTTTTTCTGTCTGTTCATGATATTCTTTGCATTCTCCTCAGAAACCACATTTCTATAGCCATCATATGTCTTTCAGCTTGACTGCTCATTGTCCAAGCTTCACTTCCATATAAAAGTACAGGTTCTATGTAGCACTTCAACACTCTTTTTCTCATTTCAATTGACATCTTTTTATTGGTCAGTATGTTTTTCATCTTGTTAATGGCTACTTTCGCCATGGCGACTCTTGTTCTAATCTCTTCAAGGCATCTCCCATCAGATGTTATTACTGTTCCGAGATAATTGTAACGATTCACTTGTTCAAGAATATTCCCATCTACCTGTATATTACATTGTGGTATTTCGTTCTTCCTACTGACGATCATAATCGGTGTCTTTTTATAATTTAATTCTAACCCTAGTTGTTCACTGTGTGCGAAAACCGCATCTACTAATTGTTGCAGATTCTGCTCATTGTCTGCAATCAATACTGTATCATCTGCATATCTAATGTTATTGATGTTTCATCCTCCAATGATGATTCTATTTATATCTTCTACATTTCTGAAAATATTTTCACCGTATAGGAATAAAAAAAAAGATCTGGAGACATTACACATCCCTGCCTAACACCTCTCTTAATAGGCTGATATTGTCCCACTTCATTATCAATCCTTATGGCACCTTGTTGTTTCCAATATATGTTTTTTATGTCTAATGTCTTTCCCATCAATTTGTAGATCTGCAAGCATCTCTACCATGTTAACATGTCCTACCCTCTTGACAGCCTTTGTGTAGTCAATTAAGCAAAGATGTTTATCTTTGATTACTTCTATACAACATTCAATTACCGTTTTCAGCATATACACAGCATTTACTGTACCCTTTCGTTCTACAAACTTACATTGTTCTCCTATTTCAGGTTGTAATTTCTTCCTTTCTCTTTGCATGATAATTCGTAGCAAAATCTTTGTGATGTGACTCATTATACTAATTGTTGATCACATTCCAAGACTCCTGATTTCTTTGGGATTGCATAAGGTATATCTCCAGTATCATGTATTGTGTTCAGCAATCTGGTGACTTGATCTATTCCATATTCTTCTAAAGCATTAATCATTTCTGTTGTGATGTTATCTGAACCAGGGGTCTTGCAAGTTTTCATATGTTTAACCCTTTACATGGCAGACGCTTGTCTGTTTTTTTAGCCCTGAATGGGGAAGATTTTTTCAGGTTCGGTAAAATTTTGGGTTGCGTTAGTAAAAACATCACAAATAAGGTGTTAGTCAACCGATTTTAGTTAAATAAACAATACAATGAAGGGAAAAGCATGCAGAATATGTTACTCATGTGATTGTTGTCGGTAATCCATATATGAACACAAATATTTACGAAATACAGCATATTGTTTGTGATTTTCCGTCATCTATATGGCAATTTACAAACACATTTTCAGAATCATAATCACTTTCTTTAAAGTCCGACTCACGACTGATAATGCAAAGTAACGCTTTTCATTGATATCTAGCTGCTGATTAATAGTCAACTTCGTGCCCTTTAATGTCACTTAAATTGAACCTAGCGAAATCTCGGCTATCACTTGAAGAATCGCCGAAATCCATTTTGAAAAACTCAGCGTAAAAGTCTGCATAAGTCCGTTCAAATTCATAGTAGGCGCTTACAAATGGCGGCCACGTTGTCAAGCTATCGGCGAAAGTAGCTGCCGGAAGTATTGGAAAGCTGAGAGATCACGTTTTTACAATGCATAATAGTATCGGGCGGTTTCAGGTGATCTGCTCGTTTAAGCGATCGGCCGCAAATGGACGTTTTGCCCTGTAAAGGGTTAAGAACATTCTGAACCTCCATCTTCAAAATTGGCGGTCCTTCATTATTAATTCAAATATCTGTCCATCTCTTTTATCATCATAAAGGTTTTTCACATAATCTGACCATACATGTAGAATCTGGTCTTTTTCTATTATGATTTTGCCATCTTTAGTTTTAAGACAGTCTGCTGATGTACTTGTTCTTTTATTAGTAAGTTCCTGAATTCTTTTGTGCATTGATTTAGTATTTTGACTGTTGTGTTGTTTTTCAATTTTTATGCAATTTTTCTCAAGCCATGCTTCTTTTGCCTCCTTACATGATATTCTGACTTGTCTGTGAATTTCTTCATATTTGGCAGGATTATTCCTTTCTTGTTTCCATTAGTTGTACAATTTCTTCAGTCATCTATTTCTTACAACCCACCTTTAACTTGGGAATAGTTGTTTCCGCAGCCAAACTGATTGAATTCTTCAAGATTTCCCTTTGATCATCCACATCATGAAATAGGATCTCTAGATAAGAAAATATATCAAATCTGTTCTGTACTTCTATGTTGAATTTGTTTTGTATTTCCTTGTCATTTCTCAATATATACAGATCATATTTAGTGTTTCCTGTTATGCACTCGACTTTGTTTAACTTTCATACTTTGATCTGCCAAGACTGTAAGGTGCCCACTCACTCACTTTAACTTTACCCTCAATAAACTTTGTTTTGAACTTGATAGAATACTAACACTCATCAGAAGTGAACTTTTCCCTTGAACATGATAAATTTACTACCACTTGTCAATGGTAAACATTTTTCTTGAATATAACATTACTAGCATTGCCAGTCGTAAATTTGAAACTTTGTTCTTGATCATCATACAATTTGTTGTTGTTGCATATCCCTTATAGGACGTTGCAGTCAACATCAGCATTTTTTAGCTGCTGTTGATGTACTAGGCAGGATTACACTCAGTAGTTTGTCATTGCTTTCTGAGTGGCCGGCTCACGTGCCCCGTAAGTTACCAACGCGGCGAGAATTGCTACCGATTCTCGCGCAGGTTACGTTACTCACGAGAATACGAGGATTACGGAGAAAGATGTTAACCCCTAGGCCAGGGAGACCGGCTTCATACAATTACTAGTACTTATCAATAGTAAATTTTCATCTTGAGTATGATACAGTTACTACGTTTACCAGTACTAAATTGTCTGGACAAAATTATTTGTGCTTGTCCTTAGTAACCTTGCTTCTTTTAACATGGTACAATTGCATGAACATATCAGTAGTGAACTTTCTTCTTCATCATAATGGTGGTGGTCGTTGGTGTTATTGGCAAGAAATGCTTCTCAACTGTGTCAACGATGTGTAGAGTGTATTGTTGATATTAGAGTGGGTTGGGAGCAGTTTATGTTGCAGGTAAGCTCATCTCAGACACTAGCGGCAGGTATGCAATTGATGCTTCACGCTGGAAGGTTCACATAGTGGAGCTGTTCTATTCAGATATTTGTTGATAGTCATATGGCGTTATCTCATCTTGAAGATCTGGCTCTAATTTAATCTTTTTACTAGTTTAGTTGTATCCTGAGAGTTGTTTTTCTTGCTGTCATAATGGTGCGTATCTTTGTCTGAAATTTTTTTGAAGGATCTGTTAGAAAGTCTGAAGTGTGTTACTGTTGAAAGTTGGGGAAGTACTACTCCTGATTTAGATAATATAATGGCTGTTCTGTTTTCTGTTACTCTGTGGCATTCCTAGGAATCTATAGGGGGTTGACTTTTGTGCCATAGAAAGTAAAAAGCTAATCAGTTGTTATACTGATGTTGTGGACATCAGTGGCTTTCTGTTCTCATGGGCTTGAATTCATGATTTTGAGTCTGAGAATAGGTGTCATCAGGTGAAGTTGTGCCGCTTTCAAAGAGTAATATTCAGTACTTGTTTCTGCTACATATCTATAGGTGATTTCCCAACTGGTGTTTAAGATGTAGGAGTAGTTTATCAGGTGTAAGGCTATTTTATCACTGCACCATAACCAGCATTGGTGGCATCATTGAGTTTATCTGTACTGTGTAATAATGTCTTTACACTGATGGTTTCCACTACTGGAGCTAGGATATTCTTGTCTGCTGAGCAGTTGAAAATTTCACTTCTCACTGTAGGCATTATTGCCTATTGGTATGATAGTTAATAGATGTCATTTCGTTGTTTACCTGTTCATAGGTGAGTTTTGATACTCTTCCGTTCCTAAGGAAAAGCACATTTTAAAATCAGTGTTTTTTTTCCCCTCTGCCCCATCATTTTCCTATTCTCCATTCCCAGATATCTGTTCCTACTGATGGTTATTTGTTTCTGAGGTTTAGTTTCAATAATGGTATTGTTTTCATTTGCAGCTGTCAGTAGTCTTTGCGGAACCACTTATGTAGACCAATGTGCTACCATTGTAGACTTGTAGCATGAAGAGTGAGCACATAGTCAGTAACTGAATGAATATATCCACTATATGCTCCTCAGCTTTTATATATGGTGTTCCATGGGGAGTTTGACTCCAGGGTGTTTCACATGCCATTTATGTGAAGATTATAACATTACTAGTACTTATCAAGTATAATGATAACATTTGACAACAGGGTATATGGATCAGATGCAAAAGTCAAGGCCCTCATTAATGTCAACTGACATTGGTCAAGGCCCTCATTAATATCAACTTGTTATTATCAACTGTGTATTCGTTATGGCCACAAGCAGCATGACAGGAGAAGTGTTGTCAGTAATTAATAATGGCACAACTTTGGCTTCAGTTGCAAAATTACACGCAAGGAGGCTTGTCAGTCAAAACAGAACTGACGCAATTAGTCACTGTATGCTGGTGGTTTTATTTTGATGAAGATCGGAGCACTTATGGACACATATCTGGAGTCCAATGATGATAATCCATACTAAACTGAAATGAACTGATCTCATTAATATATGTTTGAGGTGAAAGTTGTTAACTGTAATGATTTGATTTGATTTAACTTTATTTTAAAAGGGTAACAAATTGGGCACGCAGGCCCGTCTTACATTCCGGCCTTCCAATCACTCATCTTTCATTCATCAGTAGTGCACGATAAATAGAAAAAGAAACATTGTCAAATGAATATTGTAAACATAAACAATGCATATTACAATGTTATGAGACACATCCCCCACCCACACATCCAACCACCCACCCCCAGGCACACATACACATTCCCCCAACCCACACACACACCCACTCACCCACACCTCCCCCATGCACACACACATCCCACCTCCCACATACTCATCCCCCACCCATGCACACATCTCCCCACCTATACACACATCTCCCCACCTATACACACATCTCCCCACACACACATACCCGCATGCACACAATCCCCGCCCACCCATGTCCCCCATCCACCCTTAAACATCTCCCACCCATACACACCCCCATCCCCCCACGCAACCCCCACCCCTACACACTCCCATCACACTCACTTATCCACCACATACACATCCCTCACCCACCCATCCACCTACACATCCCCCACCCACTAACACCCATACACCCCCACCCACCCACCAAAACATCCCTCACCCACAAACGCATCCCCACATCCCACACACACACACACCCCAGGCACACATTTATTTGCCCATCCTCCACCCACACACATCCCTCTACCCACGCACATGTCCCCACCCACACTGACAGTGTTATTAGCTGTTTGACCTGAAGGAGCGACAATGATTTCTGGGTCAGAATATGTTTGCAGCAAATATCTAGGAGACCATTCCGAAATGACCCTCTAGAAATGCAGCCTGCAGAAGTGGAGCTGGATATCACCTGGTTGAAACCATATAAAGAATACATTAGGAAAGATTCAAACTTCTGAAGGATGGGAAATCTGCTGATCCAGATAGTACCCATGCAGAAGCTATTATAGTCAACTGAATTTTTTTTTAAATGCATGACTTTTTGCAAGACATTATGATTAACACTAAACCCAGGTTGATTTTCTGGGCAATTTTACTTTCAATAGTTTGCCATTGCTTTCTAACAAGAGGTTACTGTTGAAGTCCAAGCTGACAAGTGTAGGAAATAATCCTGCTACCCCATCATCAGCATACCTGAAGTTAAAGAGCTGTTATCCCTTCAGCAATTATTGAGCAGATTGATAATGTTGTTGTCAGTTCCTGGGGAGAATATTCAGCAGGATCATTCTTGAGAAATTAAGAGATGCCATTGACAAATAAATAAGGGATGAACAGGCAAGATCCTGACAAAATAGATCCTGCATTGACCAGATAGCCACATTGTGCATAATAATAGAGCAAAGCTTTGAACTTAGCTCACCACTTTATACCAGATTTGTGGACTATGAAAAGGCCTTTGACAGCAGTGATAAGGATTCTGTTTGGACATTATTGAATCACTCGGGTCCTACGGAAAATCATTAACTTAATAAGCGCAATGTGTACAAAACATGCAATGCTGAATTATTCGTGAGAAAAACTAACAGATATATTTGAAATATGAACAGGTGTGAGGCAGAGATGCCTATATTTCTTACTGATTATAGATTGTGAAGACTACCATCACCATTTTGGATTGTGAAGACTACCATCACCAGAAGTGGAATCAGACAGAGCAGATTGATGGTCTTGACTTCACCGATGACATTTCCCTCCCTCCTGTCCCACATGAAATCAGATGCTGATAAGTTAAACACAATCAGTGGGAGGTCACAGCAACTAGCTTTAAAAGTTCATTGGTGAAATATACAGATAATTTCAAAAATCAAACAAATGGCAACCTCTGGTGAAACCCCTCTTCAAAAGGTGGAATCATATGCTATTTAGACAGCAGTGCAGACATGGATGGGGGTACAGATTTTATTGGGTTTCTCATATGTATTAATGGTTAACATTTCCTTTTATCTGTGGTCTGTTACTTGTATTTCTCTTTTTTGTCTTACCTAGCTAAATATATAATGTGTGCACAATATTTACTTTTGTTTTAGCATGCAATGTTTATTATTAGAATTCTGTAGTTTTATAAGTTATGCTTACTTCTGCATGCTGAGTTAGTATTTCATTGTTCTGCATGTTATAACATTTGTATTTTTAAAAATTCACAAATTATACAGTAATACAATTGATTGTTTCATAAAAACTTTTTAAAACTGATTAAAACAACATAGAGGATCTTAGGTGCTCTTGATTGATTAAAATCAGATTTTGTGTACAAGTTTTGAAAATGTTTATCTTAACCAGCAGATATATTATGATTCTTTGATTAAGATCATATTATATTAGTTTACATAATTATTAGTTTGGGAAATGTTGTTTCTGTATAATAATGTCTGTAAATGCAAATACACGATTAATAAGTTAAGTGCTTTTGGAATCTTTTCAGATCTGTCCAGTGACAGTGGCTGTAATGCAGCTGATCTCTGTCGATCAGTGAGTAAAACGGGCAAAGAAAGTATGTCATCCTTGACTCATGCAGCTGGTGATTCATCATTATTTAATGAAGGGAACCTTCCCAAAGCAGTTATTTGCATTCCTGATATTTGTAGAAGTCCCACAAAGCTGGCAGCTGAGGAGCCTGGTCTACAAGATCAAAGTCCAAAAGGCCAGGGATCATGGGGAAGGGCTTCTTCTCATTCAGACAAACCTAGAGAGGAATCTGTCAGGAGATGTAGCAATACCAGGCAGTCTGAGAAGAATTCTGAAGATGTTATTGCTTCACTGAGGTCCTTGAAGGCAGTGTCTGAGAAGGTGCGAGAAGAAAAGAGCCGAAAATCCAGACAGGCGTCATGTGTTTCAGTTCAGACATCTGGAACAGGGCGGCGATCTCCAAGGCAGAGCTCATTGCTTTCTTCTGATGCTCATCCAGCTGCTTCCAGAAAAGGTCTCAAGGATGCCACTTCTTTCAGTGATGAAAAGCCTAAAGTCAACATTTTCACAGACAACCTGGGTAAAGATTTGGGGAAACGAATCCGTTCACCCAGGAGACTCAGTGAAGATATGATAGCTCTGCCTATTTTCTCTGCACGCAGGTGGAGTAATTCTCCTAAAGAAAATTCTGCTGCTTCTTATTCAGGTGGCAGATCCACCGATGAGATGTCAATTTATGATGGGATGGAAACACTTTCATTACACACCCCTGAGAAGAGAGAGTCTTTCAAACCTAATGTTAGCCCTACTTCAGATAAACAGTCCAGCATTTGTGAATCGTCTAGCCCATCTCCTTCACCAGGCAGCAGTAAATTCATTTTGCTTGATGAAAAGGGCAGCACAAGCACTAAAAACTCCACATCACCTCATAGACAACATAATGTAAAGTCAAATGATAATTCTCTTTGCACGGGAACTTCATCTACTGATTTTGCCCTCGAAAAATGCATTCACCGTGAGATAAAACCTGAACCGGAATGTGAAGACATTTTACAGCCAGTTCTATTTAAATATGCAACGCCAGGAGTTCTTGCGTCTGATCAAATAACAAAAGCCTCAGTTAAAACTGGCAATGATAGTAGGAAGACAGGCATAACATCAACAAGCTTTCTGATAAAAGAAGACAGATCAAAGCATAAAACACAAGAAGATGCTGATCATCAGAATTCTTCCACATGTACAGAGCTTATGAGTACCGGAATGTTAATAAAATGTGAAAATAGGTGTTTAAATGATACTGTGGACACATTCTTTGATGTGAAAACAGATATTTCAGAGGAAATGAATCTTATGCATAACATCAAAAAAGACACAGAAGAAGTGAACAATATTATCAATGTAAAAATAAAAAGCAGCAGCAGCTGTCATGTTGGGAGTGACACAGAGAAAGACTCAAACATAAACAAATGTCCTTATTTACATACTCCAACCCTGCTGGCTCCCTTGGAGGTGGCAGAAGAGAAGCCACTGTCATCACTGCTGTGTGCTATGTTAGTTGGTGGGACAGAAGTTGCTAATTCATACAGCCAGGAGCGTGTGCGGGTAAAATCTCAAGGGGGTGACAAATCTGATTCAGAGTTCGATACAGTGAAGGGTGATTTGTCACATCAAGTTTGCAGGTCCTTGCTTCCACAACTGTCAACAGAACCTGCTGATCTGAGACACAGCATACACAAGTCTGATCTCCAAATAGTAGACAGTGATATATTAGACAACCAAGACTCACAAGGCTTGCTTGTGCATAATAAATCAGGTGACCTTTTGCCTTGTGACAAGGTCACTCCAATTGAAACTACAACTGCAGCAACCACTACATGTGAACATGCTGTGCCTGTGAAAATAGGAGATGTAAATGATATAACTGATGAAACCAAATCTGTAGTGAAAAAACAACCATTAAATTTTTACAGTCAGCTTAAAAAAGTAAATGAAAGTGTGTTAAAATTGATAGATATTGATGTTGAAGACGAATTTCTACAGGAACTAGACGTTGATGATTCTGCTTCTGAAAGGAATGTTGAAGATAAACAACCAGATACAATCCCCAACATTGAACAGCGCCAGACTGTTCTTTACAATCTCATTTCTTCTCTTGGCACTAGATTGCAATGTGCTGATATTCAAATACCCTTTTCTACGCCCGTGGATCTAGAATTTGTTGGAAAGTTGATAGAGTCGTGCCCAAAAATTGCTCCAAATATTAATGCCAAAGCTAAAATCATCAAGAAATGTGCTTCTTAACAAACGATTGAAAGAAGAAAATGTCAAGGAAATAAGTCAGATTCAGACTGGAGCAAATGGGGAAGAATTGTGTGTAGGAGAAAAGAGTGATGGTGACTGTGGGGGTGGCCATCATGACTCTTCAACTACCATCGGTGACACATTTCTTCAGTCAGAGAAATGTGATTCACAAGTGATTAGAGACGATGAAACATGTGTGCACAAGCAGGTGACAAACAGTGAACAAGTGATTAGAGACGAAACGTGTGCGCACAAGCAGGTGACAAACAGTGAACAAGTGATTAGAGACGATGAAACATGTGCGCACAAGCAGGTGACAAACAGTGAACAAGTGATTAGATACGATGAAACATGTGCGCACAAGCAGGTGACAAACAAACATCTGCAGAAGGTAGATTTAGATGCTAGATCCAGCAGTTCATATGTTCCAGTGGGCCATCTTGAGAATGTTTCTCTCCTTACAACAGCAGTTTCTTCAGATGTGAATGAGAGTATGGACCAGAATGTAAATGCTAAGGAATCAACAAGCTTGGATGACCAGAACACAGCGGTAGACAAAGGTGATATGCATAAATGTTCAGAAATTCTGCAGGCATCAGCTGACTTTAATCAATCGGCTGATATTAGCACAAGCAAGATTTCAGAAATACCAGCAAGGTTTTCATTTCAAAAATCTAAAACATGTGATGATTTTAATGAAAGACTATCTGCAAATCCAGCTGGTCATGCCGGAACTCTTAGAAGAGTTAACAGTAGCCCTCAGATGAATACCAAGCAAGTTGTACTGCCTGTATCTTCCTCATTACCCTTCAATTTTACAGCAAAAGATAGCCACACCAGATCAAAACTTGGCAGCAAAATACCAATACCTGGCACAAGTTATGTCATGAAATCTAAAAAGTCGTGGAGAATACCAAGAACTGTTGTTGAACCAAAGCCACTTTCTGTTTTGTCGGAGCTGGAGACGTCATCATCTCAGCCAACCAGTGCATTCACTTGTCCAAGTCTTCAGAAGTATTTGAATGTCCCATCAAATCGGGTTATTGTTACATCAGACATGCAGGAGGAGATGAAAATTCTGGATGCTAAAGCTAAAGAAGAGGAAGAGAGGAATGAGGAAATGATGGAAGAAAGAGATAAAAATACAGATGATGATTTTAATTTAGAATATAAAAATTTTGAACCAGATTTTGATGAAGTTGATGGGATGTTATTTATGTCATTTTTTAGTGAAATTGAGCTGAGAGCTCATGTCAAAGTTGAAAAAGCTCTGGAGTGGGACAAAGATGACACAATGCTTAGAGTTTCTCGAGCTAAAGCATTTGAAGAGGCTAAAACTCAGAATGAGGATATGGGACATGTTAAATTGAAACATCTGAGGGGCCAGCATATGCGATGGAAGAAATATCGACGCATGTACAGTAATGAGGTGAAAGCAATGCTGGAGGCACAGAATATTCAGCAATCACATGATAGTTTGCCTGTTACGAAAAAGACATCTGATATTTCCAAAATCAAAGGCTGGAAGAGAAAGAATACTTCGGCACCAGAAACCAGTAGTGATGTAAATGACAATTTTAATTGGTCCTATGATGCTAAAAATAAAAGTCTCAGTGAGGATAACAAAGAAGTGAAGCACCTTTTTAACCAAACTGTATTTGATGAGTATCAAAGTATGTTTGATGACAGTATGTCTTTCATGAGTGAGAATATGACTGCAGAAGATGGTGACAAACCTGAAATGTCGTCACGTTCCAGACGCCGCCAAGGATTCAGCCATCAGAAAGCTCATAGACAGTTGTTCCGAGAATTAAATATGGACTGGGAGGATCGAATGATCCACCGCAAACTTGGCGGATGGTCGCTGAAGGGTAACAGGCCTCAGGCATTTTCTTCTGCAGCTAAAAAACGTAAGGAACAGAAATCCAAGGAAATTGAATCTCCAGCTTTTGAGTTAAAAGATGTTAATATGGAGATGGGCTCATTGGAAGTGGAAGAATTTGAAACAACAGAATCAAAAGATCATAGTGAAGACCACAAGAAGAAAAAAACAATCAGAATCATTTATCCCTTGGTAAGCATAACATGTCACATGAGTTTTCAACCTTTATAAAAAAATTCACCTTGTGTCCACACGCATTTTACTTGTCATGTCTCTAAAGTTTATCTTGAACTTGTTTGTGGTAGTTGACCATTGGTGCTTGTGACTAGCACACAGCTTGGGTTTAATGTCTGCATATTTATGATTATTGTAAAATGTCCTTAGTTGATTTTCTTCTGATTTTAGCCGTCAGAAGAATTCTCCAAAACCGTGCAAAAGACTGAGAGCCGCGGAGGCATAGTGGCTAGACACTCACCTGATGGTCATGGGTGTGATGTTCTGCTGGGCAGATTCAGATGTTTATAAAATAGATCTTGGCTGCCTAAGGTGGGTCCCAAGAATGTCTGGGAAAGTCAAGGCGGCCAGTGTGATACTGACCACATCACTACATCGTGACCATTGGTCTGTACAAATATGGAAAATAGTGTCTGCAGTGTGACAATTTCCCAGACTGGAGCGTCTCAAGTACTGAGTTTGCTTCTGTCAATAGCACCACAGGCTGTGTACCATGGTTGGCATTCAGTAATTTCTCTGTTTCTGTCATGATTGCTTGGATTTCTGCATCATAGTTATGGCAGTAATTTCGTGTTGGTACTATGGCCGTGTCCCTAATGTTATTTAGGTATTCTATGTATACTCCCGCTCCTCCATTTTGAAACAGCATTTTGTGCTGACCAATCTGTGTAACCTTAGATCCAGAGGTCCTGTGGGTATTCTTCATCAAGGAAGCTGAGAGTGGCTGTTCTGCGTTGTACATTGTTCAGTTCTTCCTTGTCAAATATTTCTTTCACTTTTGTCTGGATTTGTAGTGATAGTCCGTCAGTGGTTCTCAACCGGTGGGGAATTCCCCCCCCCCCCCTAAAGAGGGGGGGGGGGAATTTTAGGGTTTCCAGGGGGTGATGAAGATCATTTCAAGATCGTGTTAATACAAGAATCGAATACTTGATATTGCTTTTCCCTTCATACTTTACAGTTATGCACGTCTCATCCTTCTAAAATTCATTTTATAAAGTAAGTAGACCCACAAATCACATTTTATGTGGATGTCTAGACCTGTTTTAACATATTTACCTTCCATTTTTACGTATACTGTGTAGGGGTGGGGGGATTTTTAGGTAGGAAATATGAAAGGGGGGGGAATGACGTTCTGAAAATATGGTGAAGGGGGGCACGGGCCAAATTTTTGATAGGAAGGGGGAGAATGACGTTCTGAAAATATGGTGAAGGGGGGCACGGGCCAAAAAAGGTTGAGAACCACTGGTCTATGTTTTTCTTTTCGTTGAGTTTGTTCTCGGATAGTTTTCAGGGGAGTACCAATATTTTTTGTTATGAGAATAAATGGATTTGAGAACTTATTGACAACCGGCAAGATCGAGGGTAACAAACCAAGAGGAAGACAGAGAGGAAAATACCTGGATGGCTTGGCCACATGGCATGGACGAGACAGGAACACTGAGCTGATCCACAACTCTGGTGATCGAGTGAAATGGCGAGTCATGACCGCACACGCTTTCCGGCATGGCACATGATTGATTGATTGATTGACCAATTGTGGGCAGATCAATGGTTTCTCTGCAGAGTCGTTTGGCATGGTGGATAAAACTGTTTCAACTGTCCCATATCTAGATTTTCAAATCTGTTCTTCATAGGATGTCCTGGCATGCTGAGGAACTTTTCTTCTTTTATTAGCGTTTTCGTATCTGAACTCTCTCGGTGCTTGTATCCTTCCCATCTTCTCCATCTCTACTATAGGGGTAGATCTCATCCTTCGCATGGTGACTAAGTTCTTGATTTTGCACCTTGTCCAGCTCCTGTAGTGTTTTTAATGCTGAACATCATGCATTTGACCCATATTCCAGGTGTGGTTGTATGCTATGTTGATAAACGTTGCTAAGTATTTTCCTGCTGATCATCAGTATGCATTGCCACTTTAATTCCAATTGGTAGTTCGGCAAGATCATTGATGTAGATTAGGAAGAGCCTCTCCAGACCCCCCGATGTGTCTCCACCTTGTGGGGGGGGGGGGGGGGGGGTGCTTGCATGTCCCAATGACCCCAAGAGCTAAGCTGACGGAAGCACAACTATGTGTTGGACAGGACTTGGGTTAGGAGCCAGATTAAGAGAGACACAACCTGCTGCTCTGCAGGTAGACTGAGGATAGCAGTCAAACGTTCAAGTCAGGCTTACGAAGGCAGAAATTCTTGGTCCAGACACATACTCTAAGGCCCTCAGCTGAGGGATACGGCTGAACGCCTCTAAGCTATAAGCCCTCGGATGTGAGAGTCGGGCTGATACTCACTTACTGCAAAATGGAGGTGAGATGCTGAGCATGCTACATGCTTAGTTTAGATACCTGGTTGATGGCTCTCAGCTGGGGGATATGAGGGATCCCCGGATGAGAGGACCTGGCCGTTACTCGCTCACTGATGCATAGAGGTAAGGTGCTGAGCCAGCAGCACGTGTAGCCTACCTCGTGAGCGGTTACTAAAGGTGGAAAATGCTCCCCAGTCGCACGCAATGGTTAAGATGAAAGTCTATCTATACTCATAGAGTGAGCGTAGGCAAAGGTGGAAGATGTCTCGTTTACATGAAATGGACCGCTTGGCCAGCGAATCCATTTCGTGGAAGTCCAAAGTGAAAGCTTTCTGAGTGGATGTCACCCGCAGTCTGTCTGTCCCTGGTTTGTGCTTGAGCGACCAGTGGCAAAAGAAACGCCCAATACATGGAAGTGAGGAATTAAAGCAGCCATGAGCAGGACGTGGCAATTCCTCGGGTGAGCCCAGTCTCAGAGCAATATGTGCCGGCTCTGCAATTATGGAAGCCTTCTTGGATAGCGGGAAATGCCCATTGTCTGCCCCTGCCTTCCCTTGAGGGCTGACCGTGATGTCTCTGACCGTTCTACCTTGACCAGCTGAGATGTGGGCACCACAACAGTAAGAGTCTAACGTCCCTCGAAACCCGAGGAAGGCTAACCTCAGTAAAAAAAAAATGCCAGCCAAGGTTCGGATGTGCCGGCCTAAGGGTGGACAAATAAAAACTGGCACTACAGCAATTACGTCCAAGTGAAATGTCGATCGTGCCTGGAACAGCTCTGACTAACTAGTCTTCCAAATGTAATTGAACAGCGCTGACTAGCTAGTTTTCCGATTGTCCCCTGTGGAACAGCTCTGACTAGTCTTTCGAATGACCTTCGTGTCCAGAATAGCTCTGACTAGCTAGTTTCCGAATGTCCGTCGTGCCCGGAACGGCTCTAACTATTTTGTTTTCCGGGCACAGCGACTAAGCACATGTCCGAAACGAAAGCTCGCTGAGTGGATACTGTCTGCAATCCGACAGTCCCTGGTTTGTGCGAAAGCAGCAGGTAGCGAACGAAAAGGCCCAATACATTGAAGTGAGGAATTAAAGCAGCCATGAGCAGGATGTGACATTTCCCTCGGTGAGCCCAACACCAGAGCGCTATGTGTCGGCTCTGCAACTATGGAAGCCACCCTGGATGGCGGAAAATGTCATGGACTGTCCCTGCCTTCCCTTGAGGGCTGATCGTGAAGCCTTCGACCGTTCTAACTTGACCAGTTGGGATATGGACGGCACCACAAAAGTGAGAGTCCCTCAGGAATGCTAACCTGTCAAAAATGCTCGCTAAAGTCGGATGTGTTGGCCTAAGGGTTTCGGCCCAAGAGTGCCTAACAGACACACCGCAATTACATCTGAAAAAATACTCCGGATGAATGCAGAAGCAGAAGAAGAAGAAGATTAGAAAGAGTGGGGGACAGGTCTCTACCCTGACTACCCACACACGCATCTGGACAATTTCTTCTTTAGCATGCAGTCACTCAGTATGCACACATGTGTATAGTTCTGCATTTCTAAGCAACATAATACCATTGACAGAGGCAGCACTTTTATTGTAAGGCTACTAGTAGTCAAGAAAGCACCACTGGGCTCTTGAGAAAGCCCAAGCGCAATGCCTGTGGTGAACACTGATCCATCCATAAATATAGCTTTCCTGTCACATGAGTATTCACCCATCAGAGTATGCCATTGTAGAAGCAGACTGCTTTCTGCATTGTCAGTCAAGAGTAATCACTACCAATACAAATTCCTTGAATATGCAATTGGCAAGAGAACATAGGTTTAATTGGGAAGATGATATTTTGACAGGATTGGAAATTGGATATTAGGCTTGACCTTCATGGTGGGAGACAGAGAGTGCTGAAAATCTGTTGCACTGTTGTAAAAATGGCAAGTGATCTGATCTGGTGATAGTATCTCCATCTAGTTATAATTCAGGTGTATGCCCTGGTGATGTTGTAGACTGAAAGCATTTGCTATTAACATCATTATTGACCATCTTTATATGGAGGTTAATTTCATTAATTGTTCTAATGATATATATATATATATATATATATATATATATATATATATATATATATATATATATATATATATATATATATATATATGAAGATAGTCAAGTATTGCATTGATTACAGTAGGTAGTTTTGTGTGTGTGTTTATTTTCAGCTAACTGAGAAAATGGCAAGAAATGCATTAAAGACTCTGATAGAGACTGGAGATGTTCAAAGAGGGATGAGAAGGAAGAAAAGCAAACCCAGACAGTCCTCGAACCAGCTCCCTGCCTTAACTCTATTGATATGCAAGACTGAGCCTGAAGATGAAACAGCTGGTGCACACCTCAGTGATTCTGCCAGCTTTGTCTTATCCACGGCAGCAACCCTGCTGACACCATCAGCACAACCCAGTTTGACGTCTCTGTCCTCTCCTTCAACTTCAGTGGCCACAGCTCCTCTGGAGATTGATCTGCAAGATGAACCAGTGATGGAAGGGGTGGACATTGCAGCAGAGAGTATATCCAGCCCTTCCGTCACAGACACATCATCACTTAAATCATGCGGTAAACCAGGTACACAGACCTGTTTTGATGTTCTCTTGTCTAGTTCATTTGCTAGATAATGACTGTTAATGTGCTACTTCTAGGTATATTCCTGTTTGTAGATTTGTCAACGTTTTAAATGTGTACAGTTAGATACTGTTTACATGTTAAAATATGCAGTTCTGTCTGAGTACATTGTTGAGTTTCTTAAAGCTAAAGCTGGTGAGTCATGTTTGCGGTACCTTTAAAGGTGACCAGTATATTTGACTGAGCTGCCTGTCACTAGGTGTGGTGTTCACTATACTAAGAGTTAGCTGTTAGTTAATAATAATAAATTTTGTTGCGTATCCCTTACGGGACGTTGCAGTCAACACCAGCATTTTCAGCTGCTGTTGATGTACTAGGCAAGTGTTACGTTCAGTAGTTTGCCATTGCTTTCTGAACGACCGGTCTCTATACCTTTTTCGAAAAAAACCAGCACCGCCGTGTTTCGAACCCGTGTATACGGGCTCACAAACCGCGTTCGCAAGCCCTTCAGCCACAGAGACCGGATAGCTGTTAGTTACACTTGTAATATTTCTTCATAGATCAAGTCACATCTACATTCAGGGCTTTGTTTATAGGAGCAGTGATTGTTTTATAAACACTTTGTGCAGATATGAAATACAATGTTGTAAATATACTTACAATATTTGTGTGTGTCTCCGAATACAAATATTTATTAACATTAAGTGGATTATAGATGTAAAATTATCTTTTTTGTTTTCATCTGTACTAAACACAGCCAAACAAGTTAAATAAGATGAATAATATATGTTATTGTTTACATTGTGTGTAAACCTCCATATCCTACATTGAATGTTACTTAGTTAGTTAGTTAGTTAGTTAGTCGCGGTTCCAACTTCATGGCTACGGGTCGTTCCCATTATGCTCCATTCTTGCGCCAGTGAATATCACACGAAATGCCCCTCACCACCCTATGTGAAAAGTGAAATAGACGAGTCTCGACAAGCCAACAGCCCACACAGGTAAACTGCATAATGCTGCCGTCAGAATGCCAACACAAAAGTCCTCCACAGAAAATACAGTTCATTGCCAATGGAAGCGGCAGTCACTAGAAAACCAGCAGCCACACATTGCTGCATTAAAAGTCGAGAGGATCAACTTCATTGTTCCGGGATTGATCCCATATGGCTCAGTCTCTTTTGGCAGGGCAGCCCGCTGAAAGCATAGCACAAAGCACGAACATCGTAGCTCCAGCGACAATCCCCATGAGTCTCCGAGAAAAATGCACTCGTGAACCTAAAAGGCAATACAGTCAAATCCAATCGACAGGCCGACCGCCATCGATTCCGAACATGCAGTTCACGCTACAACAACCACGGACAGATGTAAAAACATTCTAAATGAAATTCACAGCTCACAGTGTCGCGCCACGCACTCAACTCAGTAGCTAAGGCGACGGAACCATGCACTACCAGTCCAACATGAGGAAAATGCATCTGCAAACCGTAGCCAGACGCATAAACACTCCAGAAGCTTAACAGTTCAAATGCCTATCTGCCATGTTGGGGACCATAAGTCATCCTACATTGAATACAACAATACAGTCCATACGATGAAGCTTGCATCAATCTTGGTTCTTATGTTCTGTACATTTGCTGATACTGTAATCTGCGGCTATTTATGTATTGTTTATAGAGTAGATTTGATCAACTGGTAATACAGTTCACAAGTTCAGATAAACCTGCCATATGTGTCTGATGGACCCCAGCCCCAGTAAACTCTGTCTGGGTTTTGTACTTTAACCCGCTCTGCCCCAGACTGTCATTATCTTAACTCCTTCTGATGAGAGAAATTAACATAAAGATAAGAGGTCAGGAGTGAACCAAATTATTGGTATTAAAAATTACACCTGTACATGAACTTAAATATCAGTTTGAATAAATGGGGCTAGATTTAATGTCGTCTCCTTCTGCCTTTCATCTCTCAGTGGAGCATGGACCCTCCACTAATTCACGCCAAGCCGTTTGTAGACTTGTTCATGAGTGGTTGGAATTTGTAGTTAACGTTTTCTACAGGATGAAGTATCCACTCTCGCACCAACCCTTCTTTGTTATCTCTTACGAAACACATGCCAGTTTACAGTGTTACTATTGTTTTCTTCCCCTGCGAGCCCATGTAACAAACGCGTAATTTCAGAACTTTCTATGTTGAAAGCAACGGCAAACTACCTTCTTTAAAGTTGTCTTGTTTATCATGATTCGCCTAATTACAGATCATCACAAAAAAAGGACAGGAACACTGAAATTAACAACAAGGAATGTTCGAACGTTAAGTGATGACGTAAAATTAGATAACATCAAACAAGAAATGGAAAGAGTGAAGATGAATATATTAGGAATGTGCGAGATGAGATGGGAAGGGGCAGGAATTATGACAGGGGAAGATTGTAAGATTATTTATTCTGGGGGAGAACGACAAAGGGGTAGAAATTATCTTGGATTGGGAAACATCCAAATCTTTTCAAGGATATTGGGCTGTGTCAGACAGGGTTCTATTGGTAAAATTAACCGGCAGACTTTTTAACACAAACGTCATTCAAATATATGCCCCAACAGGAGAATGCAGTGAAGATAGTATAGAGTAATTCCATAATGACGTGGAGTCTGCTTTAAAGAAATGTAAAAATTCAGAAATATCATAATAGGTGACTTCAGTGCAAAAGTAGGAAATCAAGCGAAACGAAAAGAGGATACAGACTTGTAGAATTGGCAAAAGAGCAGGAAATGATTGTAGGAAACACATGGTTTAAACATCCTAGACGATTATGGACATGGAGAAGTCCTGATAGCAGGATTAGAAACCAGATCCCGGGAAGGTTAACCCGGTCAACAAATGCCCGCAGAAGTTGGATGTGTCGGCCTAACGGCGCAAGAACGCAGCTCTGCTGTAAACAGGCACAATGCAAACACGTCCGAAAAAAAACTCCGGATGAACGCAGAAGAAGAAGAAGAAGGAGAAACCAGAAACACTAAATATTATCTGTGTGCATTGAAAAATGACAAGGTAATACAAGACAATTTTAACATGGAAATAAAGAACAGATTTGATACACTGTCTTATCTAGAGATCCTATTTCAAGATATGGATGATCAATGGGAAATGTTGAAGAATTCAATCAGTTTGGCTGCAGAAACAACTATTCCAAAATTAAAGAAAGTGGGCCATAAGAAATGGATGGCTGAAGAAATTTTACAACTAATGGAAACAAGAAGACACAACAAAAATAATCCTGCCAAATATGAAGAAATTCACAGAAAAGTCAGAACATTATGTAAAGAGGCAAAAGAAGCATGGCTTGAGAAAAACTGCATAGGAATTGAAAAACAACACAACAGTAAAAATACCAAATTAGTGCACAAAAGAATTCAGGAGCTTACTAATAAAAGAACACATACATAAGGAGGCTGCTTAAAAACAAAAGATGGAAAAATCATAATAAAAAAAGATCAGATTTTACATATATAGTCAGATTATGTGGAAAAACCTTTATGATGATAACAGAGAAGAACAGTATGATATTCAAAATAATAATGAAGGACCATCAGTTTTGAAGATGGAGGTTCAGAATGTTCTTAACCTAGGAGTCTCTGTGGCGAAGTGGTCAAGCCGTTTGACTCGTGTTCCGAAGGTTGTGGGTTCGATTCCGGGCCGTGTCCTTCGGTTTATGAGTTAAATGTTTCGAAGACTCCTGTGAGTTCGTCGCTAAAAGCTACAGAGTTCGTGCTTTGTGCAACGCTTTCCGTGCTGCGGAAAGAGACTGAGCCATATGGGATAAAACCCGGTGCAATGAATAACCATATGAAAACTGGCAAGACCCTCGGTTCAGATATCACAATAGAAATGATCAATGCCTTAGAAGAATATGGAACAGATCAAGTCACCAGACTGTTGAACACAATACATGATACTGGAGATATACCTCATGAATTATGTCATTCTGTATTTATTGCAATCCCAAAGAAATCAGGAGCCTTGGAATGTGATCAACAATTAGTATAATGAGCCATATCATGAAGATTTTGCTAAGAATTATCATGCAAAAAGTTAGGGAAAAAATATAACCCAAAATAGGAGAATAACAATGTGGGTTTGTAGAAGGCAAGCTTACAGTAAATGCTGTGTACATGATAACAGTAATTGAATGTTCTATAGAAGTGAATAAAGATATACATCTTTGCTTTATTGACTACACAAATGCTTTTGAAAGATTAAGACATGTCAACCTGATAGAGATGCTTGCAGATCTACAAATTGATAGGAAAGACCTTAGTCTTGTAAAAAAGTATGTATTAAAAACAACAGGCTGCCATAAGGATTGATAATGATGTAGGTCAAAATTAGTCCTATTAAGAGAGGAGTGGGACACGGATGTGTAATGTCTCCAGATCTGTTTTCCCCGTGTAGTGAAAATATATTCAGAAATGTAGAAGAAAGGAATCATCATTGGAGGAAGAAACATCAATAACATCAGATGTGCAGATGATACAGTATTGATTGCAGATAATGAGCAGGATCTGCAACATTTAGTAGATGCGGTTGTTGCACACAGTGAACAACTAGGGTTAGAATTAATTTGTAAGAAGACACAGATTATGGATGTCACTAGGAAGAATGAAATACCACAAGGTAATATACAGGTAGATGGGAATATTCTTAAACAAGTGAATCAGTACAATTATCTCAAAACAGTCATAACATCTGATGGGAGATGCCTTGAAGAGATTAGAACAAGAATCGCCATGACGAAGGTAGCCTTTTGCAAATTGAAAAACATACTGACCAATAAAAAGATGTCAATTGCTACAAGAAAAAGAGTGTTGAGGTGCTACATAGTCTACTTTTGTATGGATGTGAAGCGTGGACAAGCTGATAAACATCTGAAGGCTGTGGAAATGTGGTTTCTAAGGAGAATGCAAAGAATACCATGGAAAGATAGAAAAACCAATGACCAAGTCCTACAAGAAACAAATGAAAATCATAAACTGATTAGAGAAATTAGATGTAGACTCACAATTCTTTGGACATGTTATGAGAAGAAATAAATTAGAGAACTTTGTGACAATTGGCAAGATCAAGGGGAAGACAGAGAAATAAATACCTGAATGGCTTGACCACATGGTATGGTCGAGACAGGAACACTGAGCTGATCCACGACTCTGGTGATCGAGCTAAATGGCAAATCTTGACCGCGCTCACTTACCGACATGGCACATGATGGATGGATGTTGAAAGTTGAGGATAGAGCTTTGTTCACCCCATCAATGACAGCCTAAAATGACATCATGTTGCCTTTACTGCACGCAAGATTTGGACAACAGCATCAGGCGGTAAAATAATTCTAAAAGTCTTCATACTGAACATTGCAAAGAGCTACATATGTTGTTTTGTTAAAGCATTGCTAGTACTCCTAGTGGTTTTAGTTATATTAATTACATTGCTTGTTGATGTTTTTCTGTGACTCAGGTTGCCGGTATGGATGTATATGTCACCTGTGTTCTGTCAATGAAAGCACAGCTCCTCTACCAAGCCCATTGAGCATACAGCCTGCACCAGCTTGTGACAAAGAATATTGCAGACTTGGCTGCATCTGTGATAGTATAGACCCAGAAAGACCTATCTCCAGCAAAACTCACTGTAGGAGGCCTTCGTGTATGCTGCAGTGTGACTGTCGGGAGTCTGGCAGTTTTGATGGAAATGAAGACATACCTTATCTGCCGTCAATGAGGAGACGACCTAAACCAGGCGACCGCTTCTCAAATCTTCCCCAACGAGAAAAGACTCATCGTTCGGCTAAAAATCTAGATGCTGTCACAAGAAAAGCATTGATGCTGTATGAAACCAGCGAGATTTACTGTGAAAGGGTGGAGCGAAATCGCAAGAGAGTAAGTAATTTCATTATTAGAAACAAATGAATTTTTAAAACAAAATTATTTCTAATTATTTTAAGCATTTGAAACAATCAGATAACAATCTCATGATAAAGCATTTGCAAATGAAACTTATTTGCTTAATTTGTCTTGTAGTTATATAAACCTGAAGGATGTAGTCATAGTTGTATATATAGATAGATGAATGTTAATAGTGAGTCCAGGCAGAGAACCGAATTACAGATGTGAAATGAGAGGCCTCCAAATACACTTTATATGCTGGTCCAAATACGCTTTATATGCTGGTCATTGTATTAGAACCAACATACTTAACCATTGCCTTTTTCCTTATATGTAGAGGAGAATTCTCTCCTATTCCGTTGCAATTAATTAAACTAAATGTTTGTTATATTCCAAGGAATTTCCTAACACTGTCATCAGCCAGACAGTTACGTACGCAGGGAGAGATAGAGGGAGAGAATATTTCAATGTTTGTACTAATCCAAGCCTATCTTCTTCCACCTGAACGCCCAAGTTGCCTGGTGTTTCGTGTATCAGATTCTATTAAGAAAATTCATGCTCCAGATACAGCTTATTTAAGCACTTTTTTGGCCTCCACCTTGGACTGACACATTTCTCCAGTGTTCAAGTGGCAACAGAGGTGGCAGGCTTTTAGTTGGATAAATGCAAACAGCATAAACAATTGAAAAACAGTATAATGACTTTTGTGCATGCATGTAAGCCTGACAGTGAGGGTAGGCATGTCCCTGGTATGTAGCTAACATTTAGCTAACCAAAAGGAACCATAACAACCAAAAGGAGGAACCGGCTTCTTAGTAGAGTGCAGGCACGTGAAGGGGGTACAAAGAAGGAACATGGCATCAGAGTCGCATGGAGGCTGTGGCTAGGGGATGAAACAGACTCCCCATGATCACAGGTGCTAAGGGGCAAGCACAGGCCACACGGACTCTCCTCTGAGGGAGGGGACGCTTGAGAGTAGACATATTTACAGCTAAGGGACAAGGACAACGAAATCGACCAAACGTCTCGCACGGCAGGGGAAAGATGCCCTGATTCGTGACCCGGACAGGCCCGCCCCTAGAGAGTGTTAAGGGTATAATGGATCAAAACACTTTGGGAAGGGTGTACACTTCTGATGATCAGAAGCCCCCTGATGAGTTTGCTCTACGGCAGAGTTTTTACCACTAGTTGGTGTCATTGTGACTGGATATTCCAGTAGCTAAAATTTATTTGGTGTCATTGTGACTGGATAGTCCAGTAGCTAACATTTAGTTGGTGTCATTGTGAATGAGTAGTCCAGTAGCTAACATTTAGTTGGTGTCATTGTGACTGGATATTCCAGTAGCTAAAATTTTATTTGGTGTCATTGTGACTGGATAGTCCAGTATCTAACATTTAGTTGGTGTCATTGTGACTGAGCAGTCCAGTAGCTAACATTTAGTTGGTGTCATTGTGACTGAGTAGTACAGTAGCTAACATTTAGTTGGTGTCATTGTGACTGAGTAGTACAGTAGCTAACATTTAGTTGGTGTCATTGTGACTGGATAGTACAGTATCTAACATTTAGTTGGTGTCATTGTGACTGAGCAGTCCAGTAGCTAACATTTAGTTGGTGTCATTGTGACTGAGTAGTACAGTAGCTAACATTTAGTTGGTGTCATTGTGACTGGATAGTACAGTAGCTAACATTTAGTTGGTGTCATTGTGACTGGATAGTCCAGTAGCTAACATTTAGTTGGTGTCATTGTGACTGGGTAGTCCAGTAGCTAACATATAGTTAGTGTCATTGTGACTGGGTATCAGTACTAGCATTTAGTTGGTGTCATTGTGACTGGATAGTCCAGTAGCTAACATTTAGTTGGTGTCATTGTGACTGAGTAGTACAGTAGCTAACATTTAGTTGGTGTCATTGTGACTGGATATCAGTAGCTAGCATTTAGTTGGTGTCATTGTGACTGGATAGGCCAGTAGCTAACATTTAGTTGGTGTCATTGTGACTGGGTAGTCCAGAATTCTACACATACAAGGCAACAGTCATTGAAGTTTTGCAACCAATTCCATGTGTGCTTCCCAGAGAAGAAATTTCTGATGCCGATGTAACATAGCTGGTTAAATCTGAGAATTTTACAGACAGAATGATTCCTCTTCAGGAATTGAATTTTCGCCAACATGTTCACACGCCAGTGCACTATCCACTATGTCACAACACGAGCCCTCATTATATAATGAAACAATTTTACAGTTAACAAACCTCTTGTTCTAATGAAGAACTAACACTGTACTTGCAGCCGGACATGATCAGCAGCCTGGGAAGCTCATCATTTGACGGTAGTTTGCTGGGTGCCACTGCGTCGACCACATATTCCACTGCCACATTTGATATTGACATTGTCTCTGATCCCTCTGAGGACAGCAGTTTTCAGCCGGACACTTTCAGCGCTGATGTTGCTGTGACTAGTGAAGCGACTGCATATACTTCATCACACCCAATCATCATGTGTAACACCAGCCCTCAGGTACACATTTTCCTAGTCAGTGAATCTTATATTTGAGAATTACATGTAACGTTAATTAACCATGTGTAATTGTAAACAAGGTTAAATTACAATAAATAATCTAATATCAGACCAGGTTAGTTAGTTGACCATAATTGTGTACTTGTAGTAAAGGATCACCTTTCACGCCTTGAGGGTTTTTGGTTATTTGGTGCTAGCCACTATTGTTAGACCACTCGGTGCTTGATGGTGATGTGGTCAGTATCATTCAGCCTGCATATACTTCCCAGAACATTTTCTGGTACCAATTTTAATTATATATATGTGAGAGAGAGATGTTGGGGGGTGCGTGTGGGCAGGCACACGCGCACATTTATCCTTACCTATCCAAACTATTGCAATGATAATGGTCTGAACATTCCATTTCGTCCTTTAAATTATGGAAACACCATGTATCTGCTTTTGTGTTTGTTTGATATTTACTTAGAAAAACAGTTGATACTCATACCAGAACTATGGACAAGGCTACCAGATGTCAAGTATAGAAGTCCCAGGAAGAACCCAAAAAAATAAAACATGGCCAGAGCAAAGAGCTTTGGCACTCCTGATAGTCAAGAAGCAGTGTCGCCCTCACATTTTAAAACATCCTCACAGATATCTGTATAGGCTACACAAATTGGAACAATCTCTTGTGGCAGGAGAAACTTGAGGGCTGAAGCAAGAATGCTTTTTGCAGCTGTGCTGACTCTAAATAGCTGTGATACATACAGACTCTAAAGCTGTCCTCCAAGGCTTCTCGCGCTGTAGACAAGACAGGCTCACCCAAGATACAAAATACAATATTAGTATGCTATACCCAAATGTTACAGCACAAGCCCAGAATAGTAGCACTGTAACCTACCATGCATGTCATCAGGGGCGAATAAGGAGGGTTGGCATAAGATTGGCTCCCCCTTCTGGTAGAAAACTTGAGCTGCAGAATCCAGCCACTCAAGAACATGTCAGTAAATGACTTGACCAGAGTTGGCTGCAGCCTCTTCTCCATTGGAAGATAGAAGCCAGAAGAGGACAAAGATTAGTATGCTATCCATAACAGAAACCCTGTAAATGAAAAGGCAGGTTGGGTTTAGCAGCCCTAACCATCCCAGAGCTGTCAAACTCCTAAAACAATCCATGAAAAAGTGCAAACAAAATGAAGGGTACAGGTGAGAGCATGATAGCATCAAGGTAGGCAGAAACACAGTAGGATCTTCAGACTCATACCAGGACACTCTTGATACAGGTCATGCTTTCACTGAATAGGTCTTGGGGATTCTACTACTGGCAACCGTCGAGCACAAAAGCCAACTCCAGAACAAATAATTTTATGCCGGACAGAATCATCCACCTGGACAGCCTTGCAAGACACATTGCGGGACATAGGTGAATATTTCAGGCATATCATCATGTTCACGATTAATCACAGATTAAATACACATGGTTTGCTGAAGAATGTGAAGCTTTGATTGCAGTTTTTAGCTTATCAATTGTGTCTAGTAGCGGAAACACATGATATCATTGGTTACCGATTTTATCAATGAAATTATACTGTACATTCTGAATACTTTCTGAAAACTTTGTCGTGATTGAAACTGTCTTCTGCAGTTGTGCTTCAATACTACACAATGCTTATTTCATCTGTATAACACAGCATCAGCACCTAACAAGAAATAACCCAGCCCGGTTGTCTAAACCAGCTTTTGTCTTAGATGATGTGAGGCAGACTTTTTCTATTATGGAGCCTTCAGCACATAAAAGGCAAGTCAACTTATCTTGTGTCATTGGTCATTTCAACATTTGTTGTTGTTTTTATTTTTCTGTTTAAATTATAATTTTATTTAAATAGAATAAGATATTTTCAAAATATTTAATGTTTAGTAACAGATGCTAGATTAAGGTTGTCTGTCTGCTATGAAGCTTTATACAACAATAAACTTTATCCACGTTATATGTTATCATGGCCCATAAGGACAATTCAGATTATACATACAGACTATATCTGGTGCCAATTTTCTCTCTCTCTCTCTCGTTCTCTTCTCTTCCCCCCCCCTCCCTCCCTCCCCCTCCTCCCTCCCCCCAAAAAAATGGATTGGCTGGCTAGACAACATCTAGAAACAGAACAACAACATCTAGAAATATCAAGACTTTGTAGGTTGGGATAGTGACTGCCGCTTTCATCAAGGATGAACTGCATGTTTCATAGAGGACTTTTGTGTTGGCATTCTGGCGATGGCATTATGTACAGTGAAAGTTATTTACATCTGTCCGAGGTTGTTTTGTTGTGTGGACTGCATTTCGGAGATAAAATGGTGTGGCTGGCTAGAAAACATCTAGAAATGGAACACCAACATCTAGAAACATTGAGACTTTGTAGGTGAACATCTGGTTGGGAAAGTGACTGCCACTTCCATCAAGGATGAATGTTTCATGGATGACTTTTGTGGTGACATTCTCGTGGGGGAATTACGCACAGTGTGCCTGAGCGGGCTGTTGTTTGTCGAGACTCCTGTTTTTCCACTTTTCACATGGGGCAGTGAGGAACATTTTAAGTGATATTCACTAGCACAGGAACGGAGCATAATGGGGGCGAACCGTTGCTGTGATGTTGGAACCGCGACTGAACTGAACTGAACTATATCTGGTGGTTGTTAAGTCTGTTGTGTTGTATAGATATAAGAGAAATTCTGGCTCATTCAGTTGCCATGAATAAACTTCATGTTGAGAATCTCTATCCTAGTCATCATGTTTATGAAGCATAACCACAGAATGTTACAATTCAAATCAACACAAGACATCTTTGTTTCTGTTTGAACATCTATGGTAGTTTCATGCCAGATTTTATCCAGGAAGTTTTTGTCCCAGGGACATCCTGGGTCCCAGGGACAAGACTTTAACCTATAGTGAATTGACTCAGACTCTTCATTTCTATCAATTCTTGTTCAAATCAAACTTTGAAAAGCAAGTAGGTAGGATAAAAACCTATAAGAGAAAGTGACTGTTTTAAGTAGGCCTACAAAACTAGAGTATTTTTTATGTTGTGTTGGTTATAAATATGAATAATATGCATTCATCTGACTGCGTCTGGATGAATAACTATTATTATTTTGTATTCCACAGGAAGAGAAAAAGCCATCCTCTGTCGGATGAAATCTTCACATCCTCAACTTGTGCTCGGACTCAACCATTTAAATACTTGAATGCTTCTAAAGGCATGCGAGCATCTGTCACAAATAAAGATCCTGAGGAGGTCATTGAAATCTCACCTTCTGCGTCAGCAGATTCAGCATATCCAATTCCCTCATCTTCAGTGTCGTTGTCCAGTAAACCTGTGGACTTGAAGTTCATAGATGTAGACATTGAGTCAAAGCAGATTATTCCAAAGATAACTTCTGTTCACACACTAGCTTCAGAAAAGAGCCAAGATTTACAGCAGTTGGAAAATGCAGAGCCAGAAACACCTAAGTCATTCTGTGGTTATGTCTCCTGATGCAGCATCACACCATAGATTGAGGCAGGTGACATCACACCAACAGACATCTGCTCAGAACAGTGTCAGTAATGATGGCAGTCAGGGCAGCTTACGACAGCTCCATGTCTGGCATAAATCCTTAGTTTGTCTCAGAGTCACATATCAGTATGAGGATGAAGTCAAACTATTAGAATTTGTAGCAAACTGTAACTGGGTAGGAGCCAAAATGGAAATACTAGCTAAAATTATGCAGTGTCTGACTAGAGGCCAGTACCCACAACCAAGAACGATGAATGTTTGTGAGTTTGTTGTTGAAATTTTACCTAAAGCTCACCAACCATGCAATATTCCAGCAGAACTTCGAGCAAAGCTTCCAGGGCAGATGTACTCCATAAGGGTAAGAATCACAGAAAGAGAATCTCTAAGCAAGAAAGAGGATGATGTCATTGATGTCAATGGGTTAAGTCAGGAAGTGGCAGTGATAACATTGAATCATAACTGAAAGAATCACCTTCCAAGCCTGCTGATCAGAAGCCTGGCAAAACTACTTCTGATTCATTATTCCTGACATCTTCTTCAGTTGGCATATCTGGACTGAGTAAATTATTCATAACCAGTCCTACTGTGTCAGGGCAGCATCACAACTCCAGTAACGATAATCAGTGTACGTTCTTTACAGACAGAGAGTGCGCAAAATATTCGGCGACCAAGCTTAGAATCTGCCTTAGTCATCAGCTTTTCAAATTACAAGCAGGCAACAAACCACCACACCATAACTGTACAAGCATCATCATCATTAAATAAACCCAAGGGCTCATCCTTCTTGATATTTGGAAATTTGGCCTCCAAGAAAACTCTTGGTAGTGCTTTTAATAGTGAAAGTATCAAAACTGTAACAGCTACTACGGTGTCATCCAGTTCTAAAACAGTGACTAATAACACCACTTCCAAAAAACTGAGTATAAAACCATTAAATATCTCACCAACTAACCAGCCACTTGCATCCAAACCTGTTTCCTCAGGCGTGACACCCATTTTTGGCCGTTTAATGCCAAAAGATGTCAAGTACATGATGTCTGATAAAAATGGGACAATGCAGTTAATTGAAATAGTGCCAACTGGTGATACAAATAAGAAATTAATAGCTGTACCCATAACTTTATCAAAGACACTTGTGGATTTAAAAGGTAAACAGAGTGTAGTGGTGACATTACCAGTTAGTAGCATGGGACAGCATAGAATTGTTCCAGTACTCTGCTCTCCCACAGCATCCAGTCACTTAAAATCGCCTGCAGCTCAACAAATTGTGCTGAGACTGCCTTCAACTCAGCCATCCCCAGGTGCATCAAGCATGCAGCATCCAGTTGTTCTGCAGCCTCCCTCGAGCTCTGGAAAGTGCCACCAAATATTTCAGGTTGTTCCTTTACAGGTCAACAACTGTGTGACAGCTCCACAACCAAAACTGATGCCTACAACTACAACAGTGCAGAGTTGTACAAGCGTGTCTGTAACACAGAAACCTCTAAGCAGTGGTGATGCAACACAGAGACCTGTAAACAGTAGTGATGAAACAATCATGGTGTTTACTGCTGCACATGTTGAAACATCTCTCGGGCCTGGTTATCTGTTAGTTGTGTAAGTTGTGCTGCTCCTGTGTCCACAAATGGTACAGAGCAGGAAAGTGCAGCAGTAACCCACTCAAATGATAGGCTAGAAAAACGTGCAGACAACACTCCAACCCAGCAGCAGAATGACATCCTAAGTTGTACAGTAGAGAAAGTGCCTTCAGAGGATGTATTAGTGGCTATGAGAGCAACAAATATTACAGATGACTGTGATCATGTTACAGACCTTACAAGTGCTGATGCAGATTTGAGAGACAGAATAGAATCTGCACCACCAGGAGATGGCAGTGAAGCTCTGCATGCCAATAATGCAGATGAGTTCTTAGAAACAAATTCATTATCTTTAGTTGGACATCCCCCACTAGATGAACAGTTGCCAGAAATCAGAGTCAAGACAGAAGTTAGTGCAGATAGCAGCATAGTTCACCATTCTGACTTAACAGTGAAAGAAGACCACTTGATCGACAGTGCTTTAGCAGCATATTCACTCTCAGAAGTTACCACCACCAGCAGAAAGAAATATTCTGCAATTTTTCCAAACTCTCCAGTTACTGCAAAAGAACATATACCCAGAAACTCTGCATGAATTTGCTCTGACTGGCTCAAAGAGACATTTATCAGCAGTAACAGCATTAGAGGAACCAATGTCTCCAGCAGTGAAAAAACCCTGCCTGGATGTGGAAAACCCAATCGTCTTGGATGAGGACAGTGCAGCTTCTATGAACAGTTTTTCTGGTGTCCAACAGGCTGCAGCAAGTCCTCTGAGTATTGTTGATAGGCCAAAGAGTGTTATGTCCGGAGCATTATCCACAGGTTCTAGTGAGGACATGTTGATTTTATTAAGTTCTGATGTAAGTAGTCCTGGTTGGCTATATTCTGTACACCATTCTTTGAAACAACATTAGCTCATTGACTAGGATGCTGGCCTCTTGGCCTGCTGGTCATCGGTTCAAATCCCCATCAAGGCAGTGATTTGTTTCACAGACCTGGACTCCCAGGTGTCAAATGGGTACCAGGAAATCTTCTGGGAAGTCAAAATGGTTGGCTGAAGTTAACCACATACATCATCAATAGACCACATACATCATAAATAGAGTGCTGATTGACCACATACATCATAAATCGACCACACACATCATACATAGACCACACACATCATACATAGACCACACACATCATAAATAGACCACACACATCATACATAGACCACACATCATAAATAGACCACATACATCATAAATAGAGTGCTGATTGACCATACATCATAAATTGACCACACACATCATAAATAGACCACATACATCACAAATAGAGTGCTGATTGGGCTAGAACCATATGCCTACTACACATCATGTTGGCTGGCTTAAGTTGACCACATACATCATCAACAAAGTGCTGATTAACCACGTACATCATCAGTAGAGTGCTGATTGACCACATCATCATCAATAGAGTGCTGCTGATTGGGCTAAACATGGGGCTAGAACCATATGCCTTCTACACCTCATGGTGTGAACCAGGACCCTTTACATGTGTATTTTGACACCACTCTTTGATGGTGATGGCATTTTCTAAATTCTTTAACTTGCTCCTTATTAGAAATTCTGTTCCCTACTGTACTAACATGTGAATGATATCAACTTGCTTTCTGTAATGTAGTCGTTAATCTCTGTGGTGTGGATATTGTCCTGCTGTCGAGAATTTCAATCATCTGGATGTGTGTAGCTGAGCATCTCACAGTGGCTGATTTCTCTCCTCTCATCACAAGAAACTCCTCCTCAGTTCCTTTGATAATAATATCCTTGGCATTCTCATTCACCATTTTCCCTTATTAGCATCTCATCCTTTTATATATGATACCTTTTAGATGAAATATTTCCTGTTTTGTTACAAATAATCTCCCCTTTTTTGTTCATGTTTCCTGATCTCTTAAATATAATCTCATATATATTTGTAATGTGTGTTGAATTGTGGGTGTGCTTTTAAAAAAAAATCAAAATTTTATTTTGATAGATAAAATTTGTGTTGTTCAATCTCAAGTTAACATTTATGGTGGCATGATAATGAAGTTGAGAGAAGGTTACATGTTAGACATAAATCCCTTTCAGTTAGTTGGAGACGAGGAGACACATAAGATGAAGAATACCTTTGCAGTGCTAGTTGGCGAGGAGGAGCAGATGCATTTAAAAGAGGGGTCTCTTTCTGGTACTAGATCAGGAGGGGAGGCAAATTTGAACAGACACTTGTCTAGCTAGTGAAGGCAGGATCTTCCATGTTCTCTGCTGTGATGAAACCTGGCGAGGACTCAAACTGCAAGCAATGAGACGGCAATGAGAGCTGTAGCTATTCCCTATGATGATGGTAGACAATCGGTGCCAACATGGTCATGTCGATCCATGACTATGAGAAAACTCTGGGGCAAGAATAACATTTACTCTCTAGCTCTAGGTTGTTGGGGGTGGGGGGGGGGGGGGGGGGGGGGGGGAGAGAGAGAGAACTCTTGAATTTTACACTGTAGCCAGGAAACTGAGAGAACTGAAAGTGAGAGTGTATAAGTGTTCAGTTATTGAGTATATTTTTGGCCATCATAAGCTGTATAAATTTAAATTTAGTAAGTAAGAATGATGTCAATGGTTGTGGTTATTTAAGGTGAAGTGTGAGCTCATGGATGTAGCAGCTAGTCTAGATGTTTGACCATCATAACTGGAGACTTGCAGTCTATGTACGGTTGCTGATTGATTTCAGCATAAGTAGCACAACATAGCTAATTGCAGACTTCAAATGTCACTAGGAAATGATTTGAAAGTATGCCAGTGTCATTTACTTGTTGGGCATGGATGAAAATAAATAAATTTGCTTTAGAGCTGTCTCTCAGTTACTTTCTAGAATCTTGTTGGACTTTCAAAATCTGTTTTTAGCTCTGCTTATGTTTATAGCACTGCAAACAATAACTGTAAAATTGTGAACGTCATATAATTTGGTTGAAGATGAATACATGGCAGAAATGTTCTCCTTACTGCTGAGGAGTCATCTCATGTGAGATGTGATTTATTAGTTTTTAAAATATTTTTGAGTCAAATGGCAGTTTATTTCAGTCTCCAATTGAGCAAATATGCTTCAGTAATATGCAGTAGTCTGTATTGAGCATGTACTGTGTAGGAGTGATATATACTAGCCTTAGACATGTGGAAGGCAGCAGACGCTGTAGTGTACCTACAGTTACAATCTTTTTATGTTGACATTAAACATTGGCTTAGCTGTAGTTACATTCAAAATGAAAGATGCTCCGGTCAAGTCAACCCTCTCATATTTTTTGTGCCAAAAATTTGACTATTCCATACATTTTCACTCTCTTTCTTTCTCTCTCTCACTCTCTCCGCCTTCCTCTGTGTGTGTGTGTGTGACAGACTCACGCACACTTACACTTCTTCGGGGGCATGGTTGGAGCAGGCTGGTGATCACAAGTGTTGAATCTGACGTCTTATTTTGATGAAGCCAACTCACTTAAGCGTTCCACAGATCATATGGGAAATGTCTTGGGGAAATAAAAGCAACTGGAATGACACTGGTCACATCACCTACCCAGTGCCACTTGGTCTAAAAATATGTGCCTTATTCACCTTAAGGCGTTTACAAGGAGTATTTACCGTACATACATGTCTCCTCTGCCTCTCTTAACTAGTATTTTCACTCGGTGCCAATTTCTCTGTCCTACCTATCTGTTGAGTTGAGCTAAGAACTGACATCACTGCACTCAGGACATTCCCATATGCGCTCATCCCTCTTGTTCTACAGCCAGTGAAGAGTCACACAACTAATCGTTCCCACCACTATCTGATTGAAAGTTCTTCTGGTCTTCCCTCTGTTTTGAGATTCTACCAGAACCCCTGCCAATCCCCCGCAATCTCGTCCTTTCCACATACAGGTTCTCAATCTGTTCCTCCATCTTCTTTACCTGGTCCCACAGGTGCACAACAACCTCACTCTTGTCCATAGGTAATCGACCACCAAGAGGTGCAATCCCTGACAGCCTATCAGCCTGTTCATCCTCCCACATAGCCAGAGCAAAAAAAAATCCATATAATTATTACAATCTGTGACCTCTGAGGTGAGCCATTCCACACAAAACATTCCTTTCTCCGCTTTACTAAGCATACTCCTTGAGTCCGTGATGAAGACAATGTGTGTTGCAGTTGTCTCCTCTAACCAATGGAATGCCGCTGTGACTGCTTCCACCTCCATTCTCATGCTGGAGGTCATAGCTTCATATGCCATACTTTTTCAAGAGTAGTCCATTAGCTTTCACAATGAAACCCCAACTACGCCGCCTGTTTCTCACCACTGACCCATCGATGTAGATCACTATGTCACCTATATGTGTGTTACTCTGGATCAGTTGTTGCACTTCAAACTCAGTGCGGTCCGTTGTCCATTCTCTGCACTCACGACCCAGTGTTACTATTATTACATTGTGCCAGACTGTCCTGTCTGCCAGTACTTCACTGCCTCGAAGTGCGATCCCTCTCAATTATAAGAATCCACCCGAGGTATTGTTGAAATTTGGCTCGCCTCCGGAGTAAACAAAACACTCAACGTCAAACTGAAGTTGGCAACGAAAATTCACAGATGCGGCTCTGACGATAAAGCATTAAAATACACCTGTTTATTTGGGTGTATAAACAATGTTGCAATACACAATTCTTCGTCTCTATAGGGTGTCCCTAAAGCAGGATCAGCACCTATTACGAGCAGCTCGAATTGCCATGCTCATATGTCCTTAACCTCTACCTCAGCGCTCATTCTGGTTTTCATTCCTGTGTTCGTTTGTTCCGTGTCATCTTCTAGTTATATTCATCTCGCTCCTGGGTCCATGGTCTTTCGATCCCAGCAAGTGACTCCTCCCGTCGTCCACTTGAATATGAGCTATACCTGCATAAGAATATCCAATCTGGTCCACGACATTGACTCCTCAGAATATCACACACATCCGAATCTCAATCCGGTGTCACCGCGTAATCTTGTTTGTTGATGTCTGACGCATCTCCTTAGTTTCCCTGCACATTCTATCATTGTACCATTCGGTGCATCTTTTAGGGAAGCTCTCTTCAGCCTTTCTCAGTCTGCTGTATGTCAGTGACTGATATGTGGCATTAACCCCACTCTTTTTCACAATTGATGGTCTCTAGATCACAAACCTGACGTATAGATATTTCCGCTTGTGCCATCCAGGGCCTAACTCGTCTTAGTCTGTGACCCTTGACCATATCCATGGCTTCATGCAGGGGATAATCCCTATCTGCAGCGACTCTGGGGTACCATTTGGCCCGAAGGACCCTATGCCTATCCGCCATTGTTGGTAGTGCCAGGATATGCCTCTTGCATATAATTGGTGTGTCTTTTTGTGCACTGAAGAATCACACATGGCCGCATTTTTTATGCACTCCAACCTTTCAAGCTGACAGTATCTGTCAGCAGCCCCAAACCATACTCAATGACAGAAATTATTAACTGCTGAAAGAACCTGTAAAGCATCATCTGCTCTACCCCGGTTGCTGCCACCGCCCTCAAAGCATTAAGTCCCCTACCAGCCTTCACCACCAAAGCCTCCATGTGATCTTTAAAAGACATACACCTGTCAAAGGTGTTACCCAAGTACTTCAGTTTACTCTCTCTATTAAGAGGACACCCACTCAATGTAATACATGGGACATCTGCCTTCACAATCCGTTTATCCAGGGAGTACCACACAACCGATGGCTTGTCTGGGTTTATAACGGCCCCTGCACGTCTGCACCACTCTGTCAAACTGTTTACTGCCAGCTGTAAATCTGCAGCCAAACTTTCTCTATCTCTGCCATGTCTGTTCACCAGCACATCATCTGCAAATATCAAGATTCTACCAACGCCTGGTATCTCAATAGCTGCGACTTTGCTGGTGTAGACATTAAAGAGCACTGGGGACGCGGCAGATCCTTGTGCCAACCCAGGTATAATCGTCCAGGAACCCATGCGCAGTGCTACCATATGCTCATAAAGACTGCCATAACCCATCTGACACGACAAGGGCAGACCTCCATGTCCAACAGCGTGTACATCAACTGATCATACCTAACCCTGTGATATGCATCTTCCAGGTCAAGAGATACCGCCACTGTCTCTTGTTTATCCTGGAACCCTCATAGACATCAAATGCAAAAGTAGCTGCTTTGGCCCAGGTGTCCTTCCCAGGCCAGTAACTCCCTAGCCCTTTGGGAAGCACATTACGACTTTCCAAATGTCGCTGGAGCTGTGGACTTTTCCAAAGGTGTTTTGCATGGTTGTGATTCAGTATCCATTAAGTCTGGAGTGATCTTACCTGGCTTTGGGAGTGGGACCAGGTAGCTGTGCAGCCAATTCTGAGGTATTTCCACTGTATTCATGCTTAGGTTGAAACAAAGAGCCATCTCCAAGTCCCCATCCTTCATGCTACTCATATGGGTGTACCTCACCTTGCCTGGGCCTAGCGCTGTGTTTTTAGCCCTCTTCAGTACACGTCTAATATCCTCCACCGTAACCTCACAGTCTTGCTTCCTAGTGACCGGTGACAAGGCTTCTCTGACCATATCTCTAATAGCTCTATCTTGCTGATCCGTCTGTTTTAGAAATCGTGCAAGAAAAGCCTCCCCTTGTCCTGGTCAGTTGTCACAGGTCGGTTGTTATCATAAATGGTACCATGTGTACCAGGCATTGCCTGTATGTTCATCTGCCAGTGCAGCTTCCAGAATTTACCCAATGTCACATCCCCACTGTCTTGTCTTCATTTATAAACTTCCCACTTCATCCTTTTTGCCTCTGCTGCCTGGAGTTTAAAATCCTACACCTTTACTTTTTTTTAAAAATATCTTTCTGCCTCCTCCAATTCTGTGGCAAGTGAATTTGTTGCTCTCCGCACCCTCTACCAATTCCTTATGGCCACCTTCTTTTCCTCCCAAGATGTCTTCACTTCTGGTGTCTGCCATGGTGGTTGGGTGAAGAGTCTTCTTGTTGGTTTAGACCATCCCTGTGATCTAAGGCGCCCCAATAGCGAAGAGTGGTCACAATCATAACAGAATGCTTTGCGGGCTCTTATAGCCCTGACTGTACTGGACTTAGGTATCAGTACAGAGCAGGGTAGGTGGTCCCCAAGGACACTCCATTTTATATCTAATGCCGCCTCTTGGGATACAAGTGCCAGGTCGATGGCCATGTCAGGGTCACCCGGTCACATTGCCAGCCTAGTTGGTGTCCCATCATTTAGACAGACCACATCCGACTCAAGCAAGGCCTCAGCAAGAGCAGTACCTTGCCTGTTCTCTCCCGATCTGTCCCACTCTTTGGCGCTTGAATTGAAGCACCACATATCAGATACTTGGTACCAGAGTTATCTGCTGAACCTTTCAACCAGTTCCAACTCTTTTTGCTTACACAAGATTCCTCACTTCCATGTATATTTATTAGGTTCCAGTTGTATCTTCTGATTGTAATCTGCATCCCCTGCACTTCTTTACTTTCCTGACCCCACCCATTCATATCCAGTATCGAATGCAGTAAACCATCCTTGACCACCGGAACTTGCCCGTGTCTTCCCTGCCTGGTTGGATTTAAGTAACATGTATAGCCAGGGCACTTCAAAGAGTTTGTCTGCAGTTCTTGTAACATCAGGGTATCAGAATCGTAGACCAGTTTCTCCAGATTGGTCCCTGCTGCTTTGCACTATGGCAATTCAAATACCCAACCCGTATATTTGTTAGTCCCAAACAACCCGTTTTCCTCCTACCCCTTCTGGCTCCAGCCCTCTTCTTCCTTTTCCTTCCATCCTCTCTTCTACCTCTTCTCCTCCGCCTCATTTTCTCCACGCTGGCTGTTGTTAAAGGTATCGAGCACAAAGCACGAACTCTGTTGCTTCGGCGATAATTCTTTTTATTTTGCATAGTTTGATTTGAAGGCAGGAACAAGCCGGTCACCCTAGTAGCGCCTGCCTGCTAGGGAAAGGGCAGGTGATGTCCTACCTATCTTAGTTGATACGCCCCATAAATTGTCTTTCTGTTCCCTTTGGATTGGTGTGTGATCATGTAACACATTCTTCTCACAATATCTCACCGATTGTTGTTCTCTATGTCTGTTTTCCTTGACATTGCGCATTCTTGTAAAAGAATCTGTGGCTATGGCATCTTTGTGTCACATCTTGTTGAATGTGACTATGCTGCCTGCATATTGACAACAATTGGTCTGTAAGATATGTATGCTGTTACTTCATATAAAGCATATATCATCAAGCACACCATATGTCTGATGCATCCTCGACAAAAAAAAATGACCTTGAAAACACCTTGGGAAAAAGTTGGTATATTTTGCTATATCCCCTGGAGAGTTTACTGCTGGCCTTCCTGGCTCTTTATACCCACCTCCTCTTCTAATCTTCTACTCTCCCAGGTATTTCCAGACATGTTGCAATGTGAAAGAATTCATTGTATTACAGCTCTATTGGATTTCTGGCACAACTCGTGTTCTTCTTCTTCTTCTTCTTTCGTTCGCCTGAAATATGTTTATAACTGCAGTGTTGTCTCTTGTATGAATCTAAGTCTTTTTTAGTTCACTCAGCGGTCCATAGAGTTTATCTTCCACTGTTGTCTCTCTAGGCCAGAAGGTTCACCTGGATATGTTGTAGTTTGGGCAATCCTGGAGTATGTGCTCTGCTGTTTGCGACGCCAAACCACATGTGCACATGGCTGAGTCACCAATCTTGAATTTTGTATACATGTGGTTGCGTAGTCTATTGTGTCCTGTTCTGAGGCGCAGAAGAATGACCTGTTCTGGTCTGTCCATAACGTGGTAGTCGTCTTGAGTAAGGTTTGGTGGCCTTCTGACTGATTTGATCATTCTTTTCTTTTGGTGGTATGTAATGTGCACATCAAGTTGTTCTTCTTTTACTTCTTCCTTAGCCAATCGATCAGCTCTGTCGTTTCCGGGGACTCCACAGTAGGATGGTATCCACTGTATGGTGACCTTCAGCTGACTGCTAAGTTCAGAAAGTAGTGTCCTTAGAACTGGCAATTTCCCAGACAGGAGCGCCTCTATTACGGATTTTGCTTCTGTCAATATCACCACAGATTGTGTACCATGGCTGGTATTTTGTAATTTCTCTGTGGCTATCTTGATTGCCTCAATTTCAGCATCATAGTTATAGCAGTACTTTCCTGTTGGAACTCTGGCTGTGTCTCTAGTATTATTTGGGTATTCTATGTACACTCCCGCTCGTCCATTTCGAACAGCATTTTGTGCTGACCCATCTGTGTAGACTTGGATCCAGAGGTCCTGTGGGTATTCGTTATCAAGGAAGCTGAGAGTGGCTGTTCTGTGCTGTACACTTCTGTCAAATATTCCTCTCACTTTTGTCTGGATTTGTAGCGATAGTCTATGTTCATCTTTCTACGGGGTACGCTCTGGAATAGTTGTCAGGGGGATACCAACTGTGGGAAGATTGATGGTTTCTCTGCAGAGTTGTTTGGCCTGGTGGATAAAACTACTTCTTTTTAACCGCCCCATAGCTAAGTTTTCAAATCGGTTCTTCATAGGGTAGGCCTGGCAAGCTGTAGAACTTTCCTGCTCATGTAGTGCTGACTCTAAAGTCTGCTAACTGTGCAGTTTCTGCTCTTCAGTATTGAAACAATTGACTTTGCATCTGTGAAAATGGGATATGGAACTGATCTGATCAGAAAATGAACCAAGTGTAGTGAATAAAATCACCAACTCTAGTGATACCATACCAGGTTGTTTGCATTAACTAAATGATCTCACCTACATCCTCAGGAAGATATTGATGTAGGAGAAGATGACAAACCTGATGATATCATTTCCTACAGAGTGCGGGTGGAGCGTGCCCTGGAAAATGACCATGGCAGCATGTACACTAAAGTGGATCCTGCGACTGGAGCACACTGTAGCAACCTGGTATGCTCACATCCTGTTCTTTATTCTTTGTATTGTCAATGTCGCGGTCAACAAATGTGATCTGTTCTAGTTTTGTGTATTTGTTTCCCTAGTTGGTTGTTGGGGGTGTGGTTTTGATGTCTACCCTGGGCTCTGGATTGACCTGGTGTGTTTCCAGCATTGAGCTGGTAGTGTTTTACCAAAACTTTTTCTGATGTAACCATATGTTCCTGCCTGTCTGTTCTCAGGACTCTTAAGGGAAGCCAAGATTAGTAACTCTGTAACTTACCGCACATTTCGTAAGTGGCAACTTTTGGGGTTGGAACTCTTCGCTGGCTTCTGAGGATGGGGACGGAGCGCTTATGAGAATGCCCCGAATGCTGTGATGTCGGTTCCTAAATCAATCAATCAATCAGTCAATCGTAAGAGGCAACAAGGACGGGTTGTAGTGGGACCAGCTACCGCATCCCATAGAGAACTAGCTCCACACACAGAGAAATATATCCAGCCTGCAGAATGGGAACAGGATATTAATTGTGAGAAACCATCTAAAGGAGAAATTAGAAAGGCTACCAAACTCCTAAAAGATGGGGAAGCAGATGGTATCCCAGCAGAAGCTGTTGAAGTCAACATAAACACCTTAACTGAATTACTGTGCGTATTATTGAACAGTCTGGGAGACTGAAGAAATATCAGCAGACTGTCAAGGATATTTAGTGACACTGCTAAAGAAAGGAAACCTGCAGTAGTGAGACAATTATAGAGGAATAATATTACTGTCAATTTTTGGGAAAATATTAAGCAGGATTATTCTGGAGAGATGAGATGCCATTGACTAACAACTAAAGGATTGAGGAGGCAGGCCTTCTTTTAGATAAGTCTGGCACTGACCAGATGGACACATGACGTATTTATAGAGTCAAGTATTTAAATGAATGTGTATTGGATTTGTGGACTATGAAAAGACCTTTGCCGGATATGTTTGAAAATCAATGGGGTACTAATGTATCCCCCCTGAAGATCATCAATTTAGTGAAGGCAACATCTAAAGACTTATAACGCTGAGTTTTTATGAGGGAAAACTAACAAATAAATGTGTGATATATTTGAAATCAAACAGGAGTGGATTGGGAAGGGTAACCCAGTCAACAAATGCCCGCAGAGGTCGAATGTGTCTGCCGAAAGGTGCAAATATCGCAGCTGTGCCGTAAACTGACACAACGTAATTACATCCAGAACTTAAAATATCAGGTGGAAGAAGAAGTGTCACATTTATTATTGTTACTGACAGTGGACTGAATTGTGAAGAGAAAAATCACTACCACCAGAAATGAAATTCAATGCCATCTGACAGAATAGCTTAACGATCTGTCTTTGTTGGCAAAATTGCCTTCCAGTCCCACATGAAATCAGATGCAAGATAAACCAAACATGCCAGAGGTTGCAACACATTCAGGGGACAGACAAAGATTATGGGATCAAATTAGGCAAGTGATGCAGTGATCACACATTCAGATAGCAGGTAAACAAAGATGGGGGTATAGACAGAGATATTCAAATAACAATGCAAAGGGAACTTTCATAACAATTGGAAATTTGTGGAAGTCAAAAGAAATTAAATATAATACCAAATTAGAATGTATAACTCTGAAGGTAAAATCTATACTGCTGCATGGATCAGTGACAAGAAGACTGGTGGTAGATGTGGACATACCATATCCATGTTTCATGGCTAGGTCAGCAATATTAACAGACTGCAAACATTCATTAACTTGTGCTTGAGAAGAATAGAACTGAAATGGCATAACAGCTTCACTAATACTGGACTTATGGAGACAACTCAACAAATGCCAGGGAATCAAGAGGTGGGGACAAGATGCAGGCACCAGATATGCCACACACTGAGAAAATGAGTGAATTTTATAGCGTGAAAGTCCTTTTTATGGAACCCACAGAGAACAAACAAATCAACGGAGACCTAACAAAACATGGAGACAGTAATTAGAGACGTGGGTTACTAAAATGGGGAGGTCACGAAGACAGCTGCAGAAAATGGCCAAAGATATGAGGGTTTGGCGTGAGTTGGCTGAGGGTCCATGCTTCATCTGGAGATCACAAGCAGAAGATGAATTGTTCCTCTATCACTTAAGTTGTGAGATCAGATACCTACCCTTCTCAGGTAAAAGCAAAAACCTGTTAGGGAAAAAATATGCACTTTAACCGATGTATTTGTGAAATTAATTATTTCTGACTTACAATGTCTGATTTTTAGATCTAGTTTTCACATGGGAAATTGTTTAGTCAGAATGTTAGTACTTTGAATCTTGTAACATAACTTGTCATCATTATCATCATGTAGTGTGGCATGTGACATCAGACAGACAACATGACTTTCGGTCCCCAACATGGCGGTTAGGTGTTGAGCCGTTAAGGCCTGTGGCGTGTTTATGCTTGTGGCTACGGTTTGCAATCGCATTTTCCTCATGTTGGACTGGTAGTACATGGTTCCGTCGCCCTGCTACTGAGTGAGTGCATGGGTGAAACCGTGAGCTGTGAAATTCGCGTGGAATGCTTTTACATCTGTCCTGTACAGTGAACTGCATGTTCGGAGCAATGGCTACCGGCGGTTGCTGCACTGTTTTGCCCTTTCGGTTCACGGGTGCATTTTTCGGGAGACTCCTGGGAGTCGGTGCTGAAGCTGCGAAGTTCGTGCTTTGTGTGGTAAGAGACCGAGCCATGTGAGAAAACCCGGGTCAGTGAGGTCTTTCTGGTGATTGCCGAGTGAACGATGAACTGTGGTATTTGTGGATGAATTTTGTGTTGACATTCTGACGGCGGCATCATGCACAGTGTACCTGTGCGGGCTGTTGGATTGGTGAGACTCCCGTCTTTTCCACTTTTCATATTGGACAGTGGGGAGCATTTTGTGTGATATTCGCTGGCACGGGAATGGAGCATAATGGGGACGACCTGTAGCCGTGAAGTTGGAACCTCGACTAACTAACTAACTAACTAACATGTGTCATCACAGCCCATTGAGAAGATTGTCAATACAATCCCATGCCAGTTCCTCCACCCTTTGCATTGTCATGTGTCTTCAGTGTCCTGTGTCATACACAAGCTGGAAATCATACACAAGCCGGGTTGCATTCATAATGAAACAAAGTATTGTAGAAATAATTAAATATTGTACGAACCTTCACATTTACAGAGAAATGATGATTGTGTGAAGGGAGATAATTGTTTAGGAGAGTCACTTCCATTAAAAACATCAAGAAGTAGCTGCCCTTCAGGTGTTGTGACTCTTGGCTGCAGTAAATAGCATGCAGTGTTGACATCATCTCCATGCTTTTCAACATTATTTTTAGAGTGCCAATGACACACCCGTCCGCCCAACCTGTGAGATCATTTGGGGGGGGGGGGGGGGGGGGTGTGTGTGTGTGTGTGTGTGAAAACAGGTTTGAAAAGATACATGCCTCTAGACATACATGGTTCAAAATGCACTTAATGTAAAAAATGACATGAACATTTTAAAATATGCATCTCTAGTAATCTAAAACAGTTGTGAATAGTTAACTATCACTAGAAAACTGACAGTATTAATACTGAGAAAATAGATTGATAATGGGTAGTGCTACACTTTAGATAACTTATGGCTTGGAATGTTTGTTGTAAAACTCAGTACCTTATGCGAAGAACTTTTATCTTGACTGTTGCAGAAATATGCTCAGTCTTCAGATGATGTGATGAGAAATAATGGCATAAAATACGAGGACATGGATATGTTGAGGGTGGCTGGCAGAGAGCAGCAGCTCAAGTACACAGACAGGGACATGAAGAAGATCAACCATCATAATCAACTGTAAGCACACAAAACCGCATTCAGTGTCATGTCTTTTATTTTTGTGTTTCCTACCTATCTTCTCTCATATTTTATTTGTGCTATTTACCTTTCTCTCAGAATCTTATCTTTTGAAGAATTTTAATCCTGTAATAGTAGTGTAGTCATACACGGCATGGAATTGTTCTCTCTCTCTCTCTCTCTCTCTCTCTCTCTCTCTCTCTCTCTCTCTCTCTCTCTCTCTCTCTCTCTCTCTCTCTCTCTCTCTCTCTCTCTCTCTCTCTCTCTCTCTCTCTCTCTCTCCACCTCCTTCCCCTCCCCCCCCCCCTTCTCTCCCTGACTCACACATGCACCAACTGTAGCATATCTCATCAGTCCTGTTTGATGCTAGTTTCACTAACTGTCTGATTTCCCCTCTATCTTTGTTTTACCCCGTGGCAACAGGATGGTACTGTTGCTACAATAGCAGTTCAGTTGTATTATTTACGAGGGTAAGTTAATAAGTAAGTCACAAATGACTGTAGAAAAATAACTAACTATGATAACAACTTGAAACCAGTTTATTTTTATACATACATTGTCCCTTTATTTCTCAACATAATTTCCACCAACATTGATGCACTTATCCCATCGTTTTATCAGTCCTGCCAAACCGGCTGAATAGAACTGCATGCTTTGTTTTCTAAACCACGTTTTCACTTCACGTTCAACTTCGTCGTCATTCACGAAATGTCTCCTGCCAAGGTGGGTTTTCAGTGGACTTAGCACCTAGCGATTTCCCGTAAAGCGGTGCATAGTTGGCTAGAGAAAGTTACGAGGGCGAGTCAGTAAGTCATACAGTTCTGTGGGATGGCAGGTAAATGAAAACAGAGCACGCATATTTATGCAGCCAGTTTGGGAGGACTGCTAAATTGATGGGGTAAATGCATCAATGTTGGTGGAAATTATGCTGAGAAATAAAGGGGCAATGTATGTATTAAAATAAACTGGTTTCAAGTTGTTATCATAGTTAGTTATTTTTCTACAGCCATTTGTGACTTACTTATTAACTTATCCTCATACTTTCTTGCTTTCTCTTTGACAAAGTGTTTCTGTTTTCACACTGTCATGCTGCTGACAATGTTTGACCTTTCTATCTTTCTGTAACCTTGCTGTGTATTAGGTAATATATGTTTTAGATGCGAGAATGATGTTATTGGCATATATTTGTTATTGATTAAGGAAATAAATTTTTTTTTAAATGATTCCAACATTAAATTGGCTTAATCATGTTAATTTGAATTTCCTGTTCATTTCAAGTGTAAATATGGTGTACATTTTCCCTAAGCATGGCCACATTTTATGATTCTCATGTCCCTTGTGCTGTTAGCTGGTAATTGCTTTGCCTTGATTTCATACCTCCCATATAACTCATTTTTCAATCATTTTAATGATATAGTTATGTTATTTGAAAGTGGCAATATCTACTGTTGGGACCTTGGGAAGGGAAAGGATTACAGACAGGTTGAATCATTACAAGTAGGGTATAGAAAGATCTTCATGTAGAAAGAACAGGATAGAAAGATATTCATGTACACAGAATGTGAAATAGAGAGATTTTCAGGTAGAAAGAACATGACAAAGAGATCTTCATGTAGAAAGAACATGACATAAAGAGATCTTCATATAGAAAGAACATGTCATAAAGCAATCTCCATATAGAAATAATATGACATAAAGAGATCTTCATGTAGAAAGAACATGTCATAAAGAGATCTTCATATAGAAAGAACATGTCATAAAGAGATCTTCATGTAGAAAGAACATGCCATAAAGAGATCTTCATATAGAAAGAACATGACATAAAGAGATCTTCATATAGAAAGAACATGTCATAAAGAGATCTTCATATAGAAAGAACATGTCATAAAGAGGTCTTCATGTAGAAAGAACACAGGATAGAGAGATCTTCATGTAGAAAGAATGTGAAATGGAGATTTTCAGGTAGAAAGAACATGACATAAAGAGATCTTTATGTAGAAAGAACAGAGGATAAAGAGATCTTCATGTAGAAAGAACAGAGGATACAGAGATCTTCATGTAGAAAGAACAGAGGATACAGAGATCTTCATATAAAGAGATCCAAGGCAGACATGAACACAATATCAGATAATAGGTGAATATATTGTAAACTATAATGGGACTCTTAAACAGTTGAATGACACAACTAATGTTGGTGTAATGACAGTGCATGCTAAACACAAGTTAATTGTGTGTCCTTTACAAGACATCTCAATCAATCCCAGTATTGTTTTGACTGTTTGTGATTTACTAGGTAAGTTTATGTTCAGTAGTTTGTCATTGCTTTCTAAACAACTGACACTTATACCATTGTATGAAAACCAGCGTAAGGCGGTCTGCTTCCAAATTGCCTGCAGCTGTGATTCATACTTGGTATGTGGGGTTGCGAACCACGTTCGTGACCCCTTCGCCGTGGCGCAGCTGACAATACATGCACGTCAATAGTTAATGAAGACCTTTCTTTCATCTCAGGGAAAGACTTAGAAGAAGCAGAATGAAGATTCTTTTTGATGAGTTACAGCAGCATGTTCACAGAGAAAGAGGGCTGCCCAAAGATCATGTGATGTCCAAGGTCAAGGTGCTGGTTGAGGTCAGTATGTCATGTTCTATTTGTGTTCCCAGTGTATACGATTTTGAAACTTATTGTGTGTATTTTCACAGTGGCTGTTCATGATTATTCAGATGTTATGAGTTCGTTTCTAAGTGACAAGACTAATAGAAAATCTGGAAATATATTTTGTTTATATAATATTTTGTTAATTCTCCAGCATTGTTACATTAGGATTAATTTGAGAAACTAAGCTAGCTGCTAAGTCATGTGGAATAGCATTTTAGGGAAAGTGGCATTAGCAGACTATTTTCTAATTATGAAAATATCTTGGTGTCGTTGATAGCTAACTTGGCTGAGCATTACAATTGCATAGTGTGCCTGTAATATACACAAATACACACAGGCACAAGACAAATCAAAGGAACATAGTCATCAAGTTATCAGTTCAAACATGACTCTGAAGTAGTAGCCTGATCCTGTCACTCAACTTACATACCTGTATTATAAAATTCTGTCTTGAACAGCCTCTTATTCTTTTTGTGTGATCAAAACAGCTGACTTGTTCTTAAAGATACATATCTGTAGTTTATGTTTGCTCCCATGTCTTGAAAACTTGGGTTTTTTTTTTTTCAGAATTCATGTTTAAATAGCCACTTTAGACCAGATGCATATGGTAATAATTGTTGCAGTTCAGCACTGCTGTTAGAATTGTATTTCTCCTGGAATTCATTTGTAGCTACTGCAATTTATCTTACTTCTGCACATGTTCAGTGTGTTTTCCATCTCTGCTAATATTTATGCTTTGTTTGTTTATAGAGACAGCTTAAACTCAAATCTATGAATGCAATAATCAGTTTGTAGCAGTAAAGAATGTGTATGTATGCAGCACTGAAACTATAGATTGTTTCTTAATGTTTGATTCAAACTGTTGACTGATTGCAGGCCAAGAAAGTTGTTCTGCATCTTAATAAGTGTGTACAAGAAGGCAATGAACTAGTGAAACAGTACGAGAGAAAGAATAAGTCTTTACTGAATGAACTGGCTGCACTGAAAGGTAATCTATTCATATTTAGTAGTTTCACTCCGATTTATAAGTTATCACACTATGAAGATCCACGTATTATTTGAAGGTAAACTTATGGACTACACTAAAGATCTTGTCTCTCCGTGTCTATCTATGAGAAATTGTTGTCCTTTATTTGTCCTGTCAGTCTGTTCCCAGTTTACCCAGAAGGCTGCAGGAATGTTTTCTTGTTTAGCCTGGTTTCTATTCTCCTGTCCTTCAGCCTGTCTGACTTGAGTACCCCAACCAGTAGCAATGATACAGTGAGATCAGGTGGCATCTTTACCATGGCGTGGTAGACACACATTTGAATAATGTTTATTAATATATGCATATCATTGTCATGTAGCAGGTGCTTTGCACAATGTTGCTGCCATCACCTGTTTCGTCAGAAAGACTTGATCATTTGACAGTTCTCCTGAATCAGATATTTTCATGTCTTTAATGTCCTATGTCTACCTTCATGTTGGTCTATCCCGCACCTTCTTCTGGAAACCATGCCTTACATAACAGTTCCTTCGCAGCCACCGTGACATTTAATCAGGCCAAAGTAGTCAGTTTCCCAGACATGGTGCTGTTTATGTGTATTTTGTTACACAGTGTAATGCAGAGGCACAAATAATATTTGTATGTATGTACTTGACCGTATTTTGTTATACAATATAATGTAGGGGCACAAACAATGGTCATCAGCTTTCCATTCTAGACTGTCCTCTTCAACTGTTCAGGTCATTCATATCTTTCAGCCTCTTTCTTCAGTGGTATGTTTCCAAGTTCTCCCTTACCTGGTCATCTTGTGGTAGTCTCTCCTTGTGTTCATAAAATATGTCATCTACCTCTCTGGTTCAATCTGTCTACCCACTGCTGTTAGTCAGAGAGGGAGTGGTACCTGCTTGTGTTTAGCATCTCCAGCTTGACAACTGTATGGCTGAAGACCACTAAAAGTTTTTTAAAAACCCACTTGTATAGCTCACAGCATAGTTGAGGCATCACATTGATCCATGATTTCAGAGGCAGACATATGTCTGACTGTTGATATACATACACATTTGAAATATTAGAATGCAACTGCTTCATCTCGTGTTTGTGTAAGGGTAATGTATTACTTCCCAAAATTGTGTTACACTATCCATGCATGACTTGACCACACTTCTGAAACAGGTTTTAAGTTGTTTCTGCTGTAGTTTTGATTCAGTACAAATGTGTTTTTGTATGTTAACATTTCCAGAGAAATTATATTTGCTATTATTCCTTTCAGCAAACTTGATGTGGCAGGATGTCTCTGCTGAAACTATTAGTTCAGTAATACAGGGAGCCTCAGAAAAGTACTTACTACAACGATTAAACACTGCCATCGCAGGGCCAGCAGAAGACGAGCATAATCTGTTTCCCTCTTCAGAAGTGATACACCCAGTAACAATAGATATTGACATAGATGACAGTCAGGACATGGTCAATTTGGTTTCACCGAGCACAGATGGAGATAGAGTCTCGGAAAGACCAGATATCACAACTCCAGTTTACGAAGACATCAGTGATCCCGAAGATGCATCAGCACACACGTAAATATGAAATGGCATTAAAGAGCCAACAAGGACTATATGGTTATGTCATTCTGAGACTGTTGTGTGACAAAGATGAAAGCAGTTGACTGGCATAATTTGGAATGTGTTTTATCACACTAACAAATTCATAGCTTTACATCTTTAACAACAACAAAATAGAATACATGCATCCTTATTCAAAAAAGAAGACGACTTTGTATTAGACATGATAATTAATACTGTCTGTATTGTTGAATTGCTGAGAATCGATGTGTATATAGGATATATGTTTTCACATTGTCTTTTAACATGAACAGAAGATTGAGGTCAGTCAGTTCACATGTACAGTTTTATAGACAGTTTTCAAGACATTGATGTGTACATTAGCTCATACAACTGATTGTGCATATTCTTAAAGGCAGCAAAGTACCCTGTCAATATTCATCTTTGTAATATCATATTACTGTTGTAAATTAAATCAGCTCATGTTTTCAAGCTCTGTTTTGTTAGAATATCTGAATCATAAACATGAACATGAAAGGCTGAAATGGTTCATGGAGCTGTCCCATTAAACATGTTGTCGTGGCATGTGTCAATTTGAATGCAACTCTGTTTTCTGCATGCTAATAATCATGTGCACTTAATTAATGTTTATGTTAAATGGGATTAAGGTTTCATGTTATGTTAGCAGCAGTCTCAACAAATTCCTTGTATTCATTGTTCACATTCTGCTATGAAATATTTGTGAACTGTTTTCAGCCCAGTGAATCATAAATTTAATTAGGAGAAGATGTGTTAAATGAATGTCTTTCTTATGAATGATAAACAAGATATTAATAGAAGATTGTGTTATATGAATTTCTTTCTCATGAATGAGTTTTACTTCTGAATGTCTTGGAAATCATTGTTGAATGTCACAGACACGTGATGATGATGATGATGAACTGTGACTTGCAAACATCAGATTATTTCTTTCAGGGCTCCAATACACCAATAATACTTGCGTCTGCACATGTGATGTCTCTAACTTGATAGCTCAGCATTTTATATGTGTGCTAAGATGAAATCGTTACATGCATGATTTTTTATAAGAAAGTACAAATTTCATTTTTCCTAATATGTAGTAAAGGCATCAAAATCAATCAGGTTGTTACTTTTCAATTTCTAGGCTACAGAGTGACAAGAAGATATGACACAAGGATACAGAAAGGAATCACCATATCCAAAGATTCATTCGTCATAAACAAAAGCTGAAAGTGCTGTGATTCAAAGGCCCTATGAGAGCGGTTTCAAAGAATCGGTTTCTGAAATGTTTCTAACACCTGTGTAAATGACTGCAAAAGTGTAGAGTTGCTGAAGGAAACTGTTTTGAAGAAACGTAGCGTAAATGATTGTATCGTTATTGATTTTTATTCAGAAAATAAATTCCGGGAACTTTTTGAAGCTACCTCATTTATTTTTGGTGTCAGGTGTGTGACAGCAGCATTCCAAAATTGTGTTTCACTTCGAGGGACGCAGGGTTTCCCAGTATGGTTTAAATAAAACAGTCACTCTAGTGTGCAGGTTGTTTGATCAGTTGAAGGTGAGGCACAAGTGTAAGGTAGAATCTCATGCAAATAGTCAGTGCCAGAGCATGATGTGCTCTTGTTGTGCTCATTAATGCATTTGGTGTTCCTGTCTTAAGTTCATTAATGATATTGAAAAATTGTTTCCATTAAAACCCTATAAATTGAACACATAAGAAGTGCCAGATATTCAATCAGAGGATATGAGTCCAAATGCCACTAACATAACTACATAATGACAATGTCTGTGTGTAGGAGAAATCTGGTCTCTGTTCAGTTGACAATGAAATAAAGCACATGTGAACAGACATCTCTAGAAGGTTGCTTTCCAGGGATGAACAATTAAAGCTTTTGTCATCATGATTTCAAACTTGTGATTTCTAACAAGGTTGCAGCAATATGGGTCAGTTGTGAATTCAAGAGTGAACAATGACAACAGACCGTATCAGATCACCTGCCATTGACATGTTTGTTTAAGAGTGAACAACAGACCGTATCAAATCACCAGCCATTGACATGTTTCTGTAAGAGTGAACAACAGACCGTATCAAATCGCCTGCCATTGACATGTTTCTGTAAGAGTGAACAACAGACCGTATCAAATCACCTGCCATTGACATGTTTGTGTTCATTGTCTTTGTGTTTCATTTCTTATATGTGTATACAAAGAGTGTGTTCAGGAAAATGTGTTATATTTCTGCAACTCGGTGTATGAGATTCTTGTTTTTAAAAGCGTGCAAGAGAAAGAAAGAGATTGAGGTACAATTAGTAGAAAAAATCAAAGTATCAGTTATGGTAGAAAATGGAATGGTTATAACAATTTTATAATGCCAGAAGATAAGATATGAAGCAGCACAGGATCAATAACATCACATGATGTGAACAAGTAGAAGGTTGTAATGTTGCTGTGATTTGTTGTATACAACATGGGAGAATTCTGTGTTTTATTGGAGTGCTGATGTTGCATATATGGTATTCATTTCTTCTGTTGTAGCACGCTCACTTTGTAGACGAATACAGTTGCTTGGTTTTTGTAACAGCAATCACCCCATTTGTCTTCTAGAATAATCTGTTTAGTTCTAGTTTCCTTGGTCACATTGACAATGGAAAGATATGACCTTATGCCATGTATTAATATCCTGTTTTTGTGTTCTACTCACTGTGGCTACTGTTGTCATACACATTCCATTGTAATGTTTTGTTCAGATAATTTCTCTGTAGATTTTAATTTGTGCGTAGAATGTGGGCATGTTTCCCATTGCCTCTGCTGCGTTGATTAACATAATGATGAATGACAAACCAGGATGTTGTGATTGTTGTTTGTTTGTTTGTTGCTTATCTGCCATGCACAAGAAAATAAAATAGTGCACTATGAATTGGACACTTAATTGCAAGTACAGAGAAGTTGCTGCCTCTAACATGGGACCAGCTTCGATGTGTTGAGCTTGCCTATGCAGACCTTGTTTGCATTGTAAAGAAACTGTTTTGCTGGCTTCATGGCTGTTGTTGACTGTTAGTGATGGCTTCAGAAGACTACAGTATCACTTGATCACACTGTAAATTGAATGTTATTTGAGACCACTATACAACACTGGCAAACTACTGAGCGTAATCTTGCCAAGAAATCAACAGTCGGCTGAAAGATGCTGATGTTGACAGCGATGTCCTGTAAAGGATGTGGAAACATTTTTTTTTTAAATACAACATTGGGATGAGTTTTTGCAGCAAGTTCAAACATTAATTGCAAATCCTTTACAGGATGTTGCAGTCAACCCCAGCATGTTTTGGCTGTTTGTGATTTCTTGGCCAAGTTTACATTCAGTAGTTTGCCTTTGCTTTCTGAATGACCAGCACACATACCATTTTATAAAAACCAAAGCAAGGGCTCTGCTGCCAAACGCCTGCAGCTGTGTTTCGAGTGCAGTATTCGGGATTACAAACTGTGTCCTTGGCCATAGAGCCACAGCAGGTTATCTCCATTAAATTGGCACAAAAGTACTTTCTCTGGCAATACCAGGAATTTGCTTGCTGTGGTAATGTTTCTCTGGCAGTACCAGGCAGTTGCTTTTTGTCGTAATGTTTCTCTGGCAGTACCAGGCAGTTGCTTGCTGTGGTAATGTTTCTGGGTGGTTCAAGACAAGATCACTCCAGTTTGAAATAGGACATCAGTAGCTATTTAAACCTATACACTCTCCCCCCCCCCCCCCCCACCCCACCCCGCCTCCCTCTTTCTTTAGTGTTAATGTAATGTTAGATGTGCATTTGTGTTGCCAGGCTGAAGCCCATCAACATCTTAAAGCAAATGTGGGAGCCTTATAACTTCTGTTTGAGCTGGTCACTCTTGGCTTTGTCTGCAAGCGCAGATCTCTGTCAGCTGAGACATGCCAAAGTATGTGTTCAGGGTTCCAGGTTCACATGGACATGAATCTGCATGGGAAACAAAGATGGAGACTGAGAAAGTATAGATGACCAAGAAGTCTGCACTGGCTAGTCCTTAGACAAAAGGTGGTAGTTTCCTTTGGCCTTTGGAGTTGGTGGGTTGATGTAGGTCTTCTACTCGTGTCTGTATGTTTCTTTCACAGAGGAGGTGTATTGGTTGTGATCACACGATCACCTGTCTTATATTGGGTCTGTTTTCTTGTTCCATTAAAGCCATGTGGCTGAGTTATCCGATGTTTATATCTTTGCCTTCCTTTTGCTCTTTTCCCATCAATTTTGCTTGATATCGCTAAGTTTTCCAGTTTATTTCTCCTCAGTATCTTCCCCAAAACTTGATTGTCTACTTCTAATTTCTCTAATCAGTATTCAGTTTTTCTTGAAGAACTCATTCATTTTTCTGTCAGGGCATAGTATCCTTTGCATTTTCCTCAAACACTACATTTCACTCCTATTATAAATTATTCAGCTTGCCTGCATGTCTATATGCATACATATAGCAGTATAGGTTCTATATAGCAAGTCAATACTCTTTCTCTCTTATATAAAAAATGTGTTAGTGATGAGCATTATGCACATTACTCAGTTGTGTATGGAGTTGCCATGTTGTGTGAACCCCCAACATGCACTCTTTTGCAGTCAGTGTTATAAAGCAATCAACAGATTTCACACTGGAAAGACTGCCGCAGACATCCTAACAGACTTCTACAGTGAGGATAGTTCTGTACCAGGTAAATGTGAACGTGCTCTAGAGGTGACTTATAGTGAAACACTAGAGAAATGCTACTACAGTCACCTTCAATCCTCGCCAGCTCTCTTTGAGAGCCGCATGCCACCAACTGCAGCACCCACTACCACAAGGATGACATGGGCTTGCCATGAGTTGACTAGTTGCAAATAATAACATTGCCTAGATAATTTAACTGCTTACCCCTGGCACAGCAAGTGACACACAGGGCACTGTATATGTATAGTAATTTATTAGTACGGGTATGCTTCCTTAGATAACATTTCTCCAAATGTGTTGGGCAATGGTCTGTTGTTATTTTTCTGCCATGCAAAGTCCCTTTATCTTCTCGTCCTGCATCAAACATTTCATACAACTGTTTTACAGATATGTTATATTTTCATTGGCTTTGTCTCGTAGTGTGTTCAATAATTAGCCGTACATTGACATGTCTCATTATTTGACTTTCATAGAATAGCTGTGATATAATGTGCAGCCGTTTATTCAACAATTCATGCAGTAGAATCTTGTCTCTATAAACTGTCAGCTTTTAGCCACGCACATCTCAGAGAGTGAACATTGCTGCTGCAGTTTATATGTTACTCAGCAGTTGCTACATATTATGGCTCTTGTTATCTGAATTGTGTGACAACATACAAATGCCCACCAGCAACTCAGTGAGTGAACATTGCTGCTGCAGTTTGTACGTTACTCAGTAGTTGTTAAATATTGTGGCTGTAGTTATCTGAGTTATGTGACCACATACAAAGCCAAGTCATGGTGGGTCTATGGAGGTTGCTCTGTTGTTTGTCGTTTCCATTCTATAAGCAGATAATTTTGATTGCTGAGAGTTGTCAGTTTAGATTGTTTATTACTAGAAATAATGTCCATTGTTAACATTTGCATTGCAGCCGACAGTGCCAGTTCAGGTGGTACTGAATTTTAAAATATTAAAAACACTATATATTATTTGTGTTTTTGAATGAAGTGTATGGATGGATTGAAACATACAGTGTCTTCATGAACATGTTCATTGTTTATATATACGTATCTCCTTGGCAGGATGTGTGTAAGGGGTCTGCCTGTATTCTCGTCAGACCTGTCCGATAAGATCAGCACTTTGGAAGTCAGGCACACTCTTATTCTTGACTACCCCATTCATACTTTTATGTAGTTGCCTGAACAATTTCAGTGACTTGTCTGTGCTTATTCTTTGACACACCCTGCCCATTTTCACTTTTTAACCACTTTAACCAGTTATTTTAAATAGCTAACTTTTCTGTCCATCTCTCTTTCCAAGTGCACAATAAGACTATAATGGGCAACTCTGTTTTTCTTGGCGTTTTGCCATTTCCTTACAGCACCATGCCTTATCCATCCAGGCCATTTTCCACCTCATAATTCCATCAAGGTAGCTGCTCCTAACTTTTTTTTTCTGCCATGATGATCCAGAAAACCAAAGACCGAGATCTATGGAGAGCCATGAACGCCTACGCCAGCCGGCACGGCACTTGATGATGATGATGATGATTCCTGCGTTTTTTGCGCCTTATTTTAGTCACCACATCTTGCCCTGAACTGTCATACTGGAAGGTCTTGACTTGCGCTGCCTGGTTCTGCCAGTCTCCACCAACATGCTGCAAAGGTGGTGGTCTGCTGCCATGGTGCCCTAGGACACCCCATCTACACACTGTAGTGAGTGAAGGAGAAACCAGCGACAGGTCAATAACACTGTCCTCATCACCTGGACAACTTGCTGTCCTGGTAACGCAGCCAGTTGATACAATGTCACTGGTTTCAAGTGCTGCCTTCCAGGGAATATTATCCCGATCAACAAATGCCCGCAGAAGTTGGATGTCTTGGCCTAACGGCGCAGGAATGCAGCTCTGCTGTAAACAGGTACAATAAGTAACACCCACCCCCCCCCCCCCCCCCCCCCCAAGTGTGTTGGAAGAAATGTTACCCCATGATTTGCCTTTAGTGTTAAAATCGCAACAGATAATGACATTCCTCTCATGACATACTATGTCACTCAGACACTGACTGCCACCTCTGGGAATCCACACTCACGTTCCAAGCATAAAAATTAACCAGCATGAATGGTCGACAGAATTTAACACTAACAGCCTGTATTTGTATCTCGTCACTGTCCCACCTGGACATGTCCAGCTCTGAAGCCACTATGCTGTCTCGAATCAGAATTGCCATTCCTAGGTATCGCCTGTTAGGTCCACCAGAGAGACGAATGGAGACGGATTGTATCTGCAGCAAAGAACCTCAATGGCTCGGAACGCTGAAGAAGAAGAAGAAGAAGGTATCGCCTGTTGTAATAACATTTGAAGCCGGTTATATGGAGTGAATTAACACCCAGTCTCGTCTCCTGAAGCGCTACTATATCGTTTCTCTATGCCAGGCTTTCCAAAATGGGGCCTCGTTTTTCGCTGGCACAATTCCAATATAGAATACTCGTGTTCTTGAGACCCAGCCTGCCTGCCCTGTTTACGTCGTGGATCTCGTCTAGTCGGTGGTTTGTTTACCTTTTGTATGGGGCACATCGCTGGTCTGCCATGATGAAGAAAACCAAAAACACCACTAGAGTACTGTACAGTAACCTAAACATGCTGCAAATAACACTTAGGATTGATTCACACCAATGCACGAAACTCCGAGCACCAGCGAAAATCTTGAGAGAAAACTCTTGGTTTACATCCTAAGCGCAGAAATTACATGCACCAGATGAAATTATCCGTCTCCTACGTGAAAAAAGGAGCGGTTTCAAAACTAGACAACTGCCCGTCGCCATTTAGACTGGAAGTCTCAGGGTTTGTCAGATGTAGCACTGTACTGCAAAAAAGCGAAGATCGTCCTACTCCCATTATTATTCTTTCATTCACGTTTCATGGCGTGATTGCGTGGTATTCTGATTTCTGCGGTGCGCGCCCTGGCTGGTTGCATCCGTCTTTAGCACCTTTCCTTACTCGAGTTTAGATATGTACGCATGACACACATGTCTGCGCATGTATGTATGTACATACATTTCTAGAGCAATCTGTTTTTATTTTTTTTTTTCAGCACCAGAGACTCGCCATCGCCCTTTCTTCTGTTAGTTAAAACAGTTCGATCACGTAAAGGCCTGGAGTTGGACTTTTGTTGCCAGAGGTGAAGAATGTACAAACCTTTGGGGTATTTTTGCAAGGTTGGGCGCTCATCCCAACTCTGCTCCCCCAGCAATATAAGTGCTAATTTGGAACCGTCCTCGCATTCAAATCCATAATAGAGAAATACAGACTCGGAAAAACCAGATTCGCGATGATGATGCATGAGTCTCCAGTTGTAACAGTCAGCAGCTCACAACCCGGACTAAAAAAAAGGAATGAAGTGGAAGGTCGACAGCGCAGTCGAATCTACTCAGGCATCACTAAAACTAAAGGAATTCATGGACACGCCCATTCGAATATTCGGGAGATCGATCACCATGACAGGGCTCAACTGTGGTCAAAGATGACGACTAGGAAATGCAGAGACATTGTGATGCGGAAGACAAGCAAAAGAGGACAAAAAAGAGTACTAAAGGCTGGCTACCAGTCGCAAGAGAGCCAATGGGTGTCATGGGAAGGGTCAATGCAGAGAGAAATTTATATCTGTTACATGACACTACTGCACTTGAGCTTGTCAGATCACTTTACAATGTTCTACCATCATCTGCCAACCTGGTTAAAACACAATGTTAGACTTAGATGTTAGACCGTCACTTGGATGTTAGACCATCAGCTTGCCAACTGGTCATAAAGAAAAGATAGAATAATTATGAGGATTCAGAAAATTGCATTTGGTTGATGTTGCAGTTCTTCCCTAGGCTGAACTGTTATAGAGGGGAGCCTTGTGACATAGCGTTTCAACAAACTGCATTTTCTTAGTTTCTTTTCAGTAGCTAGCAATTCCAACGACGATAATAGTGAGGACAATAGACAGGTACAGCTTGCTTCGTTCCGTGATGCGACATTTGATAGTCCAAAGGACTTGTGTGTGTAAAATGTTAATTGTGATCGCCCGGTGCAGCTAGAAAGTTAACAGTAGAGGACAAATCTATGGTCAAAAGCAAGCACATTGAGTGGCATTTAATTTGAAACATCTCTTACACGTGTTTCAGGAAATAATCACTGTCCATCTATAAATTATTAGATGAGCATGAGAAATCATTAGAATCAGAGATTAACGTGACATGGGACTAACATTTATTGAAGGTAAGTTCCTGAAATGTTATTTGATAATATAACACCTGTGTGGGGCATGACAGCTACTGATTATCTGAGAGAGCGAGAGAGAAAGGAGACGCAAATTAATTGATTTCCCTAGCTTTAAATGCCAGAGACGAATTAGACTCTGGATTCAATTTGCAGACTCTGAGCTAGTGCACTAGTGACTGTATTTCCTTAAATCATTTCAGAAGAATTTTAGTGAATTTCTGGAAACAGGGTAAGTGACAACTTATAGTTAACACTAAGAGTGCTTGTTATAAGTATCTTGGAAGGTATTGAACCATTCATTACTTCTCTATACTTTGTACTGTGCTATCTAATTCTTAACATCGTCTTAACAAGTATATTTGTTATGGAGAAGTTATGTATTATGTCCTGTGTACTATCAGTTTTATTTTCTTTCTAGTGTATTATTCGTTACTTTATTATCTCCTTTGTTTATCACATACACTTAATGAGAATATTTTACTATTTACTAATGAGGTGAGATGGTGTGAGGTTATTAGATAAATATGGATGATTTGCCTAGGGATATCGCGGATGGGATGGGTTATCATACTAAACTGGCCTTCTTAAGGAGACCCTGTAATGGCTCTGACCCCAAGTGAGGAAAAAGACAGAAAAGGGTACAAGTTCAACACTAAATTTACGAGAAAAAGGGCCTTCTTTCGGAGGTGTAGAGATGCTGAAAATTTACCGCACACAACAGAGGAAGCTGCTCACTTAAAATGAAAAGTTGTCTCTGTGTAGGTATCCAGCCTCACCTGTAAACTCTAGCAGTTTTATAAACAGGGTCATATAACGACTATATTATATAACATAAAGAACAAATGTTCCACAATGCAATAAACTCCAAGTCATTTAGGTACATTCAACTCCATTATGGAAAAAATGTGGGTTATGGGACATAAACGATCTGTGATCTTCATTGTAATATCATAAACACACCAAACCATTACAAATACCATCCATCCATCATGTGCCATGCCGGTAAGCGTGGGCGGTCATGTTTTGCCATCTCACTCGATCACCAGAGTCGTGTATCAGCTCCGTGTTTCTGTCTTGACCATGCCACGTGGCCAAGCCATCCAGGTATTTGCTTCTAGGTATTCCTCTTAGTCTGTTCCCTTCGATCTTACCAGTTGTCACCAAGTTCTCCAATTCATTTCTTCTCATAACATGCCCAAAAAATTTTGACTGTCTACGTCTAATGTCTCTAATCAGTTTACGATCTTCATTTGTTTCTTGAAGGAATTTGTTCATTGGTCTTTCTGGCTGTCCGTTGTATTCTTTGCATTTTCCTCAGAAACCACATTTCTACAGCCATCAGATGTTTTTCAGCTTGACTGCTCATTGTCCAAGTTTCACATCCATATAAAAGTATAGGTTCTATGTAGCACCTCAACACTCTTTTTCTCGTTTCAATTGACATCTTTTTATTGGTCAGTATGTTTTTCATCTTGCTAAAGGCTACTTTTGCCATGGCGATTCTTGTTCTAATCTCTTCAAGGCATCTCCCATCAGATGTTATTACTGTTCCGAGATAATTGTACCTATTCACTTGTTGAAGAATATTCCCATTTACTTGTATATTACATTGTGGTATTTCGTTCTTCCTAGTGACGACCATAATATGTGCCTTTTTACAATTTAATTCTAACCCTCGTTGTTCACTGTGTGTAACAACCGCATCTACTAAATGTTGCAGATCCTGTTCATTGTCTGCAATCAAGACTGTATCATCTGCATATCTAATGTTATTGATGCATCGTCCCCCAATGTTGATTCCTTCCATATCTTCAATATTTCTGAAAATACTTTCACTGTACAGGGAAAACAGATCTGGAGACATTACACATCCCTGTCTCACACCTCTCTTAATAGGCTGATATTGGCCTACTTCATTATCAACTCTTATGGCAGCTTGTTGTTTCCAATATATGTTTTTTACAAGTCTAAGGTCTTTTCCATCAATTTGTAGATCTTCAAGCATCCTTATCATGTCGACATGTCTCACTTTATCGAAAGCTTTTGTGTAGTCAATAAAGCAAAGGTGTAGATCTTTGTTTACTTCTATAGATCGTTCGATTACGGTTCTCAGTAAATACACAGCATTTACTGTACCCTTTCCTTCTACAAACCCACATTGTTCTTCTCCTATTTCAGGTTGTATTTTCCTTCTAATTCTTTGCATGATAATTCTTAGCAAAATCTTCGTGATGTGACTCATTATACTAATTGTTTGATGTTGATCACATTCCAAGGTTCCTGATTTCTTTGGGATTGCAATAAATACAGAATTACATAATTCATGAGGTATATTTCCAGTATCATATATTGTATTAAGCAGATTGGGAACTTATAGTCGCTATATGATTACAAATACATAAACACCAAAATCAATGGAACAAAAATAAAATAATTGATCTCTCTCTCTCTCTCTCTCTCTCTCTCTCTCTCTCTCTCTCTCTCTCTCTCTCTCTCTCTCTCTCTCTCTCTCTTTCTCTCTCTCCCCCCCCCCCCCCCAAAAAAAAAAGTTTACAGATAATATCTGTCAAGAAACCAATAAAAACACAGGTTCAGAAATTGATAAACTATTCTATCTAAAAAGTCATTATCCTCTTTCTCTCTTGAGTAGATGATGGAAATTCTTTCTCTTTCGTAAACATAGGAAAAGTAATCCCTCTAATCCGGGGAAAGTATAAATCACATATAGTCTACAAAATGTTATCCCTGTTCACTGCCAGTATGCCTTAGAGAATATTCTACGCCGTCTCTGAAAAAACATTCTCCAATTAATTCACAGCTGCTAATGTCCTGGGTTAGATGTGCTCTTGTGGTAATAGTCTGGTGTTGGAATGTTCCAGCGCTCTTCAGATAGATATATCCGGGAAGGCAAACCTGTAAAAACACCCGCTGAAGTCGGATGTGCTGGCCTATGGGTGCAAATAAATTAGGCACAGCGCAAAAACGTCCGAGTGAAATGTCCTTCGTGCTCGGAACAGCTCTGACTACTTTGTTTTCCAGCCGGAACAGCTCTGACTACTTTGTTTTCCAGCCGGAACAGCTCTATCTAGTTTTCCGGCCGGAACAGGTCTGACGATCTAGTTTTCCGGTCACAGTGTCCATATACATCTGAACCGAAAGCTCGCAGAGTGGAAGTCGTCTGCAGACTGGCCGTTCCTGGTTTTCGCGGGAGCAGCCTGTAGCAAATGAAATGTCCAATACTTGGAAGAGAGGAATTAAAGCAGCCATGAGCAGGACGTGGCGAGTCCTTGGGTGAGCCCAGCACCAGGGCGCTATGTATCGGCTCTGCAGTTATGGAAGTCTCCTTGGATGGCGGAAAATGTCATGGACTTCCCCTGCCTTCCCTTGAGAGCTGACCGTGAAGTCTTCGACCGTTCTGACTTGACCAGCTAGGATGTAGACGGCACCACAACAGTGAGAGGAATCCTAACTGGTAAATAATGCACGGGAAAGTCGGATGTGTTGGCCTAAGGGTTTCGGTCCAAGGGTGCCTAACCAGGCACACCGCAATTACGTCTGGGGGGAAAAAAATACTCCGGATGAACCCAGCAGAAGAAAAAGATAGATATATGTGGGTGATAACTCGAATCTAGTGTTGAACCTGGGTCAGAAGTGGACTACGCCTGCAAACAAGACTGCCAATCCACACAGCAGTTATATTATCCACGCTGCTATATGCTTGTGAAAACTGGACTGTCCATAAGCTTCCTTAAAATGCTGATTGAAGTGAAGCCAGGCGGGTAATCCATGAAAGAGGGTATCACTCTTTGCTCTGTAGAAAAGGTAAACCCTCATGTCTTGGTTGACACTGTAGTAAGGAATATCGTCCTGTAGCTCTCAGACGTAGGTCAGAACTTATCCACAGCCTTCAGATAATCCACTCTGTACGCATAAAGTTTGCGTTGACAAAGCTCAGCAGTGAGTGAGTGCGATAGTAAACACTTGAACTCAGCAGAGATAATCTGTTGTAGACCAAGGACAGCGCTATTACCAAGTTTCCTGTCCCTGAATATCAGGTAGCAATTTAGTGTTTAAGTGTCCTGACTGTATGTATAAGGCCAATCCACCACTCATCTCTGTGGCACTACAATAATGCAAGAAAAATCCTAATCGATATACATTTGGAAGAAATTCAACTGTCAATGTAACCACAATAACAATAAACATAAAGAAAAGAAAATAAGGGGAGGAAAAGGGAGAGTGTTTCTAATTCACCAATCTCTCTTCTCTGGTGATGAGGTTTAATCCAACCTTGATGGAGTGTGTGGTATCTACTCAATGATCAACATCCAGTCGTGATTTATACTGTGACGTTATAATGGGATAAACGTTCTGACAAAACAATAGGAAATTATAAGAAGACCGTCATAATGACAAAAACATCATGAGACATAAACATCATCTCTTGTCTATAACTTCAAACTGCAATATGTAAATGTCAACTGACAAATGGCAAAAGCCAATGACCAGACCGGTCAGCAATCACCTCGTGTGGCACCCGGTTCACAAGTGCCTTTCCCATCATCTAAACTCATAAACTCTTTTACCCTTTCCTACTGTGATCAATTAGGACGTTTCTCCTCCCACAGTCAGGTAACAATTAATAAACCCATTCACGTGGGAAACAAACACAAAAGAAAACCCATATAATCATCCTCATAGAATAATGCAGGAGCCACACATTGTATATTCATCCAACATCAAAAAACAAAAAAACAAACGAAACAACCAACCACATGAATACACTGTCCTTTCCCAACCAGACTTTAGAGGGGGGGGGGGGGTGTTAGAACGCAGTTTAAAAACCTACCCAGTGTTGCAAGCTGAAGCACAAACTTCAGAAACAAATGACATTGTGGCAATTCTAAAAGAATGCTGCTGGCAATTCCTGAACATAAAATATTCGCCAAGTCATCAACAACAATTGTGCAATGCTGACGGGAAGTGCACGTCCTGCAACACATATGGATATATAGTGCGTCTATCTTTCTTCTCATAAATAGATATTATATATATATATATATATATATATATATATATATATATATAATATATATATATATATATATATATATATATATATATATATATATATATATATATAGAGAGAGAGAGAGAGAGAGAGAGAGAGAGAGAGAGAGAGAGAGAATATAACTCATTAAAAAAGCCATGGCATTCACTTTCTCTCAAAGCATATTCATGAAAAAAAGAAGGTTGCATTACAAATCACACACTATGTAGATTTACACAAGATGTGAATAAGAAGATGCACTCGTAAATGCAGTTTGAGATACAGTTTAGCAAACACATCTCCCTAGCATGAAACGACTGTCCATGATGTGCGTTGATAGTAGACATTTCTTCAGCATAGAGAAAAGGGTTCAAGATATACATGTATATTGAACAGGTTTACTGCATACAGAAAAATATAGATGATATGCACTGATAGTGAGCTACCATTCACAAAGCATATGGTAAGTCACTCGTAGTAGATGAAATTGCAAGCATGAGAGAATTATCAGTGGGACCAACATGTCAGTTTAGCAGAAAGGGAACAATCAGACTATGGTTTTCAATGAAGCGTTGTTCTCACAGTTTCACAATTCACACACATAAACAATGATACCTGTACCCTTTTACTTCAGAGGCACGGTCATAACATGTATAATAAATTCACAAGCTTACCTCTGGCACAGAAAGCACAATTGGGCGATAACAAAAACTTCCCTAACTAGGAAGCGACTTGAATCGGTGACGTCTACATTTTCAGATGAAATCTATTGTGTCGCTGGGCCCCAGCTTGAACCAGCTGGAATTTAAGCTACCTCGCGCTAATCGCCCAACCATTTAGCTCGCCTGCCACTCTGTACATCCCAATTAGGTTGTCCTTTGTTCTAAATGTATCGAAAGTCTGTGCTAGTCCTTATATGGCAATGAACGAACGACATACATGAGACACAAGTTCCTGCAAACTGTGACGGGTGATATAAAGTATGTCACAGATGGGAATATATTATAATTGTGTGCAGCCATCTACACTGTACACTGGTATCACCAGAATTTTGTATGAATACCATCATTATCTGGATTCCGCACAGTGATCTAGGCGATTGGACATGCGCATATTATGGATATTTGAGAAATGTGTTGCATGGAAAGAATGGTGCATGTCTAATTGGACATGTGGTAACTGAATTTATCATTTTCTATATATGTGAATATTCATCACATCTCATTGGACTGAAACAGATGATGTAAAGACCTGACCTGGGGGATATAAAAAGGTTAAATGGCAGATGATGTATGGACTTGTGCGACTATGTTGCCCTTGACCGGCCGCAAACAGCATATAGGAAAATCCATAATGACAACATGGAACCTTATGATATTGATATCTGGGTATAAAGCAATGTGATATATTACTGTGCCCAACTTTCTGATGATTGCGGCTACATGTTTGTTGTTCTTCTTTTTCAGCGGTGGTGGGTTTTGCCTACAGTGAAGTTCACCAGTGAATGCTGAAGGATCTCACCTTCCTAAGGCAGTAAAGAGTGAAGAACTTGGACCAGCCAATGTATACAAGAACCAATTGTTTCACAAGAACTACCTTTAAGCCAAAAGCTGAGTACAAACAAACTAACCAAAACTACTCTTTGCCAATACCAGTACCCAAGAAAAAGAAACCAAGTCAGACAACTATACCATATCCTGCTGCGGAATATTGTAGAGACGGACAGTTATTACCATTCATTGTCCTGTTATCAATTATGTTGTTTCGTGACATAACCATCTTTCATATCATCCCAATCACCAATTAGAATTCTTTAAAAGAGTTCAGCCAGAGTTCATTCTTGTATCATATTTACGTAACTGTGTTTTAATATATATATTCACATATTAATGTGATAGTGCTAAACCACTATCTGGGGAGTCATAAATTAGTTATCAGGAGAACTGTGTGGCAGGAATCATACTAGATTCAGTTCATTTAAGAGTGAGCATCCTCATCTGACGGCAGTGCCTTTCCTGTGCTCTCTTAGCTTCTACCTGAAAATCTTAATTGACCTCTTAGTGTATTTCTTCAAGACTTATCTGATCCAGTTCACTAAGGAATCTCACGAGCCATTTCTGGTTTTCTTTCAGTAGTCGGCAACCACTATTCGGGGATATATCCACTCAAAATACCCAACACACTCCTCTGTAAAGGAAAGAACCAGATACTAGATCATGTGCTGTTTGCATGCAAAGCGCCCCTCTGCCACATGGCACCACAATAAAGTACTTCCCGTGCTAGCAGTCAAAGTGGATGAAGCAAGCAGGCGGGCGAACAGATGGGCCACTGCCAAGCTGCTGCAGATTCACTTCGTCAAAGCTGGATAGAAACATAGAGACATGGAAGGCTGTGCTGCAGACTTACCGTCCATCCTCGTTGGCGCGGACGACTGAGAGCTGGCTGTTGACCTGAAAGGCCATGATCGTTACCCGACAGTGATCCAATAATTTCAGTTACGACCTGACATTGTACTGCACTCTTCATTGTCTCGGCAGTTAACGCTGATCGAGCTGACCGTCCAATACGAATCCGATAATTCAGGAGCAGCACACATACAAGACGGAAAAGTACGGTGATATGGTCGTAAGACAAACAGGAAGGGAATACTCGCAGTTGAGGTGGACGCAAGAAGTCCAATCTCCCACTCAGTGTACCATGTGCTTAGGCATTAAGACATTAAAGGACAAGCTATCAATTATGAGTTGGGGTATCTTCATTGCACTCCGGGCAGGTCCTTATGTGCTCAGATTCCCCCCCCCCCCCAGTATAAGCATCAGCGTTCGGTGGCTAATAGTGCCAGTTCTGTGTTGGTTAACGAGGCACCTCGTTTTCCCGATGTACCTCTCGTGTCTGGCCGTGCCAATTCTTACTCCCAAGTCTTTCACCCTGGACAGCGATGTGGATTCACTGACGTCAAAGTCTTCTGTTCTCGACATGTCTTTAAGGACGTTAATAACATCGGCACGATCCATGGGCTGGCCATCTGCAGGGGGTGCAGAGCCAGCCAGTTTATCAGCTCGTTCATTTCCCTCGACTCCTGCATGTCCCGGGACAAAGATGAAGGTGAATTTACGGACAATAGACTTCCTCAGCGACTCAGTCCACTGTCTACGTACAAATCCAGCTTCGACCTTCCGAATCATGCTCATTGAATCACTTAGTACCTCCCCCGATGTGTCTCCACCTTGCCGTGGTGGGGGAGCTTGCGTGTCCCATCGACCCCATGTGCTTGCCGTTGGATGAAAACTACATATCGGACAGCATATGGGATAGGGACCAGACTAAGAGAGACACAACCTGCTGCTCTGCAGGTAGACTGAGGATAAGCAGTCAAAATTTAAGCTCCGGCGCACGAAGCCACAATCTTGGTCCAGATACTTACACAAACGCCTCCACCGATAATGGAGGTGAGATACTGGGCACGCTACATGCCCAGTTCAGATACTTGTCCGAAGGCTCTCAGCTGGGGGATATGAGGGATCCCCGGATGAGAGGGCCTGGCCGTTTCTCGCTCACTGCTGTACGGAGGTAAGGTGCTGAGCCGGCAGCACATGTAGCCTACCTCGTGAGCGAGTACTAAAAGGTGGAAAAACACCTCGGTCGCACGTTCCGATGAAAGTCTTTAACCGTACTCATGGAGTGAGTGTAGTCAAAGGTGGAAAATTGTCTCGATGACACGAAATGGAACGCCTGGCTTGCGAATCCATTACGTGGCAGACCAAAGGAAAAGCTTGCTGTGTGGAAGTCGAAATAAGAGTCTAACTTGTCTCGAACCTGAGGAAGGCTAACCTCATTAAAAATGCCCGCTGAAGCCGGAAGTGTCAGCCTACGGGCGGCAAAATAAAAATGGCACTACGCAACTACGTCCGAGTGAAATGTCTTTCGTGACCGGAAAAGCTCTAACTAGTCTTCCCTCGTGCTAGGAAAATCTACCTTGTTTCCGAATGCCGCTCTTGCTCGGAACAGCTCTGACTAGGTAGTTCTCCTAATGTCCTTCGTGCCTGGAACAGCTCTGAAGGGCACAGAGACAAGCACATGTCCGAACCGAAAACTCGCTGAGTGGATACCGTCTGCAGACTGGCCTGGTTTGTGCGGGAGCGGCCCGTGGTGAAGGAACGCCCAATATGTTGAAGTGAGGATTTAAAGCAGCCATGAGCAGGACGTGACGATTCCCTCGGTAAGCCCAGGACCAGGGCGCTATGTGTCGGCCCTGCAAATATGGAATAGCAGCCTTGTATGGCGGAAAATGCTATGGACTGTCCCTGCCTTCCTCTGAGGGATGACCGTTGTCTTCGACCGTTCCAACTTGGCCAGCTGGGTTGTAGATGGCACCACAAAAGTGAGAGTCTCCCAGGAATGCTACCTGGTCAAAAAAGCACGCTGTCGTCGGATGTGTTGGCCTACGGGTTTCGGCCCAAGGGCGCATAACAGACACACCGCAATCACATCTGAAAAAACACTCCGGATGAACGAAAAGAAGAAGAAGAAGAATCACTTAGTACACACACGTTGGTATAATGCTTTGCTTCTAGCCATAGCAAAGCCTGTGTTGCTGCCATCACCTCCATCGTCATGCTGCTCGTGGGCATAGTGTGGGCATCATTGGATTCTTGGACGGTTCGGCCCGCTGAACGGGCTGTAAATTCCCATACACTTGTCTGCTTCTTTACAACAGATCTGTCTGTGTAGATGAGTATTTGGGGGTTGTCTGCGTGTTCATTGATGAGCGCGTTGACCTCTGCATTGACAGTGACAGGATTCTGTTCTCTGCACCGTCTGTCAAGTATGATAATGCAGGAGAAGGTGCACTTAAAAGCTGGAGGCACAGACACCCATTCCTTTCCGGTGTTGATACTGGTAGCACTGCAGACCTGTCTGATGATATCCCCCGCCCGACCCATTCATGATTTGCCCCTCTTTAGCCTGTTGCCCTTTTCTCTAAATATATCTTCATGCAGAGGGTGCTGATCATCCACACTTATTATCTTGATCCTGTGTTCCATTGTCGGGAAGTCAAGGAGGTATCTCATCGCTACACAGCTGGTGTCTCTCGTGCAGCCCAAAATGATGCGCCTCGTTTTGTACCTTTTCAAGTCTTCCAGTCTGTGTAGGGCTGACAGTAAGGATGGCCAGGGCATGCTCGATGGATGAAAGCACCAGTCCTTGGAACAGAAGTATTAGCAGTCTTTGCTCGATATTGGTAGTCGCCATGACTCTCATTGCTGACAAACCTTTTCGAGCTTTCGTTATGACATAATTGACATAATCTCTAAAAGACAGGCTACAATCAAGCCTCACGCCAAGATATGTCATCGATTGGGTTCTACTCAAAATGCTCCCATCCATTCTTACTGCCGGCAGGTCTGTGTTCACAATATGGTTGTTTAGGGAGAACCATGTAACCGATGCCTTTGCAGGGTTGACAATGGCACTGGCATCAGCACACCATGAGGAAATTCGATCTAGTTCGCTCTGCATATCATTGGCAACCGCCTGTCTATCTCGACCCTGTCGATACACGAGAATGTCATCAACAAATGACAGAGTCCTACCCCTCCTGTCCAACTGTTGTTCAGTGATCGGCACCGTATACACGTTGAATAGTACTGGTGACAGTGATGAACCCTGCGGCAATCCTGGACATATTGTTATCGGCTCAGAAGACCAACTCCCACATCTTAGCACCACCTTCCTTTGGAGCAGGCCTGCAGCTATCCATCGTACAAGCTATAATACGGGCAAAAACGCAAATGGACAAAGTAGCCGAAAAGGCTGCTTCTTGAACAATCGGAATTTTGAAAGGGACAAGTCACTACCGTAATAAGGTTCACGTTTTTGTCTGTAAGTCGAAATGCGTTCAAAGTCTAACATCGAAGCTAGTGAACAAACTCCCATCTAAGATCTCTAGAACTTTTACTCTCTTGTGTCAACTTAGTAGCCATCCCTCAAATGAGTGCAGTGCACCTGCGACTGGGACTCTGAAATGTAGTCGAAACACTGAAATCAAGTAATGTCTGACGAAATCCAACCTTCAGCAAAGTTGCTGATGGTGCCATGGTCAGTGTTGCCATTTTGACGCTTTTCTCAACAGATTTGGTGCTTTTTCAAGTCATTTGGTGCTAAAATGTTGCAGTTGGCGCGGCCGCGTGAATTTGGTGATTCACAGTTGTTTTTTGGGGTGCTTTTTGGTGCTTTTTTGGGTGGGTAAAAATTACTTTAAAAATAATTTTGGGAACACTTTAGAACTCGTCTATAACATATATATTCAAAGACATTTATGCGCTGTTCAGCTTGTTTAGTAAGTGTTCAGGTCTCACAAGCGTATGTTGCAATGGGAAAGATGCATGCTCTTAAAAATCTAATTTTTGTAGTTCTGTCTGTCCCATTCCATAATTTATTCAGTTGTTTTAGTCTTTAAAGAGCAATTGATAGTCGCCGTTTAATTTCTTTCATTGTGTCACCGTTGTTGGTAATCAATGACCCAAGATATTCAACATTTTCCACCACCTCCAATTTTTCCTCATTAACATATATTTCTTTCTCCATAGTGGTTTTATCTGTATGCATTATCTTTGTTTTTGCAATGTTAAGATACAAGTTGTGATTTTCACTATTCAATTGGAATATTATTCCAATATGTATTATTCCAATAATTATTCCAATATTCAATTGGCTATTAGGTTTTCTATATCAGTCTGTGTTGTGGATAGCAATACTGTATCATCAGCATATCGAATTTCTGGTATGTCAAGACCACCGATATTTAGGGCACCATATAGCTCCCTATTTATATCATCTCTTACATTTCTCATTATATTTTCGGCGTACAAGTTAAACAAATAGGGGGATAGCACACATCCCTGACGGACTCCTTTTTTGATGTCAAACCAATCTGATGTCTCGCCATCTATTCTAACCGCTGCTTGTTGGTCTAGATAGAGCATTCTTATGAGTTGTATTACATGTGGTGGAAAGCCCATATTCCTCATAATTTCTCACAGTTTCTGATGTTGTACACAGTCTGTGAATAATCCACAAAACATGAGAATAGGTTTACATTAAATTCTCTGCACTTCTCTATTATTAAACGCATATTGAGAATGTGATCTCTTGTTCCTCTTCCTTGTCTAAATCCAGTTTGAACCACGTTAATTTCTTCTTCCATTTTCTTACGAAGTCTTCCCATTATGATTTTTAGTAGAATCTTACTTGCATGACTGATCAGGGCAACAGTTCTATAGTTGGTGCATAATTTCAGGTTGCCCTTTTTGGTATTTGAATTAAGATAGTTCTCTTCCAATCTTTTGGCCATATACCATATCATTTTACATAAAGTGTGATAGATTTGTATGCTTTCTTCTCCTCCCGCTTTAATTAGCTCAGCTGGTATCTCATCACATCCAGGTGATTTACCATTCTTCAGGTTCTTTATTGCCGATGCAATTTCATCTAATGAGGGTTCAGGTTCTGTTTCTGTTGTCATTGGCTCACGTATCTCATTCATATTCTCACTGTCACTCATATCATACATTCCACTGCAATACTCCTGCCATCTTTCTAGAATTTGTCTAGATTCTGTTAAGGTATTTCCTATCTTGTCACAGATAACATTCAATTGAGGTTGAACATTTCTTGTCAATAACTTCATTTCTTTGAACATTTCGTAATCTCTTCCAGTCTTATGATATTGCTCTATTCTGGTACAGCAATATTGTATATATTGACCTTTGTCCTTTCTTGTGTTCTTTCTTATTTCTCGAGTTAAAGATTTATACTTCATCCTGCTGTTATCGGATTCTCCTCCTTTCTGTTTCAGTTCCCTTCGTTGTTTTATTAATTCTAACGTGCCTGATGTAATCCATGGCTTAAGTTGCTTTTTCTTGGTCGGAATTAAATCTCTGGCTGCAGTTATCAAGATATCTCTAGCTTGTACTGCCAGTTCATCAGATGTCATTTCCTCTTATACAGACATCAAGACCCTAAAACTATTCCTAACTTCTACAGTGTATGCATCTGGTATTTTTGTGAGATTAAAACGAAGTGGCCTAGGTCCTCGGATAAGCATTTTGAGTTTTAATTTCAGATCTGCTTCTAAAACTGATGATCCGTATCACAGTCTGCACTTCGTAGGGTTTTTGCAGATGTTATGCCGGGTAGCGGGGTAGGGGTATACCCTATCAAAGGTGAAGTAAGGTGCCTCCTTCCCTCCGCTAGCCTACGGGACACCCTTGGGCAAGGTGGAGTACCCGTTTAGCCCCCCCCCCCCCCCAACAGGGTAACGTGAAGCCATGGGAGCAGGTGGTGGATTGGACTTGGGAGCAGCCGACAGATAGTTGTTGGTTATGGTTTCAAGTCAGTGACGGTGGGCAGAGGATCTCTCAGTAGAGACAATGGCTACGGTTATCCGATCAGTATGGTCACTGCCAGGAAGAAAGAATGGTAGACTTCCCTCCTTATTGATTCCCGGGCAGAGGAGGCTCGTCAACCTTGGTTGGTATCTCTTCTAAGAGAGGGAACTCTAAATCTCAAACCTCCGCTGCCTTGCGGGTATACCCATATGGGAAAGGCTTCGGGAGTAAACCCTGAGGACAAATCCGGAGATGGAGTCCCTAAGGCAGTTCCATGTTGTAAACAACATAGTTCTGGCAACTCCTGCGACGGCACCGATGCCAAGTTGCATTGGCTACTGCCTTTCCCTTGGTCAACATCGGCGACGTGGAGAGGGGGAACCTGCTACTGGGCAACAGCTGGTTCTCCGATTTCCATTGCCCAGGCTTGTGCCCTGAAGAGGTCACTTCAGCACCGCGTAAAGCGGTGACACAACACGGGAAGTAGCATTTGCCGGTCATAAGTCTTAATGCTCGATTGGCGTAGAGCAAGGCGCCAGGGGCTACTTCCGACGGTGGGAGAGATCATCGTATCTCACTAGACAGCTACCGCCCGCCTAAGCTGGGCAGCCCCAGTCAATAAGGTGTTGTCTCGCCACGGTTCATCTGCTCCTGAGGGTGTGTGGAGCTTAGGGGGAAATCCTGACACATGGACCGCAATCTATACACCTAACAGCAAGAAAAAAACAAAACAACCGGCCCTAAGGCTGGGAACATGGAACGTAAGAACCATGACCCCTGGCATCTCAGACGATCTAAATGAGATTGTGGATGCCCGCAAAACTGCAGTGATAAACAACGAACTGCTAAGACTGGGGATAGACATTGTCGCCCTGCAAGAGACCAGACTCCAAGAATCTGGAAGCATCAAGGAGAGGGACTTCACTTTCTACTGGCATGGCAAGCCGTGCGGAGAGACCAGGGAGCATGGAGTTGGCTTCGCTATCAGAAACAAGCTGCTCAATTCCATCATACCACCAAGTGATGGCACTGAAAGAATATTGAAGCTCCAACTCCAGACAGAGGCAGGCCCAGTTAGTATTATAAGCGTTTACGCCCCAACACTAACTGCAGCATCAGAATCTAAAGACAAGTTCTATGACGACCTTAGCAAAGAAGTCAGTGAAACACCAGAGAAACAACATCTTTTTATCCTGGGGGATTTCAATGCCAGGGTTGGCTCCGACCACGAATCTTGGCCTTCATGTCTAGGACAGTTTGGCGTTGGGAAGATCAATGACAATGGACAACGTCTCTTGGAATTCTGCAGCCACCATAATCTGTGCGTGACCAACACCTTCTTTGACACGAAACCTCAACACAAGGTGTCATGGAGGCACCCCAGATCAAAGAACTGGCACCAACTCGACCTGGTGCTCACTAAACGCAGCAACCTCCGCAATGTACGGATGACTCGCAGCTATCATGGTGCTGACTGCGACACCGACCATTCACTCGTCTCCAGCAAGGTGAAGATAAAGCCCAAGAGAATCTACAGAAGCCGAACAGAAGGAAGACCACGCATTGACACCAGTGGCACCCAAAATAAAGAGAAGGTCAACAAATTCATGCAGGCTCTAGCGGATACTCTGCCCGGCCCCACAGACGGAGATTCCACCGAGAGATGGAGTCATTTTCGCGACACCATCTACAATACAGCACTATCAACATTTGGCAAGAAGCAAACTAAGTCAACCGACTGGTTTGAAGCACACTCTGAAGAGATGCTCCCAGTCCTGGAGATAAAGAGACATGCATTCTCGATGTATAAAACATCACCTTCAGAGAAAACACTGCAGGCATTGCGAACGGCCAGAAATAGAGTACAACAGATGGCAAGAAGATGTGCGAACAGGTACTGGCTACAGCTCTCTGCTCAAATTCAAACTTGTGCAGACACTGGAAATATAAGAGGAATGTATGAGGGCATCAAGCAAGCTGTCGGTCCATCAAAAAATAAGATGGCCCCTTTACGATCAACTGAGGGGGTAATCATAAAAGATCGAGCGAAACAAATGGATCGCTGGGTAGAACACTACTCAGAGCTATACTCAGTGGATAACACTGTCAGCGAAGAAGCTCTGGAAGCCATCGATCAACAGTCCGCCATGCATGCCTTGGATAACGAACCTTGCCTCACAGAAATCAGCGAAGCACTAGACTCTCTCAAATCCGGCAAGGCACCTGGAAAAGATAGTATTCCACCTGAAATTTTAAAATGTAGCAAAGAAACAATCATCCAGAACTGTATGCAATATTACAGCTCTGCTGGAGAGAAAAATCAATACCACAAGATATGAAAGACGCAAACATCGTTACCCTTTATAAAAACAAAGGCGACAGAAGCGACTGCAACAACTATCGCGGCATTTCCCTTCTCAGCATTACAGGCAAGATTTTTGCCAGAGTAATCCTTAAAAGATTACACATTCTTGCTGAAAGAATCTACCCCGAATCGCAGTGCGGATTTAGACCCAACAGGTCCACCATCGATATGATTTTCTCACTCCGGCAGCTCCAAGAGAAGTGCAGAGAACAGAGGAAGCCATTATATATAGCCTTCATCGACCTCACAAAGGCATTTGACCTCGTGAGCAGAAGCGGCCTTTTTAAGGTCCTTGAAAAGGTTGGATGTCCACCCACCCTTCTTAGTCTCGTGAAATCATTCCACGAAAACATGCAGGGGACCATTTTATTTGACGGCTCAACATCCCAGTCATTCAGCATCAGCAGCGGAGTAAAGCAGGGATGCGTGCTTGCTCCTACACTCTTTGGTATCTTCTTTGCTGTTCTCTTAAGGCAAGCATTTGGGACTGCCACTGAAGGCATATACCTCCACACAAGATCTGATGGCAAACTTTTTAACCCATCAAGACTCAAGGCAAAGACCAAAATAAGACCAAGATGCGTAAGAGAACTACTTTTTGCAGATGATGCAGCACTGACTACTCATACAGCAGAAGATCTCCAAAGGCTCATAGATCGTTTTGCAGCTGCCTGCAAAGACTTTGGGCTCACCATTAGCCTAAATAAAACACAGGTGATGGAACAAGATGCTGATGCGCCTCCGTCAATCAAAATCTCTAATTATGAATTGAAAGTCGTCCACGATTTTGTGTATCTGGGATCGACAATATCAGATAATCTTTCATTAGAGACAGAAATCGACAGACGCATTGGAAAGGCAGCCACAACATTTTCCAGGCTAGCTAAAAGAGTTTGGGAGAATAATAGACTAACAGAGCGTACAAAAGCTCAAGTATATAAAGCTTGTGTTGTTAGCACACTACTCTACGGGTCTGAATCCTGGACCCTGTACTCAAGACAGGAAAGGAAGTTGAATTCCTTCCACATAAGATGTCTGAGACGTATCCTGGGCATAACATGGAAAGACCACATAACAAACAAACAGGTGCTTGAAAGAGCAGATATTACCACAGTGCACACCCTCCTCAAGCAGAGACGCCTCCGGTGGTTGGGCCACGTATCTCGAATGGAGGACGAACGTATTCCCAAAGATCTCCTTTACGGAGAACTAGCCACAGGAAAGAGGCCAACTGGAAGACCCCAAATGCGATATGGGATGTGTGTAAACAAGATATGAAAACCATTGGAATAGATCCAGACACGTGGGAGAGAGTTGCAACAGACAGATGCTCCTGGAGAAGAGATGTACGAAACGGACTGGTGCTCTTTGAGCGCAATCAGATCCAAAAAACTGAGGAGAGACGGCACAGGCTCAAAGAGCAGTCACTTACTGCGGGACTTGCCTCGTCTCACAGATGCGGAAACTGTGACAGAGATTGTCATTCTCGAATTGAACTATACAGTCACCAGCGGTGCTGCCAGGCACCTCCCAAGCGGCACAACTCTATAGTCCTTCAGGACTGAAAGAGGCCTACTACTATGCTTGATCTCCATCTTCTTTGTATTAAAATATAATCTATCTGATTTTTGGTAATACTGTTCGGGGACTTCCATGTGAAGAGTCTTCTTGGGTGTTGTTTAAAAAGTAAGGAAGGTGCATTCAGTTTTTAATAAAGCTGTTGACACAGCTGCGTTTACGTTTGCCGGATAACGTTCGAGTGTTGCAGTCCATGTCATGTCTTAGTGGAAGTGAATTTATACAGCCAATGAAGCCCTGTATATTGGATCTTGCTAAAATGTTTGTAGAAGATGCAGCTACTCTCACCCGCATCGATTTCCAGTGGAGAAAACTTCATCATATGCAGTGGACACAGACCTCTGACACACTTGGACTGTGGGCAGAAATAGCCTCATACTGGGATGCCACCGGTGAAAATCCTTTCCAAGATCTTACAGATTTAGCTTTAACTGTGCTAATTTTACCTCATTCTAATGCGGACGAGGAGCGTATTTTCAGTCAGATGGGAGTTATAAAATCAAAATTGTGGAACAGACTGAACATCAAGAGTTTGACAGCTGTTTTGACTATTAGATATGGAATGAAAAGATATGGCAAATGCTGTCATGATTATAAACTACCTAGGGATATTCTACGAAAAATTGGATCACAGGAGGCATTTACACGTTTCTTTCAATCATCATCATCATCATCATCATCATCATCATCATCATCATCATCATCATCATCATCATCATCATCATCATCATCATCATCATCATCATCATCATCATCATCATCATCATCATCGCAGGAGCCGACACAACAGGAAATAGCTACAGAAACTGAAGAGGAAAGAGGAGTTGTCTGACTTGGATTTGGCAGATCTGGAATAAACTTCATTCTAATATTCAGTGATAATAATAAATTATAATGTGCTACCTTGTTACATTTGTAATAAAAACCGTTGGTGCTATTTTTTGTGTGTGTGTGGGTGCTTTCCAAACATTTTTGGTGATGTTTGGTGCTTTTTTTTTGGGTCGATTTTGGTGCTTTTTCATCAAAATGAGATGGCAACACTGATGGTGATGGTGGCGTAGGACGTCTTGCGAGGACTGCGTTCCGCAGCACACAGGGTGAGGGTTGGGGAGCCAAAACTAACAGTCAAGTAGCCCAGAGGAAGTCTGCCTTTCTACAGGCGAGCGGGAGTGTGGCTCCGTGAGCCGTGAACGGGGTACAAAGAAGACAACATGGCGGCAATGACGTGTACTAGTGCATAGCGAACCGCCGGCGTGGAGGCGACGACAGAGAGGAAAGGCAGGAGAGTCTCACGGCCGAAGGTACTGGAATATGTTTGAGGGCACGAAGCACCGGGTTCACGATATTCTCCATAAGGGAGGGGTGGCTAGTGAGCAGGCACAACTGGAGTCATGACATGGGTGCACCCGTCCCCAGAGAGTGTTAAGTAAGGTAAAGGGCCGAAACATTCTGGGAATGGGTATTACCTCAGAGGTCTCCTGTCGTGCATGCTCCGCGGCGGAGTTTTTATCACTATTGATAACATTCTCTAGCTGGGAAAGCTGTACTGTAGAACATCACTTGACGACGTCTTGTAACGTTGTTGTCAAACAGGTTAACATTTGCTCGTTCATATTTTTTAATTGTTACCATTATGAAGTGAATCATACGCCAAACTAGGAATGAAGGGAAATGAAAGTCACACAAATACCATATTATCAACACATTCAAAGAATGTCACAGTCATGGCATGGTCGGAGGAAAGCGTGCAAGAAGACAACAGGTATTGAAATGTGAATATAACACGAACATACGAACTTGACAAAAGATGTCGGACGTTTCATCGGGCTGCTACTGGCATCATCAGCAAATAGAAGAAGACGGATAAGTATGCGAATGTTCCGAGTGAAATGCGCTTATGTCCCGAGTGAAATTATGTTGAGTCGTGAACTATACTCAGTGAGGTAGATATTAATATATATTATTAATAAAATATATGGTTTTAAAAATATTTGTTTGCGTTTCGAGCAGTTTTTATTCATGGCATACTTTCCATTTTTTTTCTTCCAATTGGGATTTGTAGTGATCAGTGTTATATTTTTCTAGCTCGAATTACGTTGATTATATATTCTTCCTAGTATCAGCTTTTGTGTGTAAATTCTGAATTACAGTAGTGGGTTGTGCTCAATATTTAAATTTCAAATCCCGAAACAACCAAATAAATCAATTTGATTATTGCTCGCTGGACTTAAGGCGGCCTGGTGTGCCTTGCTAGTGAGAAGACCTGATCGTTCGGGTCCACATCGATTGACGGACGTCAGTCGCGGCGATTGGGCAAATCTTGAGCTACAGCCTACTATGGGTGACGTTGTAATATTCTGTTGTGATAATTTGGCCGTGTCCAGCATGTGCCGCGTGGTCTAGCGGTTACACACCCGCTTCACACGCCAGTGATCCGGGGTTTGTTTCCGGGTCCGGTCAAGGATATGCACTACTGATGAGCTCAAACGAGAGCGAAACTCGAGTCTAGTGCTTCCACATTGACGTGGATAGGTCTTAGGTTCATACCGGAATACGATCAGCGTTGCCAGTAGTGGATTGTGCTCAATATTTAAATCTCAAATCCCGAAATAACCAAATAGATTAACATCATATTATTAGCGTGTTATTGTAAGAAGTGTAAGAATTTGATTCTCTGTATACTGATTTCGGTTATAATGGTGGCATAATAAAGTTTCATGTGCTCATCATCATCATCATCATCATCATCATCATCATCATCATCATCATCATCATCATCATTCAATGCCATTTACTTCACCTTTAGTGACGGTTGGCTGTAATGGATCAGGCGCAGTTTTTTTTTTTTTTGAGCTTTGGTTGTGCACCCTGCCACACCCTGACCATATATTAATGTTGTCTGTCATTTATATCATTGTCAGGCTTTAGCTCTTTTGTTTGAAATTCTTCCTTCTTGTTTGGTTTACAGTAGGCACAACTGTTGAATCGTTTGATATGACTAAATAAATGCGTTACTTTAATTATTTATTTCACCACATTTATTTCCTTTTACATTGATTTGTTCTAGAAATGTCTAATTTGTCTTTCTTCCATCTAAGATAATCGTCTTCGTCTTTTGAATTCATCATTTGTTTTCGTAAAAATGAATTGTTGGCTTTTCAATGTGTGGTACCTTTATGAAACCATCGGCGGCATGAATAAATAATAATAAACAATTGCACGCATCCTCTATCCGGCGTATCCACCATTCAAATCATTTCCTCGAGTCCCCGATCGGAAATCGCTAGCGGAGTTTACCGAGAATCACCGAAGCTGTTAAAACGGGCTTCGGATGTTTCCGATCCTTGAAATGCATAATATCCAGCTGCATCATGGGAGTTTTTGGAGTAAACCGGTTACTAACAGCTTGATGACCTACTAAATGTCAGCAATGCTTTAAGCAACCTGGAAAACACTCATTTTAGTAACGACTAGCTTTTATTTAAGTCATACAATCACTGATTTAGAGATCGAGGTAAGTTTATTAATAGATTTCATGTATTAGATGTGCATAAACCCATGTCTACGGGCGATAACTACAACCCGTAGTGCGCTTCCCAAGTTGTCCTCCTCGTAGCTCGCAACATGGCGAAGATTATGTGCCCTTGGAACAAGGGGGACAATTTCTTTTCAATTGAAGTTACGTCGGAGCAGGATTTGACGAATCTTGATATGGATGATTCAGTTTGTAAATCAACGCGTTACGTGACTAAATACTCTGTGACTAGTGCCACAAGGAGGACATTCTTTCAACAAACAAAACATGCATACAAATGGCGACCGGAAAGATGGCCGACACGGTCTCTGTTTAAAAAAAAGAAATATCGACTTGTTCCAGATTCCTCATATGGGGTAATGAGATTGAGAATACTAGAATAGTAGGAGTAGGAAGAAGGTAGACTAGACTCTTTTCAAATAGCGGCATAGCCAGCGGATATTTTACACATCATTGTTTTTTTAAAGCGAAGGCAGTATTCAATTACTTCGGATCCCCGCGCTTTATTATTATACTAGTCTTGCATTAGAGTTTATATAAAGATGAACGATAAAGGCTTTGTAACTTTGTTTAAAAAAAAAAAGAAGGAAATTTGCGATGAAATGAAATATACTATATAGTCATAGTGTTGTTGATGTTGTTAATCTAACTACACAGCCGTGAGAATTGGTGGAGGAAAGATTCAGAGAGAGTGAGAATGCTATTTATTACTATTTTTATTAGTAATACTATTACTACTACTAATAAAAATAGTAATAATTACCTTTGATGAGCATAAAACAAAAATAAAAGAGATAAGACAAACCAAGTCTATTAATAATAGATAGAGCATGCCTATCTTACTTGGAATTTAAGCAACAGAAATTACTTGTTGACGTTGATTGACGAAATAGAGTGACTTTCACAGACTAAAATTGATACACAGAAAAAAATCTGGGAAAGTATTTATTTACTACTTCATTGTTTAAAAAATAAAAAGGTTTTCTTTCTCTATAATTTAAAATTAATGTAAACAGAAATGTTACTGTAAATTTAAATTGGTGTAAACTGAAATCTCTTTGCATGATTAATCATGAATGAATCCACTAATAATAATAATAATAAATATTGATTATTTGGTTGTTTTGGGATTTGAAATTTAAATATTGAGCACAACCCACTACTGGCAACGCTGATCGTATTCTGGTATGAACCTAAGGCCTATCCACTATATATAATAATTATATATGGGTGAGGACATTGTCCCGATCTTCTCAGCATCTATCCATCATGCGCCATGCCGTAAGCGCGGGCGGTCATGTTTTGCCATCTCACTCGATCACCAGAGTCGTGGATCAGCTCTGTGTTTCTGCCTTGACCATGCCACGAGGCCAAGCCATCCAGGTATTTGCTTCTAGGTTTTCCCCTTGGTCTGTTCCCTTCGATCTTACCAGTTGTCACCAAGTTCTCCAATTAATTTCTTCTCATAACATGCCCAAAAAATTTTGACTGTCTACGTCCAAGCTTCACATCCATATAAAAGTACAGGTTCTATGTAGCACCTCAACACTCTTTTTCTCATTTCAATTGACATCCTTTTATTGTTCAGAATGTTTTTCATCTTGCTAAAGGCTACTTTTGCCATGGCGATTCTTGTTCTAATCTCTTCAAGGCATCTCCCATCAGATGTTATTACTGTTCTGAGATAATTGTACCTATTCACTTGTTGAAGAATATTCCCATTTACTTGTATATTACATTGTGGTATTTCGTTCTTCCTAGTGACGACCATAATCTGTCTTTTTACAATTTAATTCTAACCCTAGTTGTTCACTGTGTGTAACAACCGCATCTACTAAATGTTGCAGGTCCTGTTCATTGTCTGCAATCAAGACTGTATCATCTGCATATCTAATGTTATTGATGCATAGTTCCCCCAATGTTGATTTCTTCTGTCGTAATACGTGTCGTCTCTGGGGTGAAGGGAATCAACACCGACATTCTTTTAACCCCATATCATTATCTTGAGGATCTCCTAGATCTCTGTCCACAAAACCCTGTCAGTCCTTGGATCACTCTCTCTCTCTTTCTCTCCTACTTCTTACCACTGGACCATGCCCCCTCTCATTCTTTTCCAAAACATACTACACAACTCTAGCTTCTAACAAAATGACAAATTAATTTAATAAAGAAAAGTGTCAGGTATGTGCAAAGTGTATATGTGTAGAATGTCTGTTGTATAATCTAGTTTGTATGCAGAATCAGACTGAACAGCTCAGTATCAAGTCTGCTTTCATCACAGTACGGCCACACAACAGCACCATAGATCAAGTATAGAAGGACCTCACCAAATGATGCGTCTCTCTGGCCAGGTGTCGACTTCCTCCAGTGGCTCTTGGATAGTCCGGATGCCTGGTCACCAATAGTGGATATAGTCCAATACTGACCATGAATCTGACACACACAGTGTAACTAATATCTCACTAAAAGTTCTGTGATCTGATAACCCTTATACAGTAAAATAAATGTTTACTGTCACTTTGAAAACAAAATGTTAGTTGATAATTTCTCACAGGAATTCACCATTGGAAAAACGTAATGTTAATTTTCAATTTCTCTTATAACTACTATTGTTCCTGTTACTGGTGGTATTGTAAGTATCTTCACTCTACTATGATGAGAACTACCACTGAGGAATCAATCTTAGATGATCATCGGTTCCTGCTCAGCAGAGGCCAGGTTCTTGCAGACCCTCTGGATTATGGGCCCAGTGCAAAAGCCGCTGAGTAAAAACTGCCTTCAATGATCGAGCCATAACCTTCTTCTATGACTTTTCTGCTAGCTTTTTGGAAAACATAGTGGAACCCTTTGAAGAGAGAACACACCCGGTGAGAGCAACCCGATTCCGACCTTCATTAGGTGAGTGTAGGCCGACGGCCGCACTCAGATATATAACAGAGAACTAAACTCTGTCATAAGGCAGAGGAGCTCATCACATCGGTCTGAGTCATGGTAAGACAAGGAAAGACTAAAGGAAAAGTGCAGAAACCCAGTAGATACCCTACTGGAAGATCCTACCATTTTACATTTCCTTTATCCCCCCCCCCAACCACTTTCAATCTCCCTAAATATCATCCCACTACATTGTTCTTAACTCACTGAGTTAATTGATATCTCACACTAGCTAGTTTAAGCACCGCGATAGCCTACTGTTGCCGACGCTCCTATAATACGTTCTCACAACGCACATTACTACACTTGATTCCTAAGAATCATCTAATTTGGGTCTATTTAATTAAATACCATATATTTATTCCTGTTTGAAATCGAGACTACTAAATCACACAATGGATAAATGTCCGCCGATGTAAATCAACATAAGACACTGTAGTCTCTCTCATAATCAAACCAGGAACATCACACACGTCCTTGTTGCCTCACAACATTTGGTCGACTCCCGCCAAAGTTGTTTATCCAGACTGTTTTAATACTGTGTCTGAATGACGTCACAAATCTGACTAGACACTAGGCGTCGAGAAGCTATTTTTCTCTCTCCTTTTTCGACTCGATGTAAACAACTGGCCGGCTGTCCCGCTTTAATCTGGGGAATTGTTCCCGGTACTCCAAAAAGTCTTGCCGGCCTGTGATCTAGAGAATCTTTTCCCCACAACAAAAGATCTTGCTGACTCCCATCAGGACAGTCTGTCTCCAACATCAAAGGATGGCGGCCGCCTGTAGACGAATGGCGCGACAGTCTTTCATCGATCGACAACTCCAAGAATTTCCGCGACACCTTCTCAGCATAGCATACAGTATAGGTAGTTTAGTAAAAACAAAAGCATTAAAAATATTAAAAAAGGAATTATAATAATATATTGTTGTGCCTAATTGCAAACTAGTTATAATTTTTCATCAATATCCTGTTGATCTATTCAACTCTTCTGGACTGTAATTAGTATATATATATATATATATATATATATATATATATATATATATATATATATATATATATATATATATATTTATATATATGTGTGTGTATGTTCGTCCATCAAGAATGATGATGACCATTCAATGCATCCAAGTTTGTCCATCAGGAATGATGAGGACAATTGGATGAAGAATGACTTGCACGATGAATTTGTTTATAGTGAGGAAGAGCTGCGCAACTTCATCGGCCTCACTCTTTCGCCTGCATCCATCTGATTCCAGTGGCAAGAAATGTCAGGATGACTGGAGACGAACGCAGGTGCAGTGGACATTAGGCTGCCACAGGCCAGTTATCCCTGTATATATTGGCTCTCAAAAACAGATGGTAGCCTAGAGCCTTGTGCAAATGGCCCTTCCATCAATTCCTTTAATTTTCAGCTTTGAGACAAAGTTATGACTACTGACAAGATCGGATAGACGGACTGACCGCCAGAACAGACCACACACACATGCAGCCAGCGAGATTCTGCCCACAGAAGATATTGCTCGTCTAAGTTGCGAACAAATCTCCTGATCTAGGGCTGAGCCTCAACAGTTCACAAAGCATATGACTACTGGCAGGATCAACCAGATATCTATCGGACAGACGGACTATTCATGCACATGCAGGCCAAGAGTAGCATCGCTAAAGCGCACCGTCCCGGTACAAGGCGATACATGCAAAACCACTGGACGCCTACCGACGAGCTTTCAAGCTACGCTGGCAGGACTGACCGAAAAGCTATACCAGCTTACTGACTGCAGGCCCACTACTCACTGAGAGAGAGTGGGCGCTTATTGAGACTTTGTCGAACGGTCATACAATTGTGCTCTTTTGCCCGCTCAAACCACGACTCTAGCTGCACGATGCGGTTACATTCTCGAAACGCCTGCCTTGCTAACTTGCGTTGGCTGGGAAGATCCCAGTTTGGTGCACCTCACACAGCCATCCGAGACAATGAACGCTAGATGCGAACCAGAGAGAGAGAGAGAAGAGAGAGAGAGAGAGACAGAGAGAGAGAGAGAGAGGTTGCAGTGGGACACAAACTAGTGTTGTGTTTTTGGCACAGTCAGATTACTATGTTTTAAATGATTGGCCTTGAATTACGAAAAGTACTGCGTTAAAAAAAAATACAATTAGGAAAACAATAAATTAAAAAAAAATTGAATTAGGAAAACAATCACCTGTTTACTGGGGCCCAATATAGAGAAGCAAAGAATAGCGACACTGTAACCTACTATGCATACCGTAGGAGACTAGTGATGGTTAGCTTGTGACTGGTTACGTCAGCCTGTTGAAAACTGTAGTTACATAATGCAATCAATCATGAAGAAGTCTACAAAATGCTTGGCATGTATTGGTTGAGGTCCTATGTTCCATGAGAGATGGAAGGCAGAAGAGAAAGAAGGAACGCAATGAATGATTCTTGTATCATAACAGTAACAATCATTATAAAGTAACAATTCAGTACTGATTAGCTTGACTAGGCAGATAATGGTAGACAAGAAGAGAATGGCAGAAACAGATGATGCTGGCTAAGATGATTATGGTTGTAATGATGATCATAGAGAAAATAATAACTACAGTAGTGTTAGATATAGTATGACATTCCCCGGGAAGGTTAACCTGGTCAACAAATGCCCACAGAAGTCGGATGTGTCGGCCTAACGGCGCAAGAACGCAGCTCTGCTGTAAACAGGCACAACGCAATCACATCCGAAAAAAAACTCCGGATGAACGAAGAAGAAGAAGAAGAAGTATGACATTGAGGGGAAGCATTGAGCCAAAGAAATGATGATGGTGATTAAACTTATGGGGCAATGATGATAATTGGAATAAATTAAATGATAATTAAAAAGGTTGAATAATCAGATAATAATGGTGAATAAAGTGATGGTCATCATCTTCATCATCAAGTGCCCTGCCAGCTGGCATAGGCGTTCATGGCTCTCCACAGATCTCATTCTTTGGTGTTCTGGATAAACTCTGCTGATGATATTCCTCTATGCCACTGTCTCAATCCATCCAGCATCATTTCTTTTGGTAGGCCTCTGCCTCTCTTCCCCTCGATCTTTCCAGTTCTCAGTATGTTCTCCAATGCCTCTCTTCTCATCACATGGCCAAAGAAGCTGTTTGTCTCTTTCTTATTGTTGTATATAATGTTCCAGTTTCATTAGCCTCTTTCAGGCAATCGTTATTAGTTACTTTGGCTGTCCAAGGAATTTGCAATATTCGTCTCAGCAATCATATTTCTTGCTTCCTAATTCTTCCTTTTCATTTACATTCACTGCCATGCAGCAAAACTGGTTCTTGGTGTTAGGGATCAACTCTGCTGATGATCCTCCATACCTCCATCTCAGTCCATCAGGCATCATTTCTTTTGGTTTGCTTCAACCGCTTTTCCTACTGATCTTTCCAATTGTTACAATGTTCTTCAGTGCCTCTCTTCTCATCAATCAATCAAAGAATGCTGTTAGTCTCTGACTTATAGTTGTATATGTGTCATTTCAAAAAAGGTTGTGCAAAGGCAGATCAGTTACTGGGACAACTATTGCCATTTCTGTCGCATAGAAAGATATCTAGAAGTATGAAAGCAAATCTCATAAGAACTATTATTTGGCCGACATTATGCTACCATTGTCAAACATTGAAGCTGACTGTAACTAATGAATGCAAAATCATAATAACAGAGATGAGATGCCTTAGAAGGGCTGTGGGAGTAATCAAGAGAGATAGAATTAGCAATCCCTGGGAAGGTTAACCCGGTCAACAAATAACTGCAGAAGTCGGATGTGTCGGCCTAACAGCAGAAGAACACAGCTCTGCTGTAAACAGGCAGAACGCAATCAAAACCAAAAAACTCTTCAGATGAACGCAGAAGAAGAGGAAGAAGAAGAATTAGCAGTGAGGAAATTAGAGGAAGACTCGGTCTGAAACCAGTCATACAGTTCATTAAAGAAGACATTAAATGGTTTTGCCACCTCACAAGAGTGTCCTGGTACCATCTGCCACAAAGAGCCACATTGAAGAAATATAATGGAGACAGAACATGGAGAAGACCAAGTAAAAGAAGAAGTGATGATAACAGTAACAATCTTAGAAAAATGACACAAATTACAAAGAGCATTAGAAAGAGCTCATAAAAGATCTTTATTATATCTCCCAGCAAACTACGCTGAGGCAAATGGAGGAAGAGAAGAAGTATGTAATACTCTAGGGATTTCTTCTTTGCGTTCATCCGGAGTGTTTTTTCAGATGTGATTGCAGTGTGTCTGTTGTGCATCCTTGGGCCGAAACCCTTAGGCCGATACATTCGACTTTCAGCGTGAATTTTTGACAGGTTAGCGTTCCTGGGTATGGGGGATATAATAGGAAACGGTTACATTATGTTCAAGGGAGTAATTGGCGGTCCCAACCAAGGACTAGTTTAAAACTTTTCAGGTGATGCTCTTAGCACTGAAAATATTGTGATGCCCTCCCCCTCCTTCTCTCAAGATGTCTTCATTGTCAAGTTTCCATCGTTGCGCTTGTCGACCAATGATTCTTCTTCCATGAACCCTGCCTTCCATCGTCGTGCATGTCGATCAATGATTCTTCTTCCATGAACCCTGCCTTCCATCGTCGTGCTTGTTGATCAATGATTCTTCTTCCATGAACCCTGCCTTCTATCGTTGTGCTTGTCGATCAATGATTCTTCTTCCATGAACCCTGCCTTCCATCATCGTGCTTGTTGATCAATGATTCTTCTTCCATGAACCCTGCCTTCCATCATCATGCTTGTCGATCAATGATTCTTCTTCCATGAACCCTGCCTTCCATCGTCGTGCTTGTCGATCAATGATTCTTCTTCCATGAACCCTGCCTTCCATCGTCGTGCTTGTCGATCAATGATTCTTCTTCCATGAACCCTGCCTTCCATCGTCGTGCTTGTCGATCAATGATTCTTCTTCCATGAACCCTGCCTTCTCTTCCAAACAATTGTTAGTTACTCTGGCAGTCCAAGATATTAGCAACATTTGTCTCACAAACATTTCCGTTGCTTCTAAGCTCATCCTAATATGTTCATTCACGTTTCATGCTTCACTGTCATACAGCAAAACAGATTCTATATGATTGATTGATTTAGGAACCGACATCACAGCATTCAGAGCATTCCCATAAGCGCTCCGTCCCCATCCTCAGAAGCCAGCGAAGAGTTCCAATCCCAATAGTACCAGTAGCAATCTGATTATATGTGCGTCTTTCCTCTAAGCGTCGAGCATCGGCTAGATCCCCTCGTCACTCCTCGCTGTCGCATTCTTGCCAGACCATGGTGATCCATTTGCTCCTCTGAGGTGTACACGTGCTCCCACAAGGCCGCAACCACGTCTGTCTTATCATGCATCAATACTCCACCAAGTTTTGCAGAGCCAGCCAATCTGTCTGTCTGTTCATTCCCCAGCACACCAGCATGCCCCGAAGAAAAGATCCAGACAAAGCTTGCCACCCGTGACTTCCGAAGCGAAGCAAGCCACTCTGCACAAAGCTTGCCTATCCTCACCCTACTCAGCATGCTTTCCGAGTCTGTTACAATCATGATGTGTGTGTGTATCGTATTCTCCATCCAGCGGAAAGCTGCACTGACTGCCTCCACCTCCATTCTAAAGCTAGATGTTGTGGTATCATATGCCAGGCTCTCCTGCACCAAACGTCGACCTATAGCCATTACCAAGAACCCCCAGGCACTTCTGCTACCTCTCAACACCGAACCATCTGTGTAGATAATCACATCACCCGGGTGAGCATTATCCTGAATTAGTTGCTGGATTTCCACTTCCGTGGCCCCTGCTGGTCACTCCCTGCACTCCCGGCTCAATGTGATTATAACTCTGCACAAGTCTGACTGCTCCTCTGGCACTCTAACCTCCTCTCCTCGCCTGATGTTCTCCAAGGGGCACACCTGTCTGATCGTATCCTCCGCCTGAGCCATCCATGATTTCCCTCTTATCAGTCGCTGACCCTTAACTGCATCCAGCGCCTCATGCAACGGGTGATCTGTGTCAGCAACTACTCTGCCTGCATCACCTTGAGCCTACCAGCAACAGTTGCAAACCAAGGATGTACCGCATACACACCACTGGGGTGTCTCTGGTGCATCTCAGAATGACCCGCATAGCCTCGTTCTGTATGCGCTCCAATCTCACCAGCTGACTCTTTGAGACAGTGAGCAGTCCTAGTCCATAATCAATCACTGAGAGGATCAAGTGCTGGTATAGTCTGTAAAGCATTCTCTGCTCTATGTCCATTGCAGCCATAGTTTTAAGTGCGTCGAGTCCCTTTTGAGATCTTGTCACAACCGTCTCCACATGATCCTTGAAGGACAAGTTCCTGTCAAATGTGATTCCCAGATACTTCAGTTTGTTCTCTCTGTTGATGCTTCCACCATCTATCGTGAGGCTTGGAACATCAGCTCTCACAATCCTGTTGTTCAGAGAGCACCACAAAACTGCCGCCTTTTCCGGGTGGATGACAGCACCCATTTCAGTGCACCAGTCAATCACTTTGTCTACTGTCGCCTGTGGCTCCTGGCTGTTTGCTCCCTCTCTCTCCCCTGCCTATATGCAAGAATATCATCTGCAAATGTTAGTATCCTTCCAACCTCTGGTGCTTCTAGGTTTGCAATTTTGCTCGTATACACGTTAAAGCGCACCGGTGAGTTTGCGAATCCCTGTGGCTGTCCCGGGGTTAAAATATGTGGCTCTGAGGTCCATGCACCCAGACGGAGAGCAATCCGACGAGAATGCAGGACGGCCGCTATCCAGTTCACCAACCTTTCTCCATCAGTGCGGTCATCAAAATATCATATCGAACTCCATTGTACGCATCCTAGAGATCAAGCGCTGCTGCCATCATTTCCTGCCTACTCTGGAACCCCTCATAAATGTCAAAGGCAAAAGTTGCTGCATTTGACCAGGTATCTTTTCCTGGCCTGTAGCTCCCCAGGCCTCTTGGAAGAAGCTTCCCCCTTTCCAAAAAAAACTTGCAGCTTGACAGCGACTATCTTCTCTAAAACCTTCCCATGTGTATTTTGAAGGGTGATGATCCTAAAACCTTGAATGGTTTTGGGCGAGGGATGAGATAACTGTGTACCCAATCCTACGGTACTGATGCTGTCCTAAACAGATTCTGTATTACATGTCATAACTCTTTCTTACATTAAATGATAGTGACATTGATTAAAGATACTCTCAATTTTGTAAAATGCACATTTGCTTGGCATATTCTATTCTTAATCTCTGTCATGCATCTTCCATCTGTGATAGTATTTGCCCATATGTATTTAAATTTATTAACTTGGTTCAGCATTTTCCCATCGGTTGTAATCTCACTTTTGGAAAATTTTGCTTCTCTTTTCTTGTAAGCAAGGAAAGTCCTTTTTTGCACTTTGTTACTGCAATGTCAAAATATTTCTAGATCTTTTGCATTTTCCGATATCAGTACTGTGTCATCTACAAAATGTAGATTTTTGTATTACAATCTCCAGCTTGTATACCTGGCTTCTCTTTGATCTCTCTCATGATTACTTTTGGCTATATAGAGAGAAGAGATCTGGGGACAGAACACATCCTTGTCTTGAGGACTGACAGGGCTGTCAGATATGGGACTAGTACCACATGCCCAGTGTGTCCTTAGTGTGTCCTTAGTGTGTCCTCATTGTGTCCTTAGTGTGTCCTCAGTGTGTCCTCAGTGGTATAGAAAGATCCTTCAACAAAACCAGTCTCTGCCAGCTTGTGGCCACATTGTCTTGAATGGACTCCCTACCAGATACATGTTACACATTCATGTATTATTAACATGGGAGCTGAGAATTGCGTTATGATTAGCCCGCTGGTTTATTAAGGTCCAGATTAATTTCCTTCAGTGGCAGGATTGACACAGTGACCTCTGAGTTGGAGAGATATATAACTATGTGATGTAGTCCTTACAAGAGGACAGAAAAAAAAGAGGAAATGGTGTCAGGATATTATTAGCGGCAGAAGCAGTTGTAACATCAGCAGTAGTATTAGCAGCATTTAGTCTTGAGTCTCATCTGTGAAACTGTTTTATTCAGTTGTAATTAATGTCAAATGTAAACATTTAATTTTAAATAGTTGACTAATGTTATGACATCTTGTTATGATGAGTGGCGGTCTTTATTGCAGCGATGGCAGAAATGTCTCAGAGTGGTCTGCTGGAATCACACACACCAGATACAGAAGTAAGCCAGGCGGGACCTGTAGAAAATACTACCATAGAAGTTGTAGAAGCTGAAGTTGATGCTCAAGCAGAATTGAAGGTCAATTTATTTGATATTGCTACCACTACTACTACCATCACTGCTACTACTATAACTACAACTCTTTCTACTACTATAAATACCACTATTGCTATTGTTAATACTGCTGCTACTATAATAACAGTTACTACTGTTAACTACTGTTGCTGCTACTACTACTACTGCTACTTGTAACTACTACTATGACACACTACATTGTTCCAGATGACTAAATTACAGGATAAATATCATGTCTGTACAAAAATTACATTTTATTGTTAACATTCTGTCCAGTAAGAAAGTTTTGGAGGCTTACATTATTGATGATCAAGTGACTACTAAATATCATTGCAAGGTAGACACTTCCAGAGGGATATTATTAATTAAGATTATTTCAAGATCGCGTTAATACAAGAACCGATTATTTGAAATTGTTTTTCTCTTCATACTGTACGGTTCTGTACGTCTCACCCTTCTAAAATTCAATTTATAATGTAAGTAGACCCACAAATCATGTTTTATGTGGACATCTAGACTTGTTTTAGTATGTGCAATTAAATTTAGCTTCCATTATTACGTATACTGTGTAGGGGTGGGGGCGGGATTTTTAGGTAGGAAATACGAAAGGGGGGAATGACATTCTGAAAATATGGTGAGGGGGGCACGGGCCAAATTTTTAGGTAGGAAATATGAAAGAGGAGGGAATGACTTTCTGAAAATATGGTGAAGGGGGCACGGGCCTAAAAAAGGTTGAGAACCACTGGTTTAGACTGTTCATGTGGTCTTGTAATTCAGCTTCTGATTTTGCTATCACTGCTTGGTCGTCCGCTAACAGGAGTTCTCTAGTGGTTAGATTTGCAGATGGTTCTTCTTCTGTGTTCTCGTCATGTGGTATCCTTGTGGTCTCTGTTTGGCTGGCTTCTTTACATATGTCGTCTATATATGTTATGAACAAGAGAAGGGACAGGACACAACCTTGTCGTACTCTGGATCTTATGGTGAAGGGTTCTGAGTGTCCTCCAGTTGCTCTCACTGTGCATCACTGTTGTTGTATAAGCTTCTACATAGGTTTGTTAGATGTGTACTCACTCCATATTGTTTAAGGATTCCCCACAGCTTGTTTCTATCTACTCTAATCAAATGCCTTCCCTCTTCAAGGGAGTGAAACCATAGAAAATGTTTGAAATCAGTGGGAGCATGTCGAGCAGACTGTATTGAGTGCACTGGCTAGGAAGGGTGAATAAACTGTATCTATTGTACAGGAGTTAAATGTATCTAATGTACAGACATATAAATTTAGCCTATCTAATGTAATGACATGTAGATTCAGTATTTCAGGTATATACAGGCATGTAGATTAAAAATATCTCATGTAGTGACATGTATAGTTGACTGAATATCCTCTGTTAGTGACATATATAGTTGACTGAATATCCTCCGTTAGTGACATGTATAGTTGACTGAATATCCTCTGTTAGTGACATGTATAGTTGACTGAATATCTTCTGTTAGTGACATGTATAGTTGACTGAATATCCCCTGTTAGTGACATGTATAGTTGACTGAATATCCTCTGTTAGTGACATGTATAGTTGACTGAATATCCTCTGTTAGTGACATGTATAGTTGACTGAATATCCTCTGTTTATGTGTTCCTCAGAAAGAGAACAATGTTGACAACAACAGCGAGTCTCAGAAATTGCAGCCAGGAGAGGTAATTCTTAAATGATAGGCAATTTATTGTTTTTCTTGCTTTAATGTCCGTGTTGAAGCTAATTAGTGTATCTGTTTTTATATGCTCACCGCAGTAAATATTTAGTGATATTTTAATTGCATACGGCTTTCCACTCTGTTATTGCAGTACTACTTTGGTTTCTTTGTGTGTTAAGTGTTTTAAATGGCATTTATGAAAAGTGACCTAGTTTTCAACTTCAGAGAGCTAATCTATTCTAAACATTGGTTGTTATTTTTGGACCCTGTTGATCGGAGCTCACTGTTGTCTGACTGGAAGAATTGGAGGCTGGTAATAATATTTTTCCCTATCAATAGGCATGTGACACATTCAGAGTTTGTCGTGAGCTGTCCAGATTGTGAGTGCCTGACTAGATGCTGATTCTCTTCCCTTCAGGGAAGCAAACAGTAGTAACACTAACCTGTCATGCATGATGGAGACACTTTTATATAATCTACTCAAAGCAGCGCTCAGCTAAACATTCTTTTCTGCTTTACCAGTTATCAGATATAATACCAACTCCATCAGCGAAAGGACCAATATCATTATGTGCCAAATTGAACTGCATCTCCGGTAAGGTTAACCCGGTCAACAAATGCCTGCAGAAGTCGCATGTGTCTGCCTAACGGCGCAAGAACGCAGCTCTGCTGTAAACAGGCACAACGCAATCACGTCAAAAAAAAACTCCGGATGAACGCAGAAGAAGATGAACTGCATCTGTAAATTTTAATCTGGGTGCCAAGCCGCCTGCATTGACAGAATTGAAAGACAGTTATGGACTCAGGTAGAGGAACACATACTAACATGGGTAGAAAAGATAGCAAATGGAAATCCTATCCAGTAGATGGACCATAAATGCCCCAATCTGTCTATCAGGTCCCTCCTCTTAAACTTTGGTCACATGATCAACAAAGAAAATGCATTTCACATGCTGTATTACATGAACAATAAAACCATTCTCACATTTGTGGAGGCTGTAGCCATACGCAATCACAGACCATCACTGTACAAGCAGACAGGTATGATACCTTAGTAACATGTCCACACATTGGAGTAGTATCAATGACAATGTATTATATTTTTCAGCCCCAGAATAGACTCATTGGTTAATTTCACATCATTTTTAATACTGTAGTATGCCCCTAATAAGATACAACAAAAATATGTCAGGCAATAAATTGTGGAATCTGTTGTGTCTTCTTTTTTCAAGTTTACAACAAGAAAACATTACTTGAATTTCTTTAGAATTCTTCAGGGTTTTTTGTGACACCTTTGTTCATTCAGACCTGGTGAGATGAAGCACATGATGTTTCTGAAGAAATGAAAACAAAAAAAAGTTTGTTGTAATAAAAGAAGCATGGGGGATATAGAATATGTGTGAGAAATGCATTTTAAAAGGCACTTGTTACAAGAATGCATTATTTATTCTAGGAAGGTAGGGTGGTGTTCAAAGTGTAATAAATTTGGTAATCGCACTAATAAAACTATTACAAACATTGCTTTCATAGAACAAGGAGAGAGATTAAAAAGCTGAACAAAGAAATCTATTCATTCACTGGACTATACATTCGTTGCTTTCTGGCCTAGAGGTTAGCAACTTTTCTCCATAATCTCGTATACTCTCGTAAGTAACGTGACGACGGTGAGAATCAGCAGTGGTTCGAATCGCGTTGGTAACTTACGGGGTATGTGAGCTGGCTGCTCAGAAAGCAATGGCAAACTACTGAGCATAATCTTGCCAAGAAATCAACAATCAGCTGAAAGATGCTGATGTTGACAGCGATATCCTGTCCTGAATACGTTTATTTGGGAACATAGGGTGGCTTTAGTTTGACAATCATTATCTGATCATATTTATTTCCACAAGTTTCTGTTCATAATTTTATTTACATAAGTTTCTGTTCTAAGTTTGTTGATCAGTTTATTTTGTGTAGATACTTCTGTAGCCCTCCCCTTGGTTCATTCTATTGCTTGTGTCAACTTTCATTCCTATCCCTGATGTTTCCTTGGTTCATTCTATTGCTGTGTCAACTTTCATTCCTATTCCTGATGTTTCCTTGGTTCATTCTATTGCTGTGTCAACTTTCATTCCTATCCCCATGTTTCCTTGGTTCATTCTATTGCTGTGTCAACTTTCATTCCTATCCCCATGTTTCCTTGGTTCATTCTATTGCTGTGTCAACTTTCATTCCTATCCCCATGTTTCCTTGGTTCATTCTATTGCTGTGTCAACTTTCATTCCTATCCCCATGTTTCCTTGGTTCATTCTATTGCTGTGTCAACTTTCATTCCTATCCCTATGTTTCCTTGGTTCATTCTATTGCTGTGTCAACTTTCATTCCTATCCTATGTTTCCTTGGTTCATTCTATTGCTGTGTCAACTTTCTTTCATATCCCCATGTTTCCTTGGTTCATTCTATTGCTGTGCCAACTTTCTTTCATATCCCCATGTTTCTTTGGTTCATTCTATTGCTGTGTCAACTTTCATTCCTATCCTGATGTTTCCTTGGTTCATTCTATTGCTGTGTCAACTTTCATTCCTATCCTGATGTTTCCTTGGTTCATTCTATTGCTGTGTCAACTTTCATTCCTATCCTGATGTTTCCTTGGTTCATTCTATTGCTGTGTCAACTTTCATTCCTATCCCCATGTTTCCTTGGTTCATTCTATTGCTGTGCCAACTTTCTTTCATATCTTGCCACTTCCTCCTTTTCCATTCACTTCCAGATCTGTGCCATCAGTTTCTCTCCAACCTGAGCATTTTTACTCTCCACCAGTTTCTGTCCAGTCTGTTTATCAACTTTTGTGCAGTCTTTCCGTCACCATCTGTCCATCAGCTTCAATTCTTCAGTGTCTGTCTGTCAGTTTCTTTTCTGGAATGTCATCAAAAGGGTGCATGTATCATACCTATTCCCTCTCTTATTGTGTAGATATTTACAGATTTCTATCACAATTATTAAAATACGATTCTACGTTGTGATCTGCTTTATGCTGTTACAAATATACAATTTTATAAACATTTTGTTCAATTGATTATGAAAGTTTTGTCTTTAAAAATATATTTAATACAAATTTTTCTTTTCATTAAAGGTTTTAACAAGTGGGCATGAGGGAGAATCTAGAATCATCAGTGTTGAGGATGGATTGTTTGATGAACTGGAAGAAGACAATGAAATTGAAGACAAAAATGGTGACACTGAATTGGGTGTAGCTGAAGTCACAGAAGAAAGCAAGGCATCAACATTTGGTGAAAAAGGCCTGACATCTGATGTTCCAGATATCATGCAGCTTCCAGGGTTTGTTCATGAAGATCAGACATTGAAAGGAGACTTAGATCAAGATGAGGAGGACATTGAGATCACTACGAAGTCCAGAAGTAAAAGACCAATCACATCACCTGAAAAACTGGCTGCTGTTCGCAGAGATACCGAAATGTCATTTGGGTTTGATGATGAGGCATTGAATGACTGTAGTTCAGAAATACATGGTAATAAAAGGGGAAAATATGAAGAAGATGAAGGCAGATCTGAAAAAGAGACTCCTCCTGAACCAGCAAAACGAAGAGGAAGGCCGGTAAAATCTAAATATGATTCTGTAACATCTGAGGAGGCTTCTTCGACATCAAGGAGAGGAAGAGGTGGGAAAAAAGAAAATGACAAATCCGAAGCTGCAATCCCATCCCAGTTGTCCAGAAAACGGTCGGCCAGGGCTTCATCCAATGATGAGTCTGCTGAAGACGAAGCTGAAGACAAGGAGGAAGAAAAACCAAATTTTAAACGCAGAAAAGTTAAGCCACCTCTGAGATATGGAGAAGAGCCGTCTCCATCAGTTAAGACAAATAAAACTAAAAATGTCAGTAAAAGTGACAAAAACAGCAGTAAAGGAAAGTCTACCAAAGACACTGAGGAAGCGGAAACTTCTACAGCAGTCATAAAATCAGAAGACTCATCGAGCCTAGTGGGAAAAGCTCGCATAAAGGAGCAAGAAAAAGAAGTAGCGCTTCAGAAAAAAAGAGGGAGACCAAGGAAAGATCCAGGATCTGAAGAAACAAAACAGAATGAAGAGAAAGAGAGAAAACACACAGCAAAACGGACTGTTAAAGAGGTTGCTGCAGTTTGCTCCACAAGTAAAACTGTTGCCACAAAGGAGAAAATCATAGCATCACCAAAGCAAAAAGGTAGTCGGGGTCTGCAGAAGAAGAATGATGATCATGATACTGAAGAGGAAGACCAAATAATATTGCCGGCTCGAAGGGGTCGTCCCCCGAAATCACCCACTGCAACTCCTGAGTCTAATAATAGAAAGAGCAAAAATATTGTACAGATTACAGATTACTTGGAAGATGAGGAGGAAGATGAGGATGACGAAGAAGAGTATGATGAAGAAATGGAGGAGGAGGAGGAAGACAGTGAAGAGGAATATATACCTGTCATGAATGCAAGAAGAAAGGAGAGACACGTCATTTCCCCTGATGTTGGACGTAAGCGACCAAAATGTCAGTCTGAGGTGAGCTGATGTTTTACTTCTTGATTTAATGTTTCTGTGAAGAAGTCAGTGTGAGATTGCTGATTGTCTTCTGTACATTTCTGCACGTTTTCACTGCTAGTGAGGAGGGGCATATGATGGTGTATCTCTTGTTCTGACCAGCAACTAATGTATAGTTCTTCAAGTGCTTAAGAAACAAGTCTTTACAGTGGGCTGTGATGAGACTACCATTTTGCAAAGATCATCCTACCTGGTGTGATGATGAAATAAAAATAAAGAACTGAAGATTATAATAATCATCATTATGTGTCATGTCAATAAGTTGATCGGTTGTGATTTCACATCTGACAAATCATCAGAGTCCTAGATCAGGTCTGTGTTCTTGTCCTGATTATGCCATGGTCTAGCATCCAGTTATTTATCTCTTTGACTTCCCCTGACTGTTTTCCCATGAAGTTGATGTTTTCTCATAAGTCAAGTACAGAAGCCTGTTGCACACCTGAACCTGTTGCACACCTGAACCTGTTGCACACCCTCAGGCAGGTTGGGCTGTTGTCGCCAGATCCATGTTTGTGTAGACCAATCAGCAATAGGTGGGTCATGTGATCAGTATCGTGCTGGTTGCCTGTACTACCCTGGATATTGTCTGGTTGCCAGGTTAGGTTGGCTCAGCCTGCGAGCCCAGGTCAAGGTTACAAAGCTGGCCAGAGAACATCCAGTCATTATGCTACCAGTTGAGGACTTTCTTCTTATAAGATGCCCACAAATTTTGAGGTTGATTTCTAACTGTACTGTAACAGCTAATTTAGTAAATGGTTTTGCTGTTTGTTAACATCTGACATCATTGTGTCCCCTTTCTTACCATCTTTTTTTGAGACTTCCAGAATATTCTGAAAATTATCTGGTACACATTTTAAGTCTGAGTTGAGTCCAGAGCTTACTGGTAAGATAAATATCCTGCGGCAGTACTGGAGCCTCTGTGTTGGGAAACAAGAACTATTCAGCTACGACTAATGCATTCAAGCATCCAGTTATGGCACTAGCAGGAAAGAATATGCCAGAGGGTGGAGTAGATTTGTGCACTAACAACAGCCCTGGGGGACCAAACATATCCATACCCTTGACATCTGCTGATGAAGACAGCACACTGGACATGCCCTCAGTGCTGATTTCAGTGTTGGATGACAAATTGTTGTCACATCATCAAATTATTAAAATGGACTATAATAATTTCTAGACATTATATGGAAGGATAGACATACTAATTGTCCCCACAGCCCATTGGTTTTGTAGTCTGGCCGACCTCTCAGGTGTTATGTCCATTAATTAGCTCGTCTGATGCCACATTGACAGTGCTTGGCTTGTTACACCCGTCTCTGTTTCATCATGCAAGAGTTATTTATTGAATGAGGATAGAATCTCACCTGTGTCCACATTCAATGCTCTCACTGATGATGTCTTTAATGCTAGTGTGTGAGTGAACAGTGTTTCTGTAGATAAAGCTGAATGTCTTTTGTACATAAAAGTAGGAGTGTATAGTGAGTCATTTGTTCAGTCATTCAGTCATCCTCACATTCCCATTACGGGCACCAGTAACCCATGGACGTTGAATTACTGTATCTACACATATTCATCTGTGCTACTTACCAACATCACATTTAATGTACACATCTTACAGGTTGTGATTGTTACCCCGGCATTGGCAAATGTAAAACAGGAACTTGAGGAAGAGGAAGAGGAGGGAATTGTTGTCAATCACTTCATCCCTACATCTGAGAATGCAGGTTAGTTGCTGGTGTTAACAGTCTTCTAATACTACGCCTTTCTGATTTAATGCATTCATGTAGACATTGTTTTGTTGATGGTTATTAATGCAGGTTAGTTGCTGGTGTTAACAGTCTTCTAATACTACGCGTTTCTGATTTAATGCATTCATGTAGACATTGTTTTGTTGATGGTTATTAATGCAGGTTAGTTGCCGGTGTTAACAGTCTTCTAATACTACGCGTTTCTGATTTAATGCATTCATGTAGACATTGTTTTGTTGATGGTTATTAATGCAGGTTAGTTGCTGGTGTTAACAGTCTTCTAATACTACGCGTTTCTGATTTAATGCATTCATGTAGACATTGTTTTGTTGATGGTTATTAATGCAGGTTAGTTGCTGGTGTTAACAGTCTTCTAATACTACGCGTTTCTGATTTAATGCATTCATGTAGACATTGTTTTGTTGATGGTTACTATGCTGAATTGAGATAATCATTTATAGTTAGTAATCAGTAGCAAATAATCATCCTGAGCTGCTTCAGAATTCTCCCTTATTTTGCTTTGACTATAGTTTGGTTTATTGCTAATTTTCCAATTTAGTCTTTGTAATATGCAACAAAATCTGAAGAATTTAAAAGGTTTGTAACTCTTTCCAGATTAAATATCTACACTAAACATATTTCCAAAGAATTGAAAAAAATGCTAAAAGTAAACTTACCGAAAGTGGTCTTGCACGTGTGCAAAATTGTTTTTACAAAACTCATTCAGTAAGGAAGTAACAGAAGCTGTGAGTGATCCAAGCATTAACTCTACCAGACTGCTGTACCGATTTTTCGGTAATTTCCGAATCTGCCGCTATACCTGCTGTACCTAATTTTCGGTTCTTTGCCTAGTGCGTGAAAAAAATATGCCACAAACTAAAAATAACCAACCAATCGTGGTCAAACCTCATGGTTAGCCATTGCAAATGTCTGTCCCCATGTGTCTGAATTGACTTTGTGTGGTTTAATGTGAAAAAAAATTCTGAAAATTCACAATGAAACGAGCGGCTGATGAACCAAGCACTTCAACAAGAAAGCGAAGTAGGTCTAGGCTTGTCACAGTCCAACAGGTGATCGATACTTTGGTTGATTCAGACTCTGAGGAGTCAGAATTTCATCAAGAATATGTTTCCAGTTCAAGTGACACAGACAGTGAGAGATGAAAGGTAGACCTATTTTCTACAATGTCTCCAAGTTCCATCTTATTCTAACCACTTGTTTGTATGTAACTAAAATTTTTCTATATCATGTTGGTTTTTTTCTCTTTAATGCTCAGGAGCCCAGGTATAGGGGACAGTTAGGTTCAGGGCCTCAGGTCTTGTAGAGTTAAGGTTTAAAAAACTAAAACTTGAATAACAAAAAGAATGATTAAAATACAGCTAGAAGGAAATAATACCCAAATAGCAAAAGACAGTGAGACTTAAAAATGCACAGGGAAGAGATTTAGAGACAGAGATGAATAATATAGTTGGGGGAAGAAAAAAAAAAAGAAGAAATAGGAATCAAAGAATGTGGTAATATTTAAAAATGAAAGGGAAGAGTTTCTTATCATGAGGACGTAAGAAAGAAAATGGCTTGTAATGAATGGTGACATGTCTGGGATTTTTGACTAACAGCTTGTAGTATGATAAATAGAAAATCAATAAGAATACCTGCAAGCACTGTTTACGAGACGTCAAATGTCAGATTGTGGTTAATGCACTCACTCCTCAGTAGTCCTGTGTTTCATCCATGTGTTACCATGCCCGAAATTCATGGCGTGCATCATTACACAAGGGTGCAGTCATGTGTGAGGCAACCAGGACTGCAAGAGCTGTAAAGAAAAGGCAGGACAGAAAAACCACTGCAGGAAATCCTCCTCCAGAAATGTCAAGCATTCTTTGTCCACATTGTCAAAGAACATTTCGAGCCAAAATAGGCCTTATCAGCCATCTTAGAACCCACGGCTCCACACTTTCAACCCCACTGGATGAAATGAATGGTCATTGTCACACGTTTCTTGATGATAATATCAATGTTCTTGATGTTTTTTGCTTGTTATCGTCGTGTGATGGTCGTTGTCTAGGTAACGATGTTCATGGTGTGTCAATTGAGATATCTAACTGTCTCTTAAACCAACTCACCCCCGCAGTGCATATTCACCAGGCATGAAACAAGATTCAGTTGGCGCACATAATCCTTTATTACAGAAATAATACAGACTCACGGAACATATGTATATATCCAGAAACAATGTAATCCATAGATTCTCAATATCCTCCTCACAATTTAACCACACACATCCCTGGCTTCTCAAGCCTGCTTCTAATCTCAATCCACAAGACAGGTAATCCAGCTACAATCCTCGGCTGGATCTCACACAATACAACCCACACATTGGGTTGGAGCCACTGCTCAACTATAGCACCCACTCTGGGTTTTGGCCTACACTCAATACAGAACCCACTCTGGGTTCAGGCCTGTCTTCACAACTAGCAGAACAACACAACACGGAGCTCTCTCTTAAACGACCTGACACGCCAGTCCGTCTCTTCTCTCACTGACCTTCCAGTCTCTTGACTTCACACAACACCACTGTCTTTCGACCCATCCCCCTTGGGGCCTTCCCCTCATATCCGCCCCATTATTTCTGAGGGTTGATTGTTTTCCTCGTAGCCAGGTCAGTCAATTTACTGTCTCCCACTCTCATCTCCATTCTTCCTCCTGCCCGGTCACTCACCTCAATGTCAGTGACCCAGGCTTATGTCATTACCCCCCTCTTAAAAGAAAACTTCGTTTTCAAATATTGGGAGACTAACACTTATTAAATATGTGACCCAGACATATAGCCTGGGTAGCCCTAAGTATGGCTGCACCTTACTCTAGCTACCACACTACATCAAATGCTCATATTACACTCCTATATTCATCACACATAAATACAACCATCTATCTTGTGTATCAATGCATGAACTAATACATTACATAATAATAATAATACATCATAGAAAAGCATTATCCTTCTGTACCCTAGATCTCTTACTACTTCACGACCACACAGTACTATTTGTGTACCGACCCTATATCAGGTGGTTCTGTTCTTGCATTAACCCACCTCTGATTCCTGTCGATGCTGTGTCTACCTTTCATGTACCCATGACTCATGGTACCTCTACAATTACAACATCTGTTTGCTATCCCTAGCCCTGGGTCAGTAATGTCGCGAACACCCTTTTGACCTGACTCAACTTTCCTATCTGCATATTGCACCGTTACACTTGAGTCTCTGTTTAGTCTGAACTCTTTATTCAATCTTGGCCCATATATCTGGCACCTTTCTTTCTGCTGCATACGCCTTATGCCTATGTGCCCTGCACATGCACTATCCTGAGCTGTTCTAGTATATCGGTCTCTATGTGCTAAAGGTACTGCTCCTTGCCCATGTGCAGTTCTACTATCTGAAAACCTGCGAGTGAGAACATTGTTCTTCCTCTCAAAGCACCATCTACCTTTCTTTGACTGCCTATGTTCTACTCTCCTACACCCTTGGGAACATTTGTTCAGAGTAGTATCTTGTCTCTGGGAGTCACTAGCACTATATTTGGGATCCATTCTCACCTGCTCAGCTGTACTATCCTTGTCCTGAGTTCCTGTGTCTACTTCAAGTGCCTCTTCTACCTCAGCTATACTCTCTAATTTAGGTTCTCTTGTGGTAACTACCTCGTTACTGCTTACACTATATTTTCGGTCCCAATAAACTACTTCCTCTTCTGTACAATCATTAACTCCTATAACATTTCCTATGATCAAATCAGCCACTGGTGAGTCCAAAACACACGCTGTCACTCTTCCAGTGATATATGGTGTTTTTACTGTTATTATGGCTACTGGGTAGAACTCTACTGTGCCGTTGAATGTTATGCATCTAATCTTTTTCCCTGTATAATCCGAGGGATCTATTAAACTTCTCTTCACTCCGATAGACGTACATCCGGAATCCCTAATTGTTAACGCTGGTCTATCATTGACAAATCCCTGATGTAGCTTCAAACTTCCTCCTTCATGGACTGCTGATCCTGCTTTAACTGTGTGACCACATATTAAGACTGGCTGACTGTCTTTTTCAAAAAGAGGTTTGCACCCACTACAACCTTCATTGTTCAGCGTCTCAATTACTTGCGCTGCATTGGAGTGCTCTGTTTCTCTCATCCTACATTGATGGCTGATATGCCCATTCTTTCCACATTTGAAACAAGTAATCTCCCTTTTAGTGTTGTTCGTTGGTCCATCTGATGGTTGTGCATCACACTCTGCTGCCCTGTGTCTCCAGCTCCCACAATTCCAACATCCGGCATAATTTGGACGTCTCTGGAAGTTCCCTCTTCTATATGGGTACCGTCCTACTCTACCAACATTGTTTCCTCGGAAACCATTGTCTTGAAGTTCTTGCTGCTCACCTTTCTGTGCTGAATCCACACTTTTCGCCCTTGGTCTGACGACTGGATTCTGGTCCTGTTTAATGTACGCTGCACAGACTATTTCCTCACTCATTAGTTTCCCAATAGATACGTTAGGATGTGCAGTCATGTAGTTTTGCCCTAACTGAGACAATTGTGTCTATGTCCTTTGGCTTCCTGTTCCTCAAAGAACGCCACTAAATTAGAATTGCATGCAGATACTACCTTGTCTCTTAACATTAGATCTACTAATTTATTAAAATCTTTCCCTACCTCTGCAAGCTCCATCCATTTGTTAAATGTGTTCTTTACTGTGTTAACAAAGTCTGTGAAATCTTGATTTGTCTCTGGCCCTAACTGTCTAAACTTTGTTCTATATCCATGTTCAGTTAGTTGGAACTTTGTCAGCAAACGTTGACGTAAGATAGTGTAGTTGTTCCTTTCTTCTACAGGTAAATTGAACATGGTGTCTAGTGCCTTGCCCGTAAGAAGCTCCCCTAGTCTAATCGCATACTGTTCTTCGGGGATGCCTAACACTTTCGCTGATGCCTGATATCTGTCAAGATAAGCTTCAAGGTTGTCTCGGTCCGTAAAGTATGGCAGTTTTAGTCTCTGTGACGACTGCGACGGTTTTCTACTTTCCTCACTTTGACCCTTCGATGCAAATTCTAACTTTTTAATAGCAATTTCCGCTTCCATCTTAATCTTCTCTTTCTCAATTTCCATTCTCATGTGTGTCTCTCTCTCTTCCTGTAGACGCTTGGCTTCCATTTCAGCCTGTCTTTGTTCTCTCTCAGCTAACTTTTCTTCCTGTAGACGCTTGTTTTCCATTTCAGCTAGTTTTACTTCCTGTAGACGTTTGTTTTCCATCTCAGCTAGTTTTACTTGTGTCTCTTCCTGTAGACGTTTTGCCTCGCGTTCATTATGCCTCTCCTCTCTTTCCGTCTGTTGTTGTTCTTTTGCTTCGGCATACTCCTGTAACTCTTTACCCTTCAGGCCTATTCTTTCACCTGCTTCAATATAATCCATTAAAGTAGGCATCTTGTACTTGTGGACACGTTGCTGTGAATCAGCCAACTATAAATGTACAGACTCTGCTGTTAGTCTTTGTGTCACTTCCCTAAGTACACCCGCACTCCCTGTGTACGTAAATCCGTAGTGCTACAATATCACTCTGTACTCACCCAGTCACTCTATAAGCACTAGGTAGTGAGGGGGGAAGTATCACCTATACTTCCTCGTATATATATCTATGACCAAAAGTTCATAAAGTCCCTGGAAATATTGTTAAACATACATATAAATACATATACAAACAAATGGATGATAACACTAAGTGATGACTATCCAACGCTAGACTTCACAAGCTGAGTACACGGAGACGATGATGACACAGAAATAAACCACAGTAAAAACCACAAGCTTGTGTAGAGACACCCACAGTGCGCGTAAAATATAAACATAAATTGACCAAGACCACTAGACAGCAGAAATGACGAAAGATCACAATAATAACATATATCCGAACACAGCAAATATTATGAAAAGAAAGAGAAACAAAAACAATTTATAGCATCAACATATACACAAATCTGACGTCAGACAACTCGGCTCTAGATATTGGTTAAGACTATTTCAATGCCACTGCATGATACGTTAACTCATTAACGTTTTTCTTACAAAAATATCGTAAGCACCAGAAAGACTAATAAATTATTGTGCTGTATCCCGACTCTCGAGAAACACCCCAACAATTCCCTACTCTTGACAAACACTGGACCACATACAAATAATTGCGTGACACCCGACAACAATAAATATGACGATGGGAGCAAAACAATAAAAAATAATAATGTGTAACTGGTTGGCCGACAAATATGGGCCTATTACTCCGTCGCCAAAAGTTCTTTTTATTCAGTCACCAAAGTTGTTGTTCGTTTTAATAGTTATTCGCCCTCGGCTGGAAATGTCTACGACGCTGGATTTCAAAGCGACTTGTTGTTTGTTGAGTGGTTCCTGAATTCACGTGGTGATCAAAAGTTCCAACTGTCGAAAAAGTTGAAGATGATAGTGATATCCAAACTGTTCTGTCTCGACACAGTCCGTAACGTTATTGTACTTTCTCTGTACGTGGTGGTACCACTGTAATAATCCAAAGTGTTCTCTCGATATGTTGTTACTTTCGTTGCGGAGATGGCGCTTCGCTGTATCATTAATGTTATGGATTTTCGTTACCCGACAAGATTCACCAAAAAGAAAAGGAGAATGGCAGGCAATGTTCAGCGCTTTAAATTTGGGTATATAAATCCTTATCGGCAAAGAAGTACAACCATGGTTGCGATGACGATAAGTTAAAACTGTTTGCTCATAACAGAATAATGATGACAAAGGCTTGAACAAAGACGAACAATCAAGTCTGGTTTCACACAAAACGCCTTGTTTTGTTCATTCACAATGAGTCAGCTTGACCACCAATATGGATTGACCAATATTGACACCATCATAATGTTCTTAATTGGACGTAGCCCTCAGATACTCCTTACTAAGTGACGAGCGCCCAGAAATGTCACACGTTTCTTGATGATAATATCAATGTTCTTGATGTTCTTTGCTTGTTATCGTCGTGTGATGGTCGTTGTCTAGGTAACGATGTTCATGGTGTGTCAATTGAGATATCTAACTGTCTCTTAAACCAACTCACCCCCGCAGTGCATATTCACCAGGCATGAAACAAGATTCAGTTGGCGCACATAATCCTTTATTACAGAAATAATACAGACTCACGGAACATATGTATATATCCAGAAACAATGTAATCCATAGATTCTCAATATCCTCCTCACAATTTAACCACACACATCCCTGGCTTCTCAAGCCTGCTTCTAATCTCAATCCACAAGACAGGTAATCCAGCTACAATCCTCGGCTGGATCTCACACAATACAACCCACACATTGGGTTGGAGCCACTGCTCAACTATAGCACCCACTCTGGGTTTTGGCCTACACTCAATACAGAACCCACTCTGGGTTCAGGCCTGTCTTCACAACTAGCAGAACAACACCACCCGGAGCTCTCTCTTAAACGACCTGACACGCAGTCCGTCTCTTCTCTCACTGACCTTCCAGTCTCTTGACTTCACACAACACCACTGTCTTTCGACCCATCCCCCTTGGGGCCTTCCCCTCATATCCGCCCCATTATTTCTGAGGGTTGATTGTTTTCCTCGTAGCCAGGTCAGTCAATTTACTGTCTCCCACTCTCATCTCCATTCTTCCTCCTGCCCGGTCACTCACCTCAATGTCAGTGACCCAGGCTTATGTCAGTCATCATCATTCTTGATGGACAAACAACATACCATGGCTCACAAGGGAAAAACACAAAATACTATCACTGTAACCCATCATTCATGTTGTAAGATGTGACAATAAAGGGTCTAGTGTATGAATTGGGAAAGACAGCACAATGGTAGGGAAAATGAAAAACTATAAGACTGGCATTTTGAGATTATGTGAAACAAGATGGAATGGAGCAGGCAGATAAAAAGCATTTAAACACAGGTGAAACAGTGCTGTTCTCAGGCAGACCATACAGAGGGTACTGCCCCATACAGCAAAAGAATGGCTCTAATGCTATCTACAGTGGCAGAGAAAGCCCTAATAGAGTGGGAAGCAGTGAGTTCTAAAGTAAAAGCAACATTTATAACTGAACAAATGCCATTGTGGGCAGAAAAGAGAGTTCATTAACCTGTAGGAAAACCTGTGCAGTCGACAGGCTATAAAAGTCCACCCTCAGCCATACCTCAACAGCTGCTACATTGCAGCCATAAAGTTAACAAGTAAAAGCATACATATACTGTATTTGACAAACATTAGATGATTGCTCAAATACACAGAGGCCATAGCAATTAGGCATCAAAAACTGGGGTTATGCCGACAGAAAGACTTCCTTGGGAGTCTGTGATTACCACGTGGATAACAAATGCTCCACATTTGAACAGTATCAGTGGCTATGTGTGTCATGTATTTCAGCCAACATATAATTCATCTAATCACTTCATGTATTTCAGCCAACATATAATTCATCTAATCACTTCATGTATTTCAGCCAACATATAATTCATCTAATCACTTCATGTATTTCAGCCAACATATAATTCATCTAATCACTTCATGTATTTCAGCCAACATATAATTCATCTAATCACTTCATGTATTTCAGCCAACATATAATTCATCTAATCACTTCATGTATTTCAGCCATCATATAATTCATCTAATCACTTCATGTATTTCAGCCAACATATAATTCATCTAATCACTTCATGTATTTCAGCCAACATATAATTCATCTAATCACTTCATGTATTTCAGCCAACATATAATTCATCTAATCACTTCATGTATTTCAGCCAACATATAATTCATCTAATCACTTCATGTATTTCAGCCAACATATAATTCATCTAATCACTTCATGTATTTCAGCCAACATATAATTCATCTAATCACTTCATGTATTTCAGCCAACATATAATTCATCTAATCACTTCATGTATTTCAGCCATCATATAATTCATCTAATCACTTCATGTATTTCAGCCAACATATAATTCATCTAATCACTTCATGTATTTCAGCCAACATATAATTCATCTAATCACTTCATGTATTTCAGCCAACATATAATTCATCTAATCACTTCATGTATTTCAGCCAACATATAATTCATCTAATCACTTCATGTATTTCAGCCAAATGTAATTCATCTAATCACTTCGTGTATTTCAGCCAAATGTAATTCATCTAATCACTTCATGTATTTCAGCCAAATGTAATTCATCTAATCACTTCATGTATTTCAGCCAACATATAATTCATCTAATCACTTCATGTATTTCAGCCAACATATAATTCATCTAATCACTTCATGTATTTCAGCCAACATATAATTCATCTAATCACTTCATGTATTTCAGCCATCATATAATTCATCTAATCACTTCATGTATTTCAGCCAACATATAATTCATCTAATCACTTCATGTATTTCAGCCAACATATAATTCATCTAATCACTTCATGTATTTCAGCCAACATATAATTCATCTAATCACTTCATGTATTTCAGCCAACATATAATTCATCTAATCACTTCATGTATTTCAGCCATCATATAATTCATCTAATCACTTCATGTATTTCAGCCAACATATAATTCATCTAATCACTTCATGTATTTCAGCCAACATATAATTCATCTAATCACTTCATGTATTTCAGCCAACATATAATTCATCTAATCACTTCATGTATTTCAGCCAACATATAATTCATCTAATCACTTCATGTATTTCAGCCAACATATAATTCATCTAATCACTTCATGTATTTCAGCCAACATATAATTCATCTAATCACTTCATGTATTTCAGCCAACATATAATTCATCTAATCACTTCATGTATTTCAGCCAACATATAATTCATCTAATCACTTCATGTATTTCAGCCAACATATAATTCATCTAATCACTTCATGTATTTCAGCCAACATATAATTCATCTAATCACTTCATGTATTTCAGCCAACATATAATTCATCTAATCACTTCATGTATTTCAGCCAACATATAATTCATCTAATCACTTCATGTATTTCAGCCATCATATAATTCATCTAATCACTTCATGTATTTCAGCCAACATATAATTCATCTAATCACTTCATGTATTTCAGCCAACATATAATTCATCTAATCACTTCATGTATTTCAGCCAACATATAATTCATCTAATCACTTCATGTATTTCAGCCAACATATAATTCATCTAATCACTTCATGTATTTCAGCCAACATATAATTCATCTAATCACTTCATGTATTTCAGCCAACATATAATTCATCTAATCACTTCATGTATTTCAGCCAACATATAATTCATCTAATCACTTCATGTATTTCAGCCAACATATATTTCATCTAATCACTTCATGTATTTCAGCCAACATATAATTCATCTAATCACTTCATGTATTTCAGCCAACATATAATTCATCTAATCACTTCATGTATTTCAGCCAACATATAATTCATCTAATCACTTCATGTATTTCAGCCAACATATAATTCATCTAATCACTTCATGTATTTCAGCCAACATATAATTCATCTAATCACTTCATGTATTTCAGCCAACATATAATTCATCTAATCACTTCATGTATTTCAGCCAACATATAATTCATCTAATCACTTCATGTATTTCAGCCAACATATAATTCATCTAATCACTTCATGTATTTCAGCCAACATATAATTCATCTAATCACTTCATGTATTTCAGCCAACATATAATTCATCTAATCACTTCATGTATTTCAGCCAACATATAATTCATCTAATCACTTCATGTATTTCAGCCAACATATAATTCATCTAATCACTTCATGTATTTCAGCCAACATATAATTCATCTAATCACTTCATGTATTTCAGCCAACATATAATTCATCTAATCACTTCATGTATTTCAGCCAACATATAATTCATCTAATCACTTCATGTATTTCAGCCAACATATAATTCATCTAATCACTTCATGTATTTCAGCCAAATGTAATTCATCTAAATACTTCATATGATATAACACTTTGCAGTATGCACCTGATGAGATGCAGCTGGAATATGCCAGGCAAGAAATAGTGCAGCCTGTTGTTTATCCCTTCTGTGTTTAAACATTTATAACCACAACAAAAGTAAATAAAGATGAATGTGATCAATTGTTATGCACCAACAAATCATCAGGATCAAACAGTTAAGGGGGATTATTACGTGAAAGTTAAAAAAAAAAGGGTTGTAGTGGACTTTCAGAATGGGATAAACACGACAACAGCAACTTAGAGTTTCAAACTTGGGAAAAAAACATGCTCATCTTAACCTGGAATTCCAAAATGAGACCAGGGTGAAATCAGAAACGTGAGTTTCAGGTATTAGGAATATTTTCAATTGCGTTGAATTAATTCAGATGTGCTAGTTTCAGATCTGGTGATCGAGTGAAATGGCGAATCATGACCGCCCACGCTTTCCAGCATGGCACATGATTGATTGATTGATTGAGTTTCAGATGTCATTTCCGGTAAACTGCTAATGCACAATTTATCACCTTTCCATGGTTCATTCACATTGTGATGGGGTGAATATGCAATGATAGTAAGACTATGTATCATATTCCAGACTAAGATTAAATCATTCCTGATGATTGATTTCAACCCAAGTGGAAGAGCTTTTGCACCTCATCCCAAACATTTCACTGTAAATGGATTAATAGAAGAAGAAAAACAAAATGGCTAGGTATGCAGCTTAATGATCTGGACTATGCTGATGACATAGCCCTCCTGTCCCACACATATGCCAGATAAACTCATAAAACAAATGTCAGGAAGAAATCACGTGTCAGCCAATAGATTCAAATATCACCCTTTTACTGTAAGCAGACCCAGCTTGAATACCAGTCTCACAATTAAACAAATATTGAATGCATTCAGAAGAAAACAAAATAATTTACAAAAATTACTAGATAATAGAACAGAAGAATGTTCAAAACTGACAGCCCATGCAGTGTAGAAAACAAAGAAATAAGTAACCACTAACAAAACTAACATGAGAATCTATCAAACAGCATTGGACAAATAATGAAACAGAATTCAATCATCTTATAGTCCATGCCAGTGTGGCTTTGGTGATTAAGTCTACCCACAGCCTTCTTCTCTTGTCCTTCCAATCATTTCTGATACCGATGTTCACCCAAGCCATGACGTTAAATTGTCCAGCACCTTGTCTCAAACTGTTCCAACCCTTCCATCTTCCCCGTTGTGATGACATGCCCAAAAGATTGTGGTCTCGTCTTCTGATGCAAGTAAGCAGTGTTCTTTGTGAGTTCACTTCTTCATTGCCCTTTGTATCTGTCATTCTTCTACAAAACCACATCTCCACAGTGTCTACATAATTCCTCACTTATCTGCTAATTGTCCATGATTTGCTTCCATATATCAGAATTGGCTCTTAGCTCTTAGAATGTAGCTCTTAAGAACTCTTTTCCTCATCTAGATGAACACATATAAATTACAGTAAATATCTATTACCAAATCAATCCGATCACAAGTTAAAAGCCTCAAAGATGACATTTACAGTAAGATAATGATGTCACTGGACAAACAGTAATTGAACACAATAGCTGCAAGAAAAATAAAGCTTATGAAAAGCCATTACTGTTCAAGCAGGTTGAATGAAGTAAAAATGTTCTTTATTTGTTTAGCACGCTGGATTTGGTCTGTTTTGCTTTGAAGCATATTGACTGCTGTCACAAGCATCAAGTATTTGAGACAGATTTCATACCTGGTTGTGTGTTTTCTTAGTTTATCACTGTCTGTCATTATATCATGTGTTATAACATGTGTTCAGTCCCCAGTCATTGAGAACATCATCAGTGTGTGCTCGCAGGCATGTCACAGTCAGTGAGCTCATCGATTCAGGGCCCCACTCTCATTGAATATCACATCCCTCACTATGAGGACTGACTTCTCTTTGCTCTTGCACAAAATATTAAACATACTTCTTGTAAGTGTGATGGTATATTGAACACTTTCAAGTGTGATGGTTATACTAAATATTTATATAAACTTGACATCTGCAGGTAATCAGCACATGGCTGGCTTAGATGATAGCCAGGTAGAGGAGGAAGAGGTGGTGGCTAGGGAGTCTGGAGATAATTCCTTGAGTGACAACTGCATGTCCACCCAGACACCAAACTTTGATGATTTTGTGGAAGTGGAAACCATCTTTGAAACAGCAACACGACGGTCTGTACAAACCCAGACAGATCCTCGACTGAAGAAGAAGAAGTTTGGCCTGATCAGTCAGGACACAGGCATTGATGCTGTGGACTTCGATGAGTATGAGGACGACATGTTCCAGCGCCGACGCAAGAAAGCTGAAGATGATTATGGTCTGTTTGAAGATGGAGAGCCTCGGCGAAAGTCAATTCGTCGCAACACAGAAGAAGCCTTGAAATGTCCTTTTTGTGAGAAAGCATTTATTGGTTTGGTGAAACACATCAAGGGTAAACACAGAGATGAGCATAGTTATGAAGAGGAGATGAGGAATGCCAAATGGAGGGAAAGAATCATGAAGGTATGATACAATTTCATTAATTTTTGTGAATTTCTTGCTTTATCCATCAGACTTGATTTCTATGCCTGTTATTGACAACATGTTACTTCTTTGTCCTCTTCCTCCTCTTCTTTTTCTATTTCTGCTGTGACTGCTCCTCCTCTGTCACACATGTGCAGAGAACTGAGATATGTAGATATATCCTCGTCTCAAAAAGTGCTAAAGGATTAGAAGGGTTGATCTTGTTAGTCAAGAGACAGTGAAAATCTGTTTCAGAACTTACAAGAAAATGTCTGGTCAAAACTACATGCCAACCAACAATCACAATCACACTGCAGAAATTGAAAATGTTTGAACATCTTGGCTTGGTAAGTGCAGTCATAGAAGACATAGATCTTGGAAGAAGTTTCAAGGATCAACCAGCACAAAGATGGACACAGAACATTACAGCCACCTTGGGTATGAGGGTGTATGAGTTGGGAGAACTGGCCAGCGATGGACACAACATTGCAGTCACCTTGGGTATGAGGGTGTATGAGGTGGGAGAACTGGCCAGTGATGGACACAGAACATTGCAGTCACCTTGGGCATGAGGTGGGAGAACTGGCCAGCGATGGACACAGAACATTGCAGTCACCTTGGGCATGAGGGTGCATGAGGTGGGAGAACTGGCCAGTGATGGACACAGAACATTGCAGACACCTTGGGTATGAGGTGGGAGAACTGGCCAGTGATGGACACAGAACATTGCAGTCACCTTGGGTATGAGGTGGGAGAACTGGCCAGTGATGGACACAGAACATTGCAGTCACCTTGAGCATGAGGTGGGAGAACTGGCCAGTGATGGACACAGAACATTGCAGTCACCTTGGGTATGAGGGTGTATGAGGTGGGAGAACTGGCCAGTGATGGTCACAGGACATTGCAGACACCTTGGGCATGAGGGCGCATGAGACGGGACAAATGGCAAGACATCGAGAGACTTTTAGGTGGACTGTGATGACGACATTATGAAATGGACCAGTTACATTATGATCATATGATTTCACTGGTGTGTAAGTAAATAAAACATTTTATAATTATAATGTTGTATACTGTTGTTTCTTACCATTTTCATATTTAGCTGTGCATGTTCATTAAGTACTGTCCTTGTCACTTTCCAATCTAAAACAAATTGTCTGGTAACTGAATTAATTTGTGCAGGTGTCAACCATTGGTATAGATGTGTCTGGCGAGACATGTACCGAGTGTGGGAAAGTGACCAAAAACATGAAGAGACACATGGAGCTACACCAGCAAAACCGCATGCAAATACCTTGCCCTATCTGCTCCAAGGTCAGTATGATGTATGTAGAAACTGTCAGCCATGTTAGAATCTGAGAGAGTGGTTTCCTAAACATAATATGTTGTTAAGTGAATTTATGAAGCCTAGGTCTTGAGGTTTTGGTTAACGTTACAACTTGACATGATCTTACTCAATTGTTGACCAATACCATGGACATAGCTTTAATTTGATTGACTGACTTCATAGTCTAAGAATGATAGAACAATACTGTGTTACATGTCAGTTTTGTATACTTACTGCTAGGATGTTAAATATTTCTCATACAACCATAGCAAGATGAGAAGAATGTTACCAGATCTCGTTGTGGAATTGATGGGGAAAATCAGACAAATTGATGAGAGAATTACAGTGTGCAAGGTAGGACATTGAGTAATCCAGTGACACTTTATTATATGGTATTACCAAGATAAATAAAGTGAAAACACATATGGACAAGGACAGGTTAAACAAGGGAAAACATAACAGCAGTTCTAATGAAAGGAGATGAGTTCTGTGGGCTACCTAAAGACCTATAGTGCACGTAAGCTGTAAGAAAGAAAAAACAATACAACACAGTTAGGGTTATATGGTTGGGACTGATATCAATAATCTGGCTTTGAAGTCTCAACCGTTAGATGTCAAACATTATGAGCACATTTTAAATGTCAATAGGTCTTGTTGCTGCACTCACTGTACACTACTGTTGTTTCAGATTGTGCTGAAGACTGGCATGAGTTCTCACATGAGGACCGTGCACTCTGGCAGGAAACCGTACAAGTGTCCCCACTGTGAATACGCTTCAGCTTTTAGGGGCAATCTCAACACCCATATTAAGGTGACTATTTTTGTTTTGACACACATGTACACATTGTTGCTGTTTGGTATTGTTTGTATTATTGTCCACATTTATAATATGTGAGCTATTTTCATTGTTATTTTGTTATGAAATAACATTGACAGTACAAAAGATCACACAGGTAGACATATAACAAACAGGACACTTTGCACTTGTCCTTGTTGCCATTGATTAAACCCAATGTGAATCCATACGTTTTGGCTCCTTATCATAAATGATAGTTGCAAGCTTTGATTAGCTCTGTTGCTTTGTTCCATACAGTGGTACTACCAATATTGGCTTTGAAAAAGAGTTTTCTTCCTTGTAACACATTTTGTAACATGATTTTTAAATATTAAAACATAAAAGTACGAGTACAATGGAACTACCATAAAATGGACACTGTTTTGTGTTTCAAGTTTTGTATTCTGGTAAAATATGAACAAGATGGCAATGATAAGACAAAGATTGCCATAGCGGCTGTTTGGATTTATACTGGGTGAAGAATGGATAGGTTTTTTTTTTTCACTGGGGGATATTGACATGAGTGTAGGCAGGGAGGGAAAATTGAAGATCAGAGATGCAAATGTATAGCTGTTCAACTGAAATAACTGACTCCAATATGGCGGATAGGCTGTTTAGTTGTTAAGGCCTCTGTAGTGTTTTTGCTTCTGGTTGCTTACACAAATTTCCTTATGTTGGACTGGTAGTACATGGTTCCGTCACCCAGCTACTGAGTTACGTGTGTGGAGTGACACTGTAAACTGTGGATTTTGTGTGGAATGCTTTTATATCTTTTATGTCCCCGGGAAGGTTAACCCGGTCAACAAATGCCCGCAGAAGTCGGATGTGTCGGCCTAACGGCGCAAGAACGCAGCTCTGCTGTAAACAGGCACAACGCAATCACATCCGGAAAAAAAACTCCGGATGAACGAAGAAGAAGAAGATATCTTTTGTGTTGTGAACGTTCAGAAAAATGGTGGCCGGCCGGTTGCTGAACTAGCTGGTTTTGCATTATGCAGTGATGTGTGTGAAACTGCTGCTTTTCTAGTGATTGCCACTACCATCAACGATAAACTGTAATTTTCATGGCAGACTTGTGTTGGCATTCTGGCAGTGACCTTATGCATGTTTGTCTGAGTGTGCTATTTGTTGGGACAGTGTGATATTCACTGTCACAGGAACGGAGCAATATGGGGTGATCCTTTGCCGTGAAGTTGCCGCGACTAACAGCTAACTAACTGGTGATGTTTTCATCGGGGCATTAAGATGTGAATCATCCTTGGAGATAAGATGGAAGGAAGATCAGAGATTCCAGTGCGAGCTTAACAACTCAGATAACTGGCGGCCAAATATTCAGCCACAAACACCAGTGCTGAACACATGTTTGCTTCTGACTGTCTGACAACATGCCAAGTACCAATCAGTGCACAGAATTGTAACAAGAGCTGTATAAAGGAATTTAAGGGAAATAAAAGCCTACAGATAAGCAGCCAATATTGTAAATTGAAGGTTAGTTATCTCATACGGGTTTAAGAGGACATGAACAGGCTGAGAGACTTGATACCCCCGCTGCTGTGAGGGGTGAACTAGATCAGTGGTTCTCAACCTATTTTGGCCCATGCACCTCTTCACCATATGTTCAGAATATCATTCTCTCTCTCCCCCCCTTCTTATTTCCTCTCTATAAATTCCCCATGGAAGCTAAATTTAGTAACACATACTAGAACAAGTCTTGACGTCTACATAAAACGTGATTTGCAAGTCTACTTACGTTATAAAATGAATTTTAGAAGGGTGAGAAGTACAGAACTGTAAAGTATGGAGTGAAAAACAATATCAAGTAATCGGTTCTTGCATTAACGCGATCTTGATATAATCTTAATTCCTGTTAACCTTTCCTGTCAGAAAAACCTGTTTGTGAATATTACACCAAAGGTTATATTTATGTTTCAACCATCCTCACCCATCCAATGTGATGCTTGAAGAATGGGAAGATGGCAATTGCTTTGTTAGTTAGCTTCAGCTGTAGTTTATTTATTTGCTTTCTTCCAACTGTAGGGCATGCATCTGCATACTCGGCAATATTTGTGCAATACATGCAAAGCAGCTTTCAAAACACTTGGAGCTCTGATTGGACACACAAAGCGAGTGCATGAGAATTGGAGGTCACCCAATCAGAAGATCTTTATATGCTCTGTGTGTGAGAAGAGATTTACGAAGAAGTACCACGTTGACCGACACATGTTGATTCATACAGGAGAGAAGCCTCACAAGTGTACCGACTGTGGCAGGTGCTTCAACAATAAGTCCAACCTCATGTCTCATATACAGTTGGTAAGTTCTGTATTCCTCAGAGAGAGAGAGAGAGAGAGAGAGAGAGAGAAAGAGAGAGATGGGGGGTGGGGGGGGGGGGGTGAGGAAAAGAAAGAGGTTCCATACAAGTCACTCTCTTTTGTTTGTTTCCAAACTGTAACGTGAACATGAAACTCAGGTTTTACACAAGTCACTCTAAAGGTTGTTTCCAAACTTTACATCTTGTTTCATCTGTGCTAAATTCAAGCATGTGTCTATTAATCATCTTGTGCAGGATTGTAAAGCCTGAAATTACTGGCTGCTTTCATTCTTGTATATGCTGCATCAGCATCATAAGTCTTGAAGAGTTTATCAATCTTTTATGAGCTTCATCAGCATCATAAGTGTTGAAGAATTCACCAATCTTTTATATGCTATTATAGTTCGCGGCGACTGCACTAGCCAGGCGGCCTTAATTCCTCAGGCTCAAAGACCCCTCTGCACACACCGCAAAGTACTATATTGGCAGTAAATGACAGTTTTTTTAAAAACAGTTATATTCTATGTCACCATCATGGTACCTATGTCTGTATGGTACCTTGCGGCATGGGGGGGGGGGGGGGGGGATCTTGAGTCTGAGGAACAAAGGCCGTCTGGCTAGTGCAGTCGCCGCAAACTGTGCAGGTTAGGGATTTATTTTCCACCCGACAAAATAATCCACACCGTGACAAGGATTTGAACCCGGGTCTCCCGAAGGAGAATCTGGCATTCTAGCCACTAGGCCAGCCACTCCGTCTGGAGGAATCTGTTTTCTTCTCCTGTGGAGTCTGAGATAGTCAATATGATCTGCATGAACATGTAGTCCTATTAGTATGTACAATTTTCACTGGGGAAATCTTTCTATTGTTAGATTGTTTAAATTTATAATTTCAATAATGTAGCATGTACAGTTGTTAAATAATTGTCAAACTATGGTTGGTATGTCTTCTTGTTTGTACATCTTGTGAAGGAATACACGTAATGCTAAGTGACTTTTTGACAGTAATATTTGCTGTTTTTGCTTGTGCAACTAGTGCAATATTTCCCTCCTTTTGTGGTTAATCATGATTACTTTGTAAGGGTAGTGTTGTGCTGCACTTTGTAATCCATTCTGCCACTTAACCAGTTAGTTTTCTTTGTTCCAACTGTATCAGTCCATCTTTTCTTTACTTTGTTTTATTTCCCTGTCTTTCTCATTCTGTTATAAGCATGCACTTGTAGTTTGTAAAATGTTTGTATCATACTTTTTTATTTTCCTCTTCTTTTATTTTAACTTTGGCAGGTTTGATATTATCATGAAGGTAAATTGTTATTTTGTGAATGTTCTTTTATTGTTTACCTGTATGACTAGTTATTTCTGTGTTTTCATTGTTATACACAAAGTATTTGTATTGTATTTGTTTACTTCAGTTATCATCTGTTTGAGCTTCTGTGTTAGTGGCAACTGACAATATATTTGTTTACTAAGGGCAGTTTTACTGTAGCCATACTTTTAATGATGTTTTTCTCTTGTTCTACTATATTCTGAATGTATAAGAATATCTTTCCTGTTTGTCTGTACAACAAGAAGTGAATTTATGCACGCTGTCACAATTGTGTGTAGATTACATTTAGTAATGTGTGAAATAAAACAAGCTTTCAAATACAAGCAAATGGAGTTAAGGAGGGGAAAGGCATATGATGTGTCCAGATGTCTGTGATGTCAATTGTTGTTAATCAGTCTAATGCTCCTTCAGGCATTGGAAACACGATCATGTTGATCAAAGAACATTGAAGATGGACTGTGTCTGTATCTGTAGAAAGCTGAGATTTATTTGATCTGTCTGATTAATGATGCTTAGTAAGTGATAAAAACTGCTGCAGAGCAAACATGGCAGGGGGCTTCTGATTGTCAGAAGAGGTCTACCTTCCTCGAATGTTTCGGCCCATTTATCCTCTTAACATTCTCTAGGGGCGGGTCTGTTCGGGTTATGACTCTTGGCGTCTTTACCCTGCCGTGCGAGATGTTTGGTCGATTTCGTTGACCTTTTTGTTGTGCTTGTCCCTTAGCTATGAACATGTCCACTCTGATCCTCCCCTACCTCAGTGAGGAGAGTCTGTGCAGCCTGTGTTTGCACCTGTGGTCATTGGGAGCCAGCTTCTTCCCCAGCCATGGCCTCTATCACCTCCATTTGTCTCCGTTGCCCTGTTGACCCGTTCACGGCGCCGCACTTTAGAAGGAAGCTGGTTCTTCTTTTTGGTTTCTCGATCCACCTCTTGGTCTCTGCTGCTGAATGCGACTTACAGACGACTACCGCCCTGGTATGGAGGTTAGTCTTCGGCCGACATTGCATGATTTAACTGCACAGTCCTGTACTTAGATTCACTACCCTCCCTCGGAGGGAAAGCTATGGAGTTGACATGAGGTGGTGCAAGTTCGTGCTCTTAGTTGAGAGATTGTTAGTCATTTTGCAATTACCACTTTAACCATACTAGTTTCGAGACTTGTCCCAATCCAGGTTCCAACAATTCCACAGCCAGCACGAGGCCGTTTCAGCAGCCTCATCCAGTTGTTTTTGTGCCTGAGTTTTCGCTTGTCCTTTAATGCCCATTTGCTTTAGCACATCATATATGGAGTGGGAGACTAGACTACTTGCGCCAACCTCTATGGTGAATAGTCTGACAGTGTACCCTTCCAGCTTAAGTCTAACGGCCATGTCACAGTACTTTTCTATCTTGTAGGTATGTTGCTCCTGAATATTTGACTCGTATGGGACGGTCAGCTCAATCAGCGTTAGCTGCTTTGCTTGACGAGGAGCGAAGTACGATGTCAGGTCGCAAGCCAAACAGTAAACATAATAGACTGCTCCAGTAAAACCAAAGTGATGTGGGTGAGATTAACAGTTGAAATGTTACTGAGGAAAGTGCACAATCTTGTGTTTGTAACACTTTAATTGACCTTGTACTTGCAGGTTCACAAAAAGCTGACCCCATACCTGTGTGACTTGTGTCATGAAACCTTCAAGCGTAAGAAACTGCTGCTGGAGCACATTGGCAAGATTCATGTGGCACACGGAGAGGCAGCTAAAGCTATGCAGGCCTACATTCGTAAAATTGAAGAAACCGGTGATGATGATGAAGACGAATTAGGACAGCACACAATCACCATTGCTCCTGCAGGCTCTTCACATCATGATGCAGACGATGGAACCACCACAGTGTATGCCCAGGTATGTTTATGTGTATTACTACCTCATCTGTTATCAGCACAGACTGTGGACATTGGACAGCACCATGTGTTTTGCTATCTATAACTAGTTATGCCAGCAGAAAATGTGTCATTCTAGCAGCCTGTTTTATATATTTTTCTGACTATATTTCTCGTTGAGGGCAGTTTTACTGCAGTCATGTTTATTATTATCTTTTCCTCTATTAATGCTCTTCTATATTCTGTGTGTGAGGAAGCGAGCTGAGTAAAATGTCTCATTCTTTCTGTTCGTTAGATTAGAATTTCCACATTATACACGTAATCCTAAAGGGCCCTGACCACATCTGCCTTATCATGCCCAGTACCTGACTTTATTTTGTGTATGACAGATATTACTATTCAGTGATTGATACATTCAGCTATCATAGATACATTCAGCTGACAATAGCTTGATGTGAGGCTGGAACCTTCATAGTAAGAAATAGAAAAATATGAAACTAAATGTCTCTATGAAGAAGGTGTGGGGCATTATATAACATATAATGACTCCAAAAAGACACTCCATTATCTAAAATCACAATAACTACAATTTTTCTTAGAGATAACTCAGAAAGGCTGAATGGATGTTGCCTATGTAAATTGTGTAAAATATGAGCCTGGAGCATGTTTGCCAGAAAACACAGCTTCATAAATGATACAGTTTCCTGAGTGAGATGCTAGATGTCACGAACCAGGCTGCACAGAAGACGTGTCTGCAAGTACGAGGCAATATGCATGTGTTGAGATTACCATTATGAAGTGAACATATTTGAGGAAAATACACTTTGAGTGGAGTGACATGGAAGTTCAGTGTCCACCTAACTGGAGAAGTCTGGGTAGGAATCACACAAAATAGGCAGCTTGCAGATGTTAATGTTTGCCCTGAACTTTGCTTGTTGATCAGAAACCTACCTAGCTTTCATGGATGCACATGAAAAACTAGCATGGAGTGTTTTATTTGTGTGTGCTTGTTGCAATCATTAAAAAACCTTCTGCAGTTGGAAATTGAAAACTGTCGAGCAGGCAGACTGCTGTCCAAGCCAAGTTTAAGAATTAAGAATACCTACCCACAAAAAGAATATTTGTAGTATGTTGTTCAGGTATACAAATATTGGAATGCTTGCTGGTGCTCTGAAGGTAGCGTGGTGTGTAGAGATTGTCCTGGTGTGGTCTGTTGAAGGAGACTGAAGTACTTGTAGGGGTATTTATGGATGAACTTTTATAAAACAGACCAAGCAAACACTGGCCAACGTGATCATGTAGATCTACTGCCCTGATGGTGCATCACGCTGCTTCTTTGTACTGTCATTTTGCTATATTTTGAGCAATAACTTTACACTTTTGAAACCTCATCTCCTCCTTGTATGATTGTTTGCTGTGAATATATAAACATAAATTCAAATTCTTGCAGGTATCAGACGGCACCTACCAGGCCATGGTCACAGACTCATCTCAGGTACTTCATGGCCAGACTTTCACCACACTGCAGACGGATGGGGGAGAGGAGACCATTATTATTGTCCAGGCGGCAGACCCAGATGAGGTGACTCATGCCATTGTCGAACAAGATGGCCCTGTCCAGTTTGCCTTGCAGACCAGTGAAGACGGACCATCAGATGGCGGTACCAGCTTCATTACAATGTGAACCTCATAGACCAGGTCGCTGACTCATCTTTAGGGACTGGCTTGTGCCAAAGATATTATCATGATTATTTTGTTTAATTAGCGGTGCACTTCATATTCTGGCTGATTTGTTTCTTTAAAAAAAAAAAAAACTTGCTTGCCTATTTTGTTTACAGAAAATTAATGTTTAAGTTTATCACTGGCTGTGTGATGCCTTTTATGATTCATTCATATTCTTTTGACTGGTATGGTATCCTTCGGACTTTTGATAATAGAATATTTCTGTGAAAGCTGGGCTGATATCAGTTTTGTTGTATCATGCTACATTTGATTGACACCTGTGATACAGATTCTAGGAATAGCCAGACGCCATTGATGGAAGTACACTAGCTTTGTTGAACAGCTTTCTGGGCAAATACAACAGCAGTGGCAGACATCAACAGTAAAAACAGTGTCCCAACATTTCTCTACTCAACTTCAATAGAGGGAGCGTGGAGTTTGGCTTGGGGGTTACGAGGTCCATCTTTGGGTCAAACAGGCCTGGCTTGTGTCATGGTTTGGCTTGGGGGTTACGTCCACCTTTGGGTCAAACAGGCCTGGCTTGTGTCATGGTTTGGCTTGGGGGTTACGACGTCCACCTTTGGGTCAAACAGGCCTGGCTTGTGTCATGGTTTGGCTTGGGGGTTACGACGTCCACCTTTGGGTCAAACAGGCCTGGCTTGTGTCATGGTTTGGCTTGGGGGTTACGACGTCCACCTTTGGGTCAAACAGGCCTGGCTTGTGTCATGGTTTGGGTTGCATGTGTATACAATAAGACAAGGATGATATAATTCCCCTCCTGATCCTGATGTAGTTGATTGAATGTCCAGCCTTCTGGGATCAGTGTGCACAAATCAGAGGACTCATTTGGAAGTTGTGCTTATGAAGCATCCGCTAGCAGCTGGGAATTGTAATGAGTAGGTTGAACAGGCTGCTGCCCATACTCCATTTCAAATTGAGAAAAGCTACCCACAGAAAGGCTATTTATAGCGCATGTGATTCTGGAATGTACAAGGGAAGGTCATTAAGTAATGCCTCCTATTTTGTATCTATGCAACTGTGTAAATACTTTATCGGTGTGCAATGTATTAAAACTTTACAGGGCAGACGCTTGTCCGTTTTGTAACCCTGAACGGACAAGATTTTTTCAGGTTCTGTAAAATTTCGGGTCGCGTTAGTAAAAACATCACAAATAAGGTGTTAGTCAACCGATTTTAGTTAAATAAACAACACAATGAAGGGAAAAGCATGCAGAATATGTTACTCACGTGATTGTTGCCGGTTATCCATATATGAACAAAAATATTTACGAAATACGGCATGTTGTTTGTGATTTTCCGTCACCTATACGGCAATTTACAAACACATTTTCAGAATCATAATCACTTTCTTTAAAGTCCGACTCACGACTGCTAATGCAAAGTAACGCTTTGCACTGATATCTAGCTCCGATTAATAATCAACTTCGTGCCCTTTAATGTCATTTAAATTGAACAGAGCGAAATCTCGGCTATCACTTGAAGAATCGCCGAAATCCATTTTGAAAAACAGCGTAAAAATCCCGAAAACTATCAAAAAAAGTCCGTTCAAATTCATTGTAGCGCGTTTACAAATGGCGGCCACATTGTCAAGCTATCGGCGAAAGTGAAAGTAGCCGTCGGAAGTGTCGGAAAGCCGAGAGATCACGGTTTTACAATGCATAATAGTATCGGGCGCAATCGGCCGCTACGCTCGTTTTAAGCGATCGGCTGGTACTGGCCGCTATGCCCTGTAAAGGGTTAATTTAGACGGATTCCTCAAACACTCTTCTGTACTTTTCAGTCACAGGTTGCTCAATACTAACAGTTTAAAAATGGTCACCAAAGAAGTTTGGTTAAAGCAACGTAATGTCATAGAATTCCTCAATGCTGAAGGCGAAACCCCGATTCGCAACCACGAACATTTGAGTATTGTTTAAAGAGATTCAACAGTGGATGTTAACACTGCCCGACATTGGGTACCTCGTTGTGATGAAGCTGAAGTAGGTTAATCCTCAATGGCTGACAGGGAACTGGCTGTCTGTCAACTGCATTGACTCCACGCAACATTCATCAAGTTGATGACATCATTTGTGGTGACCGTCGGGTAACACTGGATGAACTGTGTTCCATGTTGTCCATTAGTAAAGGCAGTGCCCAGACCATCATTTAAGACCTGGGTTGTTCAAAAATTTGTGCATGGTGCGTACCCAGAATGTTGACAGACAGACAAAGAAGCAAGGAAAACCATAGCCGTCAACCTCCTGCACCAGTTACGAAACTGAAGGAGAAGGGTTTTTATTGAATATTGTGACAGATGATGAGACATTGCGTTAATTTCTTTGAACCAGAATCCAAGAGGCAGTCAATGGAATGGCATCACACAACATCACCAACAAGAAAGAAGTTAATAATGTCACCATCTGAAGAGGAAGCTATGGCCTCCGTGTTTTGGGATGAGAAAGGTGTGATTCTTCTCGACTTTTTGGAACAGGGAAACACGGTGAATGTCCGACCATTACATTTAAAGTTTGAAGAAGCTTAGAGGACGTCTTTGACGACTTTACCCATTCAAAGATCTGAGAACTGCACTACTGTGGCACGATAATGCCACGCCACACTGCCAAGCGCATCATTGATACGATTGCTGAATTTGGCTGGATATTATTACCACATCCCCCTTACAGTCCCAATTTGGCACCTTCAGATTTCTATCTGATTGGACCACTGAAAGAAGATCTTCGTGGACATCACTTTGTGAATATTGAGATCCTTAAATGCGCCATACGCCATTGGTTTAGGAAAAAGGACATTAATTTTTACCGTACAGGGATACATGCCCTTGTGAGAAGACGGACAAAAACTTTAACGAATAACGGAGACTACATTGAGAAATACATTTTTGAAGTACAGACTTAGGGCTTCTATTTTAATTTGAATTTTATCTTTTTTTTTGGTTTTTTTGCCTATTGAATTAAATTAAAAATTACAAGGCATTACTTATTGACCGGCCCTTGTATTTACACATCTGGATCCTTGCTGATGCCAGCAAACACTAACTAGGAAAGGATAGCAAATAGGTTATTATGTCATTTTATTTAGACAGGGTGAATGTTTATGTCAACAGATAAATCAGTTGTATTTTTCTCATAACTGATCATTTGTATGGTGAAAGTAAACATGAGGACATCTGTTTTCTGTGTGCTCTCTGTGTAATGTGGGTTTCAGTTACTGTTAGTCTCTGTTTTCTGTGTGCTCTCTGTGTAATGTGGGTTTCAGTTACTGTTAGTCTCTGTTTTCTGTGTGCTCTCTGTGTAATGTGGGTTTCAGTTACTGTTAGTCTCTGTTTTCTGTGTGCTCTCTGTGTAATGTGGGTTTCAGTTACTGTTAGTCTCTGTTTTCTGTGAGGAATGCCATACTCCACTGTCCATTTGCTAGAAGTGCTTGCAGTTTCTGTTTCCCGTTTCTGTAGTATATTCATTGCCAGTGTCAGAACTTGTGATCGTTGCTTCTGTCTCTATCATTTGTCGACAAAACTGTGCGTGTGTATGTGACGAAGGCTTGATTGTGAGTTTATATCTTTCAGTTAAAGTGCACATATTTTATTTGATGCTTTAGTGATTTCATATGCAACTGTGAATTAATATGAGTTTCTTCTGCAACACCATCACATATTATAACTTCTGCAATGGTGGTTATGTTTATGGTTTGTCTTCATGTATTTTATGGATATTTGCAAATGCTTGTGCATAAACTTGCAGTTATTAACTTTGCCTGTAAAAACTGAAATTCCGAAGTGAAGATTCACGTATTTGTGCAAACTTGTATGTAGCACAGTTAATATTTGAAGTTCACATAGTTCATTTCAAACTGTCACTCTTTACACTGAGCCACAGTTGACTGTACATTGATTCAGACTGAATGTGAAAAGGTGATTCAGTTGTGTGAATCTCAGCAACTAGCTTGGCTTGTTTCCTTCCTCTTTCATTTTTATTGTTTAATTTCAGATAAACTGAAATACTTATATTTTTGTAAACCTAGAATGATATTTTCTCATGATTATTTTCCTGCATGTAAATAATTGTTACATTCCTGCTAATTGGTATGCATGGTGTTATAAAATGTAAATAGTCAATGCTATTTTTCTGATATTTCCTTTTTATGCATGAGAACTTGTCTCAATATAACTTAACAGTGGAAATATGGTAGTTTATTTTGTATTGGTAGGATATGAATATGATAGTTTATTTTGTATTGATGGGACATATGACATTGTGAAATAAAACCAGTATAGCACAGGTTTAGTGTCGTCTGTAATGGCGATGTCATTTCATAACTTCCACAAACAACATTGATGACATGCAAAATAAGTTGAAGATACGATAATTGTGAGTGATGTCAACAGTAGCTTAGTCTTGCGTGTTGTTGTAATCTGTCAGTTCTCAGTCACAAGTTGGTCACTATAAAAGTCACTTATCAGTCAGAAAGTTGTTCTTGTATGTTACATGCACCATGGTGGCTTTTTTCCCCATTGCGTTTTTGTTCTTAATGTTTTAGGTTCATTTTGTTCAAGTTAATGTTACACAGGACAATCCTTCACGAGCTCTATCTGGCAAATCTGTTAGAGTGTATTTTTGTAAGATAATCCTGATAATTCTTTTGTTTCTGTGAGATATTCCTGGTATATCTTGTATTTCTGTGCGATAATCTTAATATATAGTTTATCTTGTGTTTCTGTTAGATAATCCTGATATATTTTGTGTTTCTGTGAGATATTCCTGGCATATCTTGTGTTTCTGTGAGATATCCCTGGTATATCTTGTATTTCTGTGAGATAATCTTAATATATAGTATATCTTTCTATTTCTGTGAGATAATCTTAGTATATATTGTATTTCTGTGAGATAATCTTAGTATATAGTATACAGTAATGAAGGATCAGTTCTTAATAAAAAACCTACAACTAGCCACTCAGAAGCAGAAACAATGTTATCAAAGTGCATCGGCTGGTTTGAAATGCAAGAGGAGGAAAATGCAACACAGGTACTACTTCTGGGTAAGATACGGAACATTGCCGCACAGAAAGCTTGAGCCTCAAAGACACAGGAGGAGATGACAGATTATTTTTAAGTAGCGTGGGTATATAGTATTACAATACATTTCTGTACATTACTACTCTTTTATCGAAGTTTATATTGATCGTTTTGTAAAGTTAAATACAGTATGTATGTATTATTCACTTTTAAAGGATTTTATTTTCATTTCGTCCCAAGCCCACAGTGAAATCATATTACTTAACATATGTATTAAGAGATTTCTGTTGTCTGTCTATTTGGTTATCCGTCACAGCCCTGGTCCTAGCAGTGTTGGTTAATTTAAGTTTTTCTGTATCTTGTATTTCTGTGAGATAATCCTGGTATATCTTGTTTGTCAATGAAACGTTCCTGGCACATTGTGAGTTTCTGTAAAATAATCCTGGGACATACTGTGTAGCTGTGAGATAATCTTGGTATAGATGCTGATAATAGTATGTAGTTCGATGAAATAATTCCAGTTTCTCTCGTATTTCTGTGAGATAATCCTCGTGTATCTTTAATTCCAATGAGATAGTGCTAGTTTATCATATATTTCTGTGAAAGAATCAGTATATCTTGTACTTCTGTGAGATCATTTTAGCTTATCTTGTATTTGTGTAAAATAACACTATTATGTGGTATATTTCTGTGAGATAAACCTGGTATAGCTTGCATTTCTGTGAGATCTCTTACATTTCCCTAAGATAATCCCTGTACATCTTTCCGCTATGTTTGGTTGGTGTTCATTGATATTGTGGTGCTGATAAAGCTGGTGGTGGTAAAGTGATCCATGCTGCCAAGACTGGTCCGGGTTGTGTCCCAGCTGAGGCAGGGTTATTTTCTGACCAGTGCAGTTCTGTGGTGGACCCAGCCTCACAATTCTAGGTACCAGACCATTCTCCTGACAAGGACAGGTGGTGAGGAAGGGAACTGGCCTACGCACATCATCTGTCATGAAGTACATATATGAAGACAAAATCACACACCCCACCTGTCATGATGTAAATATATGAAGACAAAATCACACACCCCACATCTGTCATGCCATAAATATATGAAGACAAAATCACACACCCCACCTGTCATGATGTAAATATATGAAGACAAAATCACACACCCCACATCTGTCATGCCATAAATATATGAAGACAAAATCACACACCCCACATCTGTCATGCCATAAATATATGAAGACAAAATCACACACCCCACCTGTCATAATGTAAATATATGAAGACAAAATCACACACCCCACATATGTCATGCCATAAATATATGAAGACAAAATCACACACCCCACATCTGTCATGACATAAATATATGAAGACAAAATCACACACCCCACATCTGTCATGACATAAATATATGAAGACAAAATCACACACCCCACATCTGTCATGCCATAAATATATGAAGACAAAATCACACACCCCACATCTGTCATGCCATAAATATATGAAGACAAAATCACACACCCCACATCTGTCATGACATAAATATATGAAGACAAAATCACACACCCCACATCTGTCATGCCATAAATATATGAAGACAAAATCACACACCCCACCTGTCATGATGTAAATATATGGAGACAAAATCACACACCCCACATCTGTCATGCCATAAATATATGAAGACAAAATCACACACCTCATCTGTCATGATGTAAATATATGAAGACAAAATCACACACCCAACCTGTCATGTCTTAAATATATGAATGAAAAATCATACACCCCACCTGTCATGATGTAAATATATGAAGACAAAATTACACACCCCACATCTGTCATGCCATAAATATATGAAGACAAAATCACACACCCCAAAGGCAGTAACTGCCTGGGACTACTTCACAGACCAGTCATACTTAGCCCAGCAGCAGATATTGCACAAAAAAACAAATCACCTCAATCACCACAAGGTACAAGAGGAACAAGAAGAGATGATGAGAACAAATCACATGTTTTTATTGTCAGTTCATGTCTGGTGTTTGTGTCTTGGTTGAGACATTCACTGCTGATTGATATAAATCAACACAGTTGTGTCAGTGGTCCCAGTGAGTTGTATGTAATTAGACAATTCCATGGAATTGCAGAACAAATGAAGGGGGTCAGGCCACTACTGTGTATTTGTGGCTGTTGATATAACTGTCTGTAGATTCCGCTACTGTGACATCCTGTGCTCAGAAATAGCCTGCAGTACTCCTCATCAGGTCGAAGCGTCTGTGTATTTGTCTATTATATCCAGTGGATAAAACAAGGATAATGAAACATTTTTCTGTTTCAGGTATTTTGTTACAGCGCTTCACTTGACAAATGTTCTGATTGTCAGGGTCTATATATCATTGTTGTTTGTGAAGAATCTTCCATTTCACTGTAACATATTTGCATTGTTGCTGTTTGTTTTATTGTTGTTTCCTTTTAAAAACAACAAAGCTGTGCCACTATTGACCTACCAGTGTAACTGTCTGAGTTGGGGCTCTTGCTGATCTGAGATTGATTTCATGTAGTTCCTGGGGCCACCTAGCCTCTACACGTGGATATTTGGGGTTTCTCTAGGAGGGGCCACCTAGCCTCTACACGTGGATATTTGTGGTTTCTCTAGGAGGGGCCACCTAGCCTCTATATGTGGATATTTGTGGTTTCTCTAGGAGGGGCCACCTAGCCTCTAAATGTGGCTATTAGAGGTTTCTCTAGGAGGGGCCATCTAGCCTCTACACGTGGATATTTGAGGTTTCTCTAGGAGGGAAAGGCAGCATGGAGGAGAATAACTGGTCACCCTAGCTCCTAATGCCGTGACCTATTTTATGTGAAGTCCTGCAACCTGGGGCTACCTGCACCTTATTTACATGACAACTGACAGAACAAACTGGTCAAGTTTGAGTACTCTGTTGTGTGTTATTTAAGTCACAGTTGACATGAATTCCCTTTTTTGTAAAACCTTCATATAATTGATTCCTTTGTTGTTGTTTCTTTTCCCAATCATTTTAGTCAGTACAGAAATAAATAAATGAACTTGTCAGTTTTCTTGGTCGTTTAACTTTATGCATGGATTGTACAAGGTGCCTTGTAGAGATTACAACAAGAATGGCAAAGTAACCTTTTGCAAGTTGGGAAACATATTTACCAATAATGAGCTGCCAATTGAAGTGAGAACAAAAAATGGCTATGTAAACGCATACTGTATTATGCAATAAGTGACCCGCTGAGAAACATTTATAATACAAAGAATACCTTGAACGGACAGGGGAAAAAAAACTGAGAAAGTCCAAGAAAAAAATGAAAACTGTAAATTGATTAGGAAAATTAGACAGTTATTGTTTTGGACTGTTATGAAGAGAAATCAAATTTAAAACTTCGATTCAATTGGCAGCATTGATGGGGAAACGGCATGGGGAAGGCAAAGAGATAAATATCTGGATGGCTTGACCAAATGGTATAAATAGTACAAGAACACAGAGCTGATCTAAGACTGGTATGATGATGATGATGAATGATTATGTAACATCATCTTTATTTTCTGGGAAATGGCCAACACACCACATAGGTAATAACATAGAATATGTGAAGGTCTAACACTTCACACCCCAATGGCAGTATCTGGAGTGCTGTGGTAAGTGCCAGCACACTGAGATCTGTGGAGACAGTGGTGTACTGTTGTAGCACATGGGGTGCTGTGGTAAATGCCAGCGCACTGAGTTCTACTGAAGGACCTAGTGGACAATGTCGGTGGGCTGGCACAAGGATGTGTTCCACGCAAGAATACTCCCCATATTTATGGACTGGTTAGTGAGAGGCAACTGTGTGTTCATGATTGTTTGTAGCCTATGTAGAAAGTAATGCAATACCCTCTTTTTCTCAGTGAATAATAACGATGGAGACATGTAATTTTGCACACTTCACGTTTGGGATATCATTTTTGTTTGTATAAAACTGCACCACATTTGAGCAGTTTGAACAGCTACAGTAATCCGTTAAATTGGCGTGTTTGAACAACTTGTGTCACAAACAGTTGTAATAGAATTTCTGGTTGCTGAAAAAGAAACTTTGGTAAACATTCACAAAGGTTTGTGTGCTGTGTATGGACATTGTACAGTCGACATGAGCACCGTCAGTTGATGGATTTGCACTGGCAAAGGGCCGTAACATTTGATGGGGATTATGTAGATAAATAGTATTTTTTGAGGAAATGTCCGTGTATACTGTACTTACATTTAATTCACTTTGAACGAATAGTTTCCTGGAAAAAAGAAACATTATGGTGCATTATTTTCTGACCGTCCCTCGTACAATAAATTAGAATGGAAATCAGTGTCAGTAAGCCTAAAGGTTTAACAGCATTAAAGGTGATGGCAGCAGCTGACATTGAGCAACGCCTAGTCTTTCTTCTCCACCAAGGACTTGTGCAAATCGTCATAGATTACGGACTGGGCCTCACTGCCAGCAAGACCCAGCTAGAAACATTAGACAGAGTGCAACAAAGAAGCGATGAGACTCATACTGGGCTGCTTAAAGGACACCTGGCGCCCGGCCATGCGGCACATCCTTGACTTACCAACGATGGCCACCAGACACACAACTGGTGAAGGCGTCGTTGAGAGCATCAGCTGATAAAAACAGCCCCTAAACGGCGATATTGATGACAGAAAGTAGTTACACAGGTCGCTCCTGCATGTCCGAGATTGAAAGATAACCAAGCAGGTCTAGCACTTGGGTGGAAAAGGAGAAAAATAAATGCATAGACCCGATGACCTGCAAAAACATTTGTGGTGGTCAATACACTAGGGAGGTACTGCAGAGATCAGGTGCCTGCATTGGTCCACATTGGGATGAAGGAAGTAGTGGAACAAAATTCACGTCCAGAAGAAATCGTCTACATAGATGGGCCCGTGAAGAATGGCTCAAGGTCATCGTGAGCTTAACAACACAACAGAAAGGGAGAGCAATCAAAGAGGATGGCAGCGTTCAAGACTACATCGAGCCTGGCCATGGAGATCACCGCTGCCTACAGAACACTCATGGACAGCAGAACAAGCAGTCACACACGCCATCACCATATCCGTCTCCGTAAACATGCTGCAGACAATTGCAACAGGCAACCGCTGCTCCGAATGGATCGACATCATTCAGAAGTCGTGCCTAACATCACTCTCCTGGATGTACACACCCGAACATGCCGGAGGAAGGGGTAGCGAACGCGCAGACTAGCTGGTAAATAGACAAAAGCATGGGCAGGGCTGATATAATCGGTGCAGTGCGGATCATTTGCTGGATATTGACGAGACACCGACTCTCGGCCGACTCCACGAATGGGAATAAAGACTGGTCAAGCACGTCAATGCCACATTGGGAGGGGGAGGGGGGGGGGTGTGAGGTACCATAATCAACTCCTCATGGGAACAGTGAGCAGACATACTTTGTTATGGCTGCTGCATTGGAGGACTGAGCACTCATGGGAATCCCCAATGTGTAGGTAGGTCGTTGGACATAACATAACATAAATGGAATGGGAATTAAAGAAACCAACGCGAACACTACAATACAGGAATTTACAGGGTAGAAGAGCACAACGATGAGACTGAAAAAACCTTCACAATAAACAGCAGATCTATGTTCAGCTCTAACATCCTTCTTCAGTCGTATTATCGATCTTAACCGTATTGTGTGTTTGTCTTTTCCGTTTGAAGTTTTCTTTGGGTGTCACAATTCTCCGTTCGAGCCGATAAGATTTTCACTTTCTTTGACCTGTTCTGGTTGAACATCTTGCCAGTTTGCCTCATGTACTGTCCACCTCGCACGCTCCGTGGCGGTGGGTTTACAGACACAATTCATAATCCCGCATACCGCGTTCGAAACACAGGTGTGGGCGATTTGGCAGCAGGCTGCCTTATGTTTGTATTTTATGAAATGGTATGGGTGCCGGTCGTTCAGAAAACAATGGCAAACTTGCCCACGAATCACGAACAGCAAAAAGAATGCTGGGGTTGACTGCTACATCCTGTAAAGGATATGCATCAACTTTAACAGCCCACCTGACAGCGAGTTCCTGTTGAATCTTTACAGGCAAGAATGTACACTTGCACAAAAGAGATAAAAGGCATGCAATCTCTCTGTCTCTCCTGCACGCGCGTGTGCGCGCACACACAGAACAATGTGTCATTTAATTGTGCTGTCTGGCAAGAATAAACATGATTCAAGCGGTGTGCTTTTACTGTGCACTTTAGCTCGAGTGGTACATGGCTGTGATGCTTTCTAGTATCTGTCCGTATATCCTGCAGTCATCAAGGATGGTCCACCGGATCTTAACAATAACCAAAGATGAGGAGGCAGGTTTAACGAGACCGAATTTGGAATTTTTGTTTTGAAAATTGGAATTGGATGGTCCATACTACTTTGTATCTATCTACTCTGTCCAAAACTGTTCCCTGATCTCAAACACAATATTCTGCTGGTCACTATTCGATGGTTGTTTTTATGTGAACACGAGGGAGGAGGAGGGAGTCGTAGTAAATGACTTTCCACATGTTAAGGAGTTTGTTGGATATATGGTGCTAACTCCCATATTTGTATAGATCAACTGGCACTGGATGGGTGCTGTGGTCAGTACCACGCCGGTCGTCCTGACTTCCCACAACATTGTCTGCTACCCATGGTGGGCTGGGTCCATCTAGAAGCCCAGATACACATTTAACAAAAACACGGACTGTAGCAGATGGTCACCAGGTGGGCAGACAAATGTGTCAACTACTGCAATACCACGGCTTCCTGGTGGCAATAAGCCGGCGGGGAACGGATTGGGTATTTCCTTTCACCACGATTCACTTTTGTTCTTTTATTCTGCTTTCTTTTCCGTCCTCACTCTTCGAAAGAATTTTCCCTGACTAATGTCTCCCCTTTGTTTTGGAATACAATGTCTTGCGGTAATTACATTTTCACGAATTTGTCTTCCTGTTGTCGCATTTGTTTGGTTCTGAGTTCTTAGATATTAGACGCTCTCACGGTGTCATATGTTTTAATAAACGTGTCTTTCTGTCTGAGGAGCATCGAGTGGTAGTTTTGCTGGCGTTCTTGGATTTCGCATAGGCACCTCACCTCATTTCTCAGACTGTTCATGGACTTTTCACATTATATTGCTGTCCTTTCCCATTTTTTCTTAATTTACTACAGAGGTGGGCAACCTCCGGCCGTGGGTTGTATAAGGCCCGCAAAATCATTTGATTTGACCCTGCCCATGCAACGCAACTGGGGCCTTGAAATACCCAGTATATCAATTTAACTTCTGACTAATTATTTACTACTCGTGATGAATTGTCCCTGTTTACGCGTCTGGCATTCCCCGTTGCTATCCTGAATTTATTTTGTTAGCCCATGGCAGAGCTTTCCACAGTTGTACCGTGGGGCTGACTTCCCCCATCTCCACTTTCCTTACTTGAGCTGCTATCCTTCTCCTTCCCACGTCACGTAAAATCAATAAAATTTCTGTGATTCTTTTTTCGGCTGCCATGTTACATGTTTTAGGACCAATCATGAATATCCTTCCAAATTCCCGACTTAGAGGCCAATTCCAAATATCCCGCCAAATTTTTTACGTCAGGGTAAATTCTGAATATTTGGGCACATTCCCGACTTAAAGGGCAATCCCTAATACTGGACCAAATTTTCGACCTAGTGTTAAATCCGAATTTCAGGCCAAATTCCCAATTTGGAGTCAATTTCGAATATCTCAAAATTTCAGATTTGAGGGTCAATTCAAAATACCAGGTGGGACGCAGAGGTGTTTCCAAGGCACCAGGGCCGGGTTATATACTGGCCAAGACCTATTGACGCTTCCTCGTCGAGCGTCCTGGGCAACAGGTCCCTTCGAGGTCCTGGCTAAAGTCAGTAGGATCGCCGTTTCCTCCGAAGTCGGAGAGTGTCTGCCTGTACGGCGAGGAACCACCAGTCTGCACACCAATAAGCCAGACATCGGACAACGGATACTCACGCAAACTTCAGGTCCTGTATGACATCACACTGATGTTGGACAACAGCATGCCTTCATCCGACATACAGGACTTCGCGTTGCAGCTCAAGCCAACGAACACAAGCAAGCAAGCAAGCAAAATACCAGGTTACATTTCCGACCTTCTGATCCATTCTTAAGATCTGCTCTAGATAATGCTAGTCACAGTCGGATATATCAAACAAACTGTCAGTGCTATTATTGGTCTCTGTTTCTTTGTGGGATCAGTGCTTCGGTTGTCTCCCTCTCTCTCTCTCTACCTCAATATCGAAATTACAATGATGTAGATTCATCCATGCACTGAAAGGCATACCTGATCTTTTGTCAAACCAAACACGAAGTGTCGGTACCTAAATCCTAGATTTAGAATCACGACTTTGGGCGAGTTGACTGGACCGTCATGGCTTTTGACCTCTTTTTCGGGCTTGTCACGTGTCCACGCAAAACTGTGCTGACCAGCGACCATGTCTGGCATACAGATTGATAAGGTGTCCAGCCAACTCTAAATCATCCATCGAACGTTTTATTTACATACACACAGATTGATAATGTGTCCAGCCAACTCTAAATCATCCATCCAACGTTTTATTTACACACACACAGATTGATAATGTGTCCAGCCAACTCTAAATCATCCATCCAACGTTTTATTTACATACACACAGATTGATAATGTGTCCAGCCAACTCTAAATCATCCATCCAACGTTTTATTTACGTATACATAGATTGATAAGGTGTCCAGCCAACTCTAAATCAACCGTGGAACGTTTTATTTACGTATACACAGATTGATAATGTATCCAGCCAACTCTAAATCAGCCATCCAACGTTTTACTTACGTATACACAGATTGATAATGTGTCCAGCCAACTCTAAATCAGCCATCCAACGTTTTATTTACGTATACACAGATTGATAAGGTGTCCAGCCAACTCTAAATCAGCTATCCAACGTTTTATTTACGTATACACAGATTGATAAGGTGTCCAGCCAACTCTAAACCAGCCATCCAACGTTTTATTTACGTGTACACTAACAATACAAGTGGAGGTCAGCGTGGCCTTTAGGCTTAATGCGCTTGAGTTTGAACTTCCTGTTCGCTGACTACGGGATTCATTCCCTAAACAAATCAGCTGAACTTCAACTTTGACCTCTCGTTCAGAAAACAATGACAAACTACTGAGCGTAAAGTTGCCTGGTAAATTAACCTGGCGTTATGGTTGAGCGCAACGTCCTGCAAAGGACATGCACCATTTAACAACACAAGTAGAAGGATTCGAACCCGTCATCTCCATTGGACGACGAGGCCTCTCTGCAAGAACACGTGTACATTGACGCTTGGCCACCTAGACACCCTTAAAATAGGCGTCTTCATTAGCTATGTCTATCATGACACATGAATCTACAACTATGGATAAAATAGGCGTCTTCATTAGCTATGTCTATCATTACACATGAATCTACAACTATGGAATACGGACATAATTCGTATCTGACCACTGAGATAGCAACATTTTATAATAAACCAGCATAGGTCAAATAACAAACACACAAACACACAAACACACCGGACAGTCTCTGTTCTCAACATTCTCAACATTCTTCCAAAAACAACTAACTGGCCACTGTCACCAGTGTCTTTATCACTTCATGACTCGTGTAATGCTCGCGATAGCTTGCATTAGTTGTAGTTGTTGTTGTTGTTCTTGTTTAAAGTGTCAATCGACGGGTTTACCATCTTGGTAATCTGCGAGACGCAGTGGCGCGATTTCCCCGTTAATAATTGATGTCTGGGAAACGTTCTCTTGGCTACTTCCACATAAATAAACACACATGTATTGTTTGGCACTAATAGGAGTAGAAGAAAGAAGTACAGAATACAGGACGTACTAGACAACATACAAATAGGAGTAGAAGAAAGAAGTACAGAATACAGGACGTACTAGACAACATACAAATAGGAGTAGAAGAAAGAAGTACAGAACACAGGACGTACTAGACAACATACAAATGAGCGCCTGACAATAGGAGTAGAAGAAAGAAGTACAGAACACAGGACGTACTAGACAACATACAAACAGGAGTAGAAGAAAGAAGTACAGAACACAGGACGTACTAGACAACATACAAATAGGAGTAGAAGAAAGAAGTACAGAACACAGGACGTACTAGACAACATACAAATAGGAGTAGAAGAAAGAAGTACAGAACACAGGACGTACTAGACAACATACAAATGAGCGCCTGACAATAGGAGTAGAAGAAAGATGTACAGAACACAGGACGTACTAGACAACATACAAACAGAAGTAGAAGAAAGAAGTACAGAACACAGGACGTACTAGACAACATACAAATAGGAGTAGAAGAAAGAAGTACAGAACACAGGACGTACTAGACAACATACAAATGAGCGCCTGACAATAGGAGTAGAAGAAAGAAGTACAGAACACAGGACGTACTAGACAACATACAAATAGGAGTAGAAGAAAGAAGCACAGAACACAGGACGTACTAGACAACATACAAATGAGCGCCTGACAATAGGAGTAGAAGAAAGAAGTACAGAACACAGGACGTACTAGACAACATACAAATGAGCGCCTGACAATAGGAGTAGAAGAAAGAAGTACAGAACACAGGACGTACTAGACAACATACAAACAGGAGTAGAAGAAAGAAGTACAGAACACAGGACGTACTAGACAACATACAAATAGGAGTAGAAGAAAGAAGTACAGAACACAGGACGTACTAGACAACATACAAATAGGAGTAGAAGAAAGAAATACAGAACACAGGACGTACTAGACAACATACAAATAGGAGTAGAAGAAAGAAATACAGAACACAGGACGTACTAGACAACATACAAACAGGAGTAGAAGAAAGAAGTACAGAACACAGGACGTACTAGACAACATACAAATAGGAGTAGAAGAAAGAAGTACAGAGCACAGGACGTACTAGACAACATACAAACAGGAGTAGAAGAAAGAAGTACAGAACACAGGACGTACTAGACAACATACAAACAGGAGTAGAAGAAAGAAGTACAGAACACAGGACGTACTAGACAACATACAAATAGGAGTAGAAGAAAGAAGTACAGAGCACAGGACGTACTAGACAACATACAAACAGGAGTAGAAGAAAGAAGTACAGAACACAGGACGTACTAGACAACATACAAACAGGAGTAGAAGAAAGAAGTACAGAACACAGGACGTACTAGACAACATACAAACAGGAGTAGAAGAAAGAAGTACAGAACACAGGACGTACTAGACAACATACAAACAGGAGTAGAAGAAAGAAGTACAGAACACAGGACGTACTAGACAACATACAAACAGGAGTAGAAGAAAGAAGTACAGAACACAGGACGTACTAGACAACATACAAATAGGAGTAGAAGAAAGAAGTACAGAACACAGGACGTACTAGACAACATACAAATGAGCGCCTGACAATAGGAGTAGAAGAAAGAAGTACAGAACACAGGACGTATTAGACAACATACAAACAGGAGTAGAAGAAAGAAGTACAGAACGCAGGACGTATTAGACAACATACAAATGAGCTCCTGACATTACATGTGTGTTTATTTATGAACTGTCTTAGTAGCCTCAAGGGTGTCCCCAACTGATACTTCTGTGTAATACGTCTACAACATTGGAAACGACCAACAAACTTTTCTGTTTAAATATTGGCTAATATACCGGACACCGCATGGCATTCTGATTTCTGTTTTCTTCTTGATATTTATTATAGTGTCCGTCTTTCAGTAGCCGTTTCCAGGCAACGGCTGTTAGTTACTCTAACAGCCCAAGACATTGGTAACACCCGTCTTAGAAACGACCTCTTAAATGTCTCATACAAAACCACATCCCTGTCAATCTCGTTTTCTTGTGCCCATTTTGGCAACGGTCCTGAACAAACCCATCCCACCGACGATTTGTACCTGGGGTGACTGACCCACTTGGAAAACATCATTCCCTGCGCGCGAAAAATTAACTCAGAGTACGTGCAGGTTTCGTGCAGAATTTCTGTGAAGATCTTGACCGCTATAAGACTGTCTTGATGCCAAGCTATAAGACTGTCTTGATGCCAAGCTATAAGGCTGTCTTGATGCCAGGCTATAAAGGCTGTCTTGACGTCAGACTATAAGGATGTCTTGATGTTAAACTGTAAGGTTGTCTTGATGCCAGACTATATGGCCGTCTTGATACCAGGCTATACAAATGTTTTGATACCAGGCTATACAAATGTTTTGATACCAGGCTATACAAATGTTTTGATGCTAGAATATAAGGCTGTCTTGATACCAGGCTATACAAATGTTTTGATGCTAGAATATAAGGCTGTCTTGATACCAGGCTATACAAATGTTTTGATACCAGGCTATACAAATGTTTTGATGCTAGAATATAAGGCTGTTTTGATACCAGGCTATACAAATGTTTTGATGCTAGAATATAAGGCTGTCTTGATACCAGGCTATACAAATGTTTTGATGCTAGAATATAAGGCTGTCTTGATGCTAGAATATAAGGCTGTCTTGATGCTAGAATATAAGGCTGTCTTGATACCAGGCTATACAAATGTTTTGATGCTAGAATATAAGGCTGTCTTGATACCAGGCTATACAAATGTTTTGATGCTAGAATATAAGGCTGTCTTGATACCAGGCTATACAAATGTTTTGATGCTAGAATATAAGGCTGTCTTGATACCAGGCTATACAAATGTTTTGATGCTAGAATATAAGGCTGTTTTGATACCAGGCTATACAAATGTTTTGATGCTAGAATATAAGGCTGTCTTGATACCAGGCTATACAAATGTTTTGATGCTAGAATATAAGGCTGTCTTGATACCAGGCTATACAAATGTTTTGATGCTAGAATATAAGGCTGTCTTGATACCAGGCTATACAAATGTTTTGATGCTAGAATATAAGGCTGTCTTGATACCAGGCTATACAAATGTTTTGATGCTAGAATATAAGGCTGTCTTGATACCAGGCTATACAAATGTTTTGATGCTAGAATATAAGGCTGTCTTGATACCAGGCTATACAAATGTTTTGATGCTAGAATATAAGGCTGTCTTGATACCAGGCTATACAAATGTTTTGATGCTAGAATATAAGGCTGTCTTGATACCAGGGAATACAAATGTTTTGATGCTAGAATATAAGGCTGTTTTGATACCAGGCTATACAAATGTTTTGATGCTAGAATATAAGGCTGTCTTGATACCAGGCTATACAAATGTTTTGATGCTAGAATATAAGGCTGTCTTTGATACCAGGCTATACAAATGTTTTGATGCTAGAATATAAGGCTGTCTTGATACCAGGCTATACAAATGTTTTGATGCTAGAATATAAGGCTGTCTTGATACCAGGCTATACAAATGTTTTGATGCTAGAATATAAGGCTGTCTTGATACCTAGGCTATAATGCTGTTTGTTGATGCTAGAATATAAGGCTGTCTTGATACCAGGCTATATCAAATGTTTTGATGCTAGAATATAAGGCTGTCTTGATACCAGGCTATACAAATGTTTGATGCTATAATATAAAGCTGTTTTGATACCAGGCTATACAAATGTTTTGAGCTAGAATATAAGGCTGTCTTGATACCAGCCTATACAAGTTTTGATACCAGCTATACAAAGGTGTTTGATGCTAGAATATAAAGCTGTCTTGATTACCGAGTCTATACACATGTTTTTTGATACCAGGCTATACAAATGTTTTGATGCTAGAATATAAGGCTGTCTTGATACCAGGCTATACAAATTTTTTGATGACTAGAATATAAGGCTGTCTTTGATAAGGCTAATATAAGGCTGTCTTGATAGCCAGCATATACAAGGTTGTCTTGATACCATGCTATACAAATGTTTTGATGCTAGAATATAAGGCTGTCTTGATACCAGGCTATACAAATGTTTTGATGCTAGAATATAAGGCTGTTTGATACCAGGCTATACAAATGTTTTGATGCTAGAATATAAGGCTGTCTTGATACCAGGCTATACAAATGTTTGGATGCTAGAATATAAGGCTGTCTTGATAGCATAGAATATACAAGATGTTCTTGATGCTAGAATATAAGGCTGTCTTGATACCAGGCTATACAAATGTTTTGATGCTAGAATATAAGGCTGTCTTGATACCAGGCTATACAAATGTTTGATGCTAGAATATAAGGCTGTCTTGATACCAGGCTATACAAATGTTTTGATGCTAGAATATAAGGCTGGTCTTGATACCAGGCTATACAAATGTTTTGATGCTAGAATATAAGGCTTGTCTTGATACCAGGCTATACAAATGTTTTGATGCTAGAATATAAGGCTGTCTTGATACCAGGCTATACAAATGTTTTGATGCTAGAATATAAGGCTGTCTTGATACCAGGCTATACAAATGTTTTGATGCTAGAATATAAGGCTGTCTTGATACCAGGCTATACAAATGTTTTGATGCTAGAATATAAGGCTGTCTTGATACCAGGCTATACAAATGTTTTGATGCTAGAATATAAGGCTGTCTTGATACCAGGCTATACAAATGTTTTGATGCTAGAATATAAGGCTGTCTTGATACCAGGCTATACAAATGTTTTGATGCTAGAATATAAGGCTGTCTTGATACCAGGCTATACAAATGTTTTGATGCTAGAATATAAGGCTGTCTTGATACCAGGCTATACAAATGTTTTGATGCTAGAATATAAGGCTGTCTTGATACCAGGCTATACAAATGTTTTGATGCTAGAATATAAGGCTGTCTTGATACCAGGCTATACAAATGTTTTGATGCTAGAATATAAGGCTGTCTTGATACCAGGCTATACAAATGTTTTGATGCTAGAATATAAGGCTGTCTTGATACAGGCTATACAAATGTTTTGATGCTAGAATATAAGGCTGTCTTGATACCAGGCTATACAAATGTTTGATGCTAGAATATAAGGCTGTCTTGATACCAGGCTATACAAATGTTTTGATGCTAGAATATAAGGCTGTCTTGATACCGGGCTATACAAATGTTTTGATGCTAGAATATAAGGCTGTCTTGATACCAGGCTATACAAATGTTTTGATGCTAGAATATAAGGCTGTCTTGATACCAGGCTATACAAATGTTTTGATGCTAGAATATAAGGCTGTCTTGATACCAGGCTATACAAATGTTTGATGCTAGAATATAAGGCTGTCTTGATACCAGGCTATACAAATGTTTTGATGCTAGAATATAAGGCTGTCTTGATACCAGGCTATACAAATGTTTTGATGCTAGAATATAAGGCTGTCTTGATACCAGGCTATACAAATGTTTTGATGCTAGAATATAAGGCTGTCTTGATCCCAGGCTATACAAATGTTTTGATGCTAGAATATAAGGCTGTTTTGATACCAGGCTATACAAATGTTTTGATGCTAGAATATAAGGCTGTCTTGATACCAGGCTATACAAATGTTTTGATGCCAGGCTATACAAATGTTTTGATGCTAGAATATAAGGCTGTCTTGATACCAGGCTATACAAATGTTTTGATACCAGGCTATACAAATGTTTTGATGCTAGAATATAAGGCTGTCTTTGATACCAGGCTATACAAATGTTTTGATGCTAGAATATAAGGCTGTCTTGATACCAGGCTATACACAATGTTTTTGATGCTAGAATATAAGGCTGTCTTGATACCAGGCTATACAAATGTTTTGATGCTAGAATATAAGGCTGTCTTGATACCAGGCTATACAAATGTTTTGATGCTAGAATATAAGGCTGTTTTGATGCTAGAATATAAGGCTGTTTTGATACCAGGCTATACACATGTTTTGATACCAGGCTATAAGGCTGTTTTGATGACAGGCTATAAGGCTGTTTTGATGCTAGAATATAAGGCTGTTTTGATGCTAGAATATAAGGCTGTTTTGATGGCAGACTTGATGTCAGCCTGTTGTATTGTCAAACAAGACGTTAACACGTTACACATTACTCACTCCCACATACAAACATACCTTGATAGAGGCATCCTATATGGGCGTCTGTTTTGGGCATCCTATATGGGCGTCTGTTTTGGGCATCCTATGTGGGTATCTAATTCGGGCATCCTATATGGGTATGTGTTTTGGGCATCCTGTATGGGTATCTGTTTTGGGCATCCTATATGTGCATCTGTTTTGGGCATCCTATACGGGCGGTTGTTTTGGACGTCCTATATGTGTATGTGTTTTGCGAATCTTATGTGGGCATCTGTTTTATGCATCCTATATGGGTGTGTGTTTTGGGCATCCTATTTGGGCATCTGTTTTAGGCATCCTATATGGGTATCTGTTTTGGGCATCCTATATGGGTATGTGTTTTGGGCATCCTATACGGTCGTCTGTTTTGGGCATCCTATATGGGCGTCTGTTTTAGGCATCCTATATGTGTATGTATTTTGGGCATCCTATATGTGCATCTGTTTTGGGCATCCTATACGGGCGGTTGTTTTGGGCATCCTATATGGGCATCTGTTTTGGGCATCCTATATGGACGTCTGTTTTGGACGTCTTATATGTGTATGTGTTTTGGGCATCCTATATGGGCATATGTTTTGGGCATCCTATATGGGTATGTGTATTAGGCATCCTATATGGGCATCTGTTTTAGGCATCCTATATGGGTATCTGTTTTGGGCATCCTATATAGGAGTCTGTTTTGGGCATCCTAAATGGACGACTGTTTTAGACATTCTATATGGGTATGTGTTATGGGCATCCTATATGGGCGTCTATTTTGGGCATCCTATATGGGTCTGTTTTGGGCATCCTATATGGGTATGTGTTTTCGGCATCCTATTTGGGCATCTGTTTTAGGCATCCTATATGGGTATCTGTTTTGGGCATCCTATATGGGTATGTGTTTTGGGCATCTGTGGGGTGTGGATTTTAATTCCTGAGAATGGTTCGTTAAAATGTCTAGGGGGTTTTATTGATTCTCTGTCACTGGTAAGAATGCAGGGTGATCCGGGATATTTACCACAAATCCCAGGAGGAAAGAGTTCCATCCTTGAAACAATGGCATCTGTGTGTAGGTTTCCCTTCCCACTTCATCACCCTTTAAATTAACTATAGATGCTAGAAGGATATTGATTGCTCACAACATATAAACAACCACTTGTTGGACACCACATTTACTTGATGTACACAACACTTTTGGACAAACAGTTCAGGTATTAACTCAAGATCTGCAGTTACATATACAGGTGTAATAAACACTATGCATTTTCAGACAGGCATGGGAATGATATGCAGTATTACAACATAGTACCCAGTGACCCCAGAAAAAAAACAAGGTTATTACAAACAACATAACAACCACAAATTGGGTCTACTTTCATTTTCCCTCATGATTAAGGCAAATAAAGATAGTAAATAGAACCCAAAATAACATGTTTCTGACACCTTTTACCATTCTCTCATTGTTAAAAATAATGAGTTGGTGTCAAAATACTATACCATCTATATACCATTGGGAAAAAAAACTACTGACCTGTTACCTTCAGAAAACAAAAACCAACATATAAACAGCATTTTGTACTAATTAAATTAATTAATCGAGTCTATCTCCTGGTGTGCGGTTATGGGTCCACCTTTGCTGTCGATTAGATCCTTTTCCCCATTATCTGGGTACCGAATTAATGCACTCAGTTATGTTCTTACTATTTAGTCACTGGTAATTGGCTGGTGCAAATCATACTTTATAATAGAAATTACACACAATCACAAATCCCTCCGCGGGCTAGAATATTTGAGTACTCTGTTGCAGTAGGCTCGGTGTCTTTTTTTTGAAATTTGGGGCCTCAGGGTGGTCTAACTTTCCGGAATTTTCCACTTAAGCTCTGCAGAAGGTACTTTACCATCTCACCATACATGGTGCCAAGTAGACGTCCATTCAGCTTCTCTGCTTTTAATATCAGAATCCCAAGTAGTTCAACAAAGATTTTACACCCACCAAGTCGCGAGTCTATAACCCATGGCATTTAGGTTGACATTGGACCAGCAAAGAGTTAGTCGTTGTTATCTAGTCCAGTGTAGAACTTTATATGACTGAGAGGCATCTCATGGTAGTATCTGTGACTAGGGCCACAATTGATCTATACCTACATATATGCACAGATGAATGAATCCAGCACAGTAACAGGTTTGCAAACAATTGGATGATTCCTCTTGTTGCTGATGTAGAGACATTTAGCTGCTTTCATATGGTCTTTTATCTGATGGTGTTCAGGGTTTGGAACCTTGAGGTAATCTGGTTTCGTAGTTATGTTTCAGATGATATTCAGTTTGTACCTTGGTTGTATTGGCTTATGTGGTTCAGTGTCTTCTCCCCATTTGATTGAGCCAGAACTTAGTGTTGAATAGCTGAATTCCATGTTTGACTGTTGCAGCTGTGAGACATTCTTTCGAAGACTTATCCATTGTGGATATTAACTTGGTAATCCAACCAACAGTTGAAGGGCTTTCACTGTTGCTAGTTTTAGTAACTTGTAGGATTGTCCCATAGTTTCACTGATTTTGCTGAGTGATAAGGCTTATAGGTGATACTTCTCAGACGTAAAGCAGACGATACACTGTTGTCAGTTACTCTGTTGATCTTCATCTTTGTAGATTATTAGATCTTGAAGTCCACATGTGGGATGTTCCTACTAAAATAGGACTTAATCACTCACCCCGTCAGTTGTCTTCTAATTTATCTGTTGCTCGCTATGGAGCTATTGAGCGCCGCAGTAAACATTGAGGTATTGCTAGATCCAGACTATGGTTTTGGACATTCACTTTATGGCTGTTTACCCAGGATCCAGTGTTAGTGATATAGTCCCACCAAATTCAACCACCACCTGCTTCTCTTCTATAGAAAAGGGATGACAAAGAATACAACACTAGCATTAACCTACTGTGTTATGGTAAAAGGTTTACAACACAATTACAAACACAAATACAAAACACCAAGGGGAGAAGGGGAAAGGAGTGGGTGTCCATGTTCCACTGTCCCTCATTGCTGAGTAGAGCCATTCTGACTCTTCATAGTGAGTAAGGTATTTTCTCACTTATATTTTGTTCTGTTGTTACTGGGACTATTGGATGGGTGAAGTCATTCTGTCCATCCAACATGTTGATATTGTCTCTCTCATTACTTGAAGAGAATAGCCTATACAGAATCCCTGTGGTTTCTAATGCCGCGTCTTCATTTCGGCACTATAATCATCACTAGGTCAAGACTATTCACTATTGGCTTCTTCAGTACTGACATACATATGTATTCTTACATCAACATCCTCTAATCCCAAGGTGCAACATTAAAATGTATATTCCCACAGTAAAAAGTAACAATCAGAACAAAGAAAATTATCATACCAGAAAAAGACATACATGTACATTTCTCTGATATTAAGTACATGATACTCATACATAATAATTAATCATAATGATGATGCAGGGAGCCTAGGTTTTTGAATTATCTTCATGAACTAAAACATCCATTGTTTTCCCCCACTGCGTACAGCACATGAGGATAGTAATCGCTGTGATATGTTTTGCCAATGACTGCTATTATTCGGAGGGTATTTATAAGAATAACGTATGCCGCATGGTCCAGTCTTCTGAATATTGCAAGCAATTTATTCACATCAATCTTCGCTTCTGTTTCTACTACGGTGAGGCGATGCGGAGTGAATCCTATCCGAACATACCTTTACATCACACGTTTAATTGTTCATGAATTTATATTCAAACATGGCCTGTCCCTAACACTATTTTATGAAATGATTATATGTTCAACCTCATATGGAGTGGTTACTAGTCTGTTAACAAAAGAATGGTACTAAAATTTAGCACTATATTTCCAAGTTACAGATTATAATGTGGCAAAATATTTTATCCCCTGACTAAGTACGAGTCAGGAATATGCGTAATCATTTGTATGTCCCCGCATGGATAAAACACCTTTCTATAGTACATAGATTATTTGCAGATTTCTAAGCATAAATAGTGAGATATTGTTCACAGTGCCTAGAAGTTTTAACATAGGAATATGAAATTGACAGACACTAGTTCTTTACTATGAAGCATGAATCAGGGGTCTGCTCCTACATTGAGAAAATCTCTAGAATGTGTTTCAGACATGAGAGTTGATACTTTACAGTACACATAATATTCATAGATTATAGCACTACTAGTGAGATATAAGTTCATAATGCCTATACAAGATATTAACATATGGATTTGAAATTGTAAGACATAGGAAAAATTACAGCGTGGCGCCCACCTGTGTTTCCTTAGTAAACATCATCCAGCCTGGTTTAAGAGAATTGTAACTAATTCTTAATTAAACATACTGGTCTAGGTAATACATAAATATATTAATCATGTAGATAACATACCAATAGCTTGAAGAGAATCATGGTTTTAAAAGGCAACATGCCTTCTCCCCGAAGGGAAAACTTTTACATGTCTGTTCTTTGTGTCGTACTGACCAAAATGGCTACACTGGCCTTTGTTTTACAATCAGTCGACGACTGTTGGCCAGGTATGTAGGCCAAAATAAGGCCAAATTAATTAAGCTGCCACGGTCAGTCTATCGCTGTTTTATTTTCTCCTACATTAAGTAAGTTACTTAAACAGTAATTGTAAGGGTTTGTGTATTTTTAAGGGAGTCCATAAATAGGAAAGGGTAGGGACGTTTTTATTATACCACACGCCTCCCCAATTTAAGACATTTATTTCTTTCAGAAATTAAATGGTTCAAGAAGTACTCTACAATTTCCGTCTTTACATTGACTCACCTAGTATCCATTCCTTATTAATTTCTTGCATTACTTCCCTATGTTATATAATCAGAGCCACGTCCATTTTCTTTTAGTCACGACAACTGGCATAACCTTAAAGGATTATTTCTCTTTTAGTGAAAGAGTGTAGCACCCTCTCCACTGTTGTCAGCTATTGTTTGAAATATGAGTGGTTATCTGATAATTTGTTACTTTCCAGTACTGGTTTGTCTGCATCAAACCGACTTTTTGAAGCAATTGAGATATCATCAATAAGCTTGATTTCTCTCTCATTAGATTATCAATCTTGAGATTATGTTAAAACCGACGGTTAATTCTGCGTCCACTGATAGCATATTAAACTCGCCCGTCTCCCTGTAAGTTAGACGTTTGTTTTAACTATAGATCTGATATTTAAAGGAAGCTAAAGATGGTTCCTGTTGAAATCCATTTTCATCCAACACATCATGTGTTTGGGTTATAAGTCGAGTTATGGGATTTTCCGATCAGTTTTGATAACTACTGATTAGAGTGGTGTCCCTTTCTCTTGCGGGTTTACCCGGAGAATCTCGCCTAACATGTAAACAAGGTCCAACTTTTCTAGATTTCAGCTCTGAACCGAATATTACGGGGAACATGAATTTATCAGAAATGAAGTAATTCTTAGCTTACTCTCTGCTTTTCCTTCTAACCGAGATCTATTTTACGCTAGAATCCTTATTAGTAATTCTAACTGATGTGTTTGAGTTTCACTCTGTATTTGTTGCTTTGGTGTTGAATTACGAGCAATTTTGCGTCGCTTGGCGTACATTGATCGTCGTCTGCCTCCCTCCAGGTTTTTAGACTATTTTCAACTTAGCAACATACATTGTTATGTAGGTTCAGACGTAATGTCTCCTACCATATATAATCAGTTCAGTGAGAAGTTAAAAGCCCCTTTTATGTTTCCTGTGATAGTCTTCCAGACAATCAAGTTGCTGGTTCACTTTCCAGTTATGGATGTGGATTACTAGTCTTAGTAAAATTACTGTTACATCTGTATATCCCTCTCATACTGGCGTCTCCTGAGTTGTGTCCTCAGGATAACAGGTAAGGTACTCTTAATGTTTCTCTCCAGTTTTGTTTTCATCCGTTTAATACGTGGAAACTCTGGATTTATTTAGATTGACTAAGGTCTATCTTTGAACTGTTATATAATTTACTAGCTGGATTCCTGATTGAAATTCCTACTCTAGTAAATATCAAGCAATTCTTCAGCTATCTGCTCCAATTTGCTTGGTTTTTACACAGCTATATTCCATTTTCCTAGCATGGGTTCACTGTATAAGTTTTAGGCGTTTCCCCTGTCTTCACGTCAAGGAGTTCGTCCTATTTATAAACAGCATCTATTTCAAGAGTTGTTTATTTAATTGTTGCTTTTACTGATTCGTATCAGTTATTTAAGCTAATCTCTGTTAGTCTGGATCTGCTTTCACATATTTAATGCTGGCATATAATCCTAGTCAGAACTGAGATGTAGAAATCTGTTTCGCCTTGCGATTGATTTCTGATTCATCTACCTATTAGTAGACTTTGAGCATTATCTAGAATTTAGTTACTCGGTTAGTTTTAAAGAAAATACAATTGAGTCGCGCGCCTCTATTGTACCACTTATTTTGCCCTTTCTTAATTCTTCCCTTATGAGAATATTAATGTTAGTTAGGCAATTATTGAAATAACTTTACGTAAGCTAATCGCTAACTAAAAGCTGTTTCATTCCTCTTTTTGATGAGGATTTCTCATTGTGAACATTTCACTTAATGAGAATTAAACTGGAAATTCCAATTTATTAGTTAATTCTTTAATTATACCTCCTACATGCCTATATGGTCTGTTTCCGCTACCATTAATAATGGAAACGGGGTGGATAATTTAAAGAAATACCTTATATTCTGTTGGGTCAGTAAGTGAGTTGATCAGTTTCACTTACATCACCAGGTGAATATTTTGGTTTTGACCCTCATTAACATATGGGCCATCTGAGTTAGTTATTAATAACTACTCATATCACCGGTGGAGTAGAATAAGTGTCGGTATGGCTTTTCTTCCTAAGTATCCATCATTTATTCACTTTACTTTACTACCGGTGTTGTAGAACATGTTATGTCATATGAAAAAAAGGATTAAATTAGGGTGCCCCTAAATACTGCAAATTCTTACAATATTCCTTCCCTTCCATTAACTATGTCTACATTTTTGCAAGTGGTGGTTTTGGCCTTACCATTAGTTCATTTACTTTAGTTACTGCTATTTTCCCCTGGTTTAATTCATCTCTCAGGTATTATTTAGTGTACTACTGAATCATTTGTTGATTAAATTTTTCCCTTAAAAAAAATTTATTGGATTTTTAACTTATCTGTCCTAATTATCTATACAATTGTCTATCACTCTCTGCTGCCTTGGTAACTTTTCAATATTACATGAATTATACAAGCAGATCAAGCATGAAAATACAATGATAATCAGTGACAAAATAATTAATTAACACATGATTCATATGTAGGAACATAAACCTTATGGATACATAATATAGTAGTGTGTTCATGAGTACACCACTTTTAAACCATTTAAAGAGAATATCAGAGTAGCAGAACCATACCTCAAACGGGAATGACTATGAATTCTAAACATTCACTGAATTACCTATCTTATGTGAGTTTACCATCAATAAGATATAAAATATGAGTTTTAAAAAAAAATCTCATATCCAACAACCAACTACCTGATGCATCTGCCAGAATCAAGATATTACCTGTGAACAGTTTTGTACCAAAAAAAAACCTATATTTATCTGAGCCATTATGGGTTCATATAACACTTGACTCAGCTCATACTAATGAGTGATTAGGTCTGTTACTAACACTATAACATTCTGAAGTGACTTGGTTTACCTGCGAGAGGTTTTCCCTGAATTCATATACTCACAATAATACACCAATTGTGATGTTTACCATGAGTTTTAAATTCACGGACTACTCCACTACTAGGTGAAGTCCGTACCGGGCGGGACCACACATGTGGGGATGTGGATTTTAATTCCTGAGAATGGTTCGTTAAAATGTCTAGGGGGTTTTATTGATTCTCTGTCACTGGTAAGAATGCAGGGTGATCCGGGATATTTACCACAAATCCCAGGAGGAAAGAGTTCCATCCTTGAAACAATGGCATCTGTGTGTAGGTTTCCCTTCCCACTTCATCACCCTTTAAATTAACTATAGATGCTAGAAGGATATTGATTGCTCACAACATATAAACAACCACTTGTTGGACACCACATTTACTTGATGTACACAACACTTTTGGACAAACAGTTCAGGTATTAACTCAAGATCTGCAGTTACATATATAGGTGTAATAAACACTATGCATTTTCAGACAGGCATGGGAATGATATGCAGTATTACAACATAGTACCCAGTGACCCCAGAAAAAACCAAGGTTATTACAAACAACATAACAACCACAAATTGGGTCTACTTTCATTTTCCCTCATGATTAAGGCAAATAAAGATAGTAAATAGAACCCAAAATAACATGTTTCTGACACCTTTTACCATTCTCTCATTGTTAAAAATAATGAGTTGGTGTCAAAATACTATACCATCTATATACCATTGGGAAAAAAAAACTACTGACCTGTTACCTTCAGAAAACAAAAACCAACATATAAACAGCATTTTGTACTAATTAAATTAATTAATCGAGTCTATCTCCTGGTGTGCGGTTATGGGTCCACCTTTGCTGTCGATTAGATCCTTTTCCCCATTATCTGGGTACCGAATTAATGCACTCAGTTATGTTCTTACTATTTAGTCACTGGTAATTGGCTGGTGCAAATCATACTTTATAATAGAAATTACACACAATCACAAATCCCTCCGCGGGCTAGAATATTCGAGTACTCTGTTGCAGTAGGCTCGGTGTCTTTTTTTGAAATTTGGGGCCTCAGGGTGGTCTAACTTTCCGGAATTTCCACTTAAGCTCTGCAGAAGGTACTTTACCATCTCACCATACATGGTGCCAAGTAGACGTCCATTCAGCTTCTCTGCTTTTAATATCAGAATCCCAAGTAGTTCAACAAAGATTTTACACCCACCAAGTCGCGAGTCTATAACCCATGGCATTTAGGTTGACATTGGACCAGCAAAGAGTTAGTCGTTGTTATCTAGTCCAGTGTAGAACTTTATATGACTGAGAGGCATCTCATGGTAGTATCTGTGACTAGGGCCACAATTGATCTATACCTACATATATGCACAGATGAATGAATCCAGCACAGTAACAGGTTTGCAAACAATTGGATGATTCCTCTTGTTGCTGATGTAGAGACATTTAGTTGCTTTCATATGGTCTTTTATCTGATGGTGTTCAGGGTTTGGAACCTTGAGGTAATCTGGTTTCGTAGTTATGTTTCAGATGATATTCAGTTTGTACCTTGGTTGTATTGGCTTATGTGGTTCAGTGTCTTCTCCCCATTTGATTGAGCCAGAACTTAGTGTTGAATAGCTGAATTCCATGTTTGACTGTTGCAGCTGTGAGACATTCTTTCGAAGACTTATCCATTGTGGATATTAACTTGGTAATCCAACCAACAGTTGAAGGGCTTTCACTGTTGCTAGTTTTAGTAACTTGTAGGATTGTCCCATAGTTTCACTGATTTTGCTGAGTGATAAGGCTTATAGGTGATACTTCTCAGACGTAAAGCAGACGATACACTGTTGTCAGTTACTCTGTTGATCTTCATCTTTGTAGATTATTAGATCTTGAAGTCCACATGTGGGATGTTCCTACTAAAATAGGACTTAATCACTCACCCCGTCAGTTGTCTTCTAATTTATCTGTTGCTCGCTATGGAGCTATTGAGCGCCGCAGTAAACATTGAGGCATTGCTAGATCCAGACTATGGTTTTGGACATTCACTTTATGGCTGTTTACCCAGGATCCAGTGTTAGTGATATAGTCCCACCAAATTCAACCACCACCTGCTTCTCTTCTATAGAAAAGGGATGACAAAGAATACAACACTAGCATTAACCTACTGTGTTATGGTAAAAGGTTTACAACACAATTACAAACACAAATACAAAACACCAAGGGGAGAAGGGGAAAGGAGTGGGTGTCCATGTTCCACTGTCCCTCATTGCTGAGTAGAGCCATTCTGACTCTTCATAGTGAGTAAGGTATTTTCTCACTTATATTTTGTTCTGTTGTTACTGGGACTATTGGATGGGTGAAGTCATTCTGTCCATCCAACATGTTGATATTGTCTCTCTCATTACTTGAAGAGAATAGCCTATACAGAATCCCTGTGGTTTCTAATGCCGCGTCTTCATTTCGGCACTATAATCATCACTAGGTCAAGACTATTCACTATTGGCTTCTTCAGTACTGACATACATATGTATTCTTACATCAACATCCTCTAATCCCAAGGTGCAACATTAAAATGTATATTCCCACAGTAAAAAGTAACAATCAGAACAAAGAAAATTCTCATACCAGAAAAAGACATACATGTACATTTCTCTGATATTAAGTACATGATACTCATACATAATAATTAATCATAATGATGATGCAGGGAGCCTAGGTTTTTGAATTATCTTCATGAACTAAAACATCCATTGTTTTCCCCCACTGCGTACAGCACATGAGGATAGTAATCGCTGTGATATGTTTTGCCAATGACTGCTATTATTCGGAGGGTATTTATAAGAATAACTTATGCCGCATGGTCCAGTCTTCTGAATATTGCAAGCAATTTATTCACATCAATCTTCGCTTCTGTTTCTACTACGGTGAGGCGATGCGGAGTGAATCCTATCCGAACATACCTTTACATCACACGTTTAATTGTTCATGAATTTATATTCAAACATGGCCTGTCCCTAACACTATTTTATGAAATGATTATATGTTCAACCTCATATGGAGTGGTTACTAGTCTGTTAACAAAAGAATGGTACTAAAATTTAGCACTATATTTCCAAGTTACAGATTATAATGTGGCAAAATATTTTATCCCCTGACTAAGTACGAGTCAGGAATATGCGTAATCATTTGTATGTCCCCGCATGGATAAAACACCTTTCTATAGTACATAGATTATTTGCAGATTTCTAAGCATAAATAGTGAGATATTGTTCACAGTGCCTAGAAGTTTTAACATAGGAATATGAAATTGACAGACACTAGTTCTTTACTATGAAGCCTGAATCAGGGGTCTGCTCCTACATTGAGAAAATCTCTAGAATGTGTTTCAGACATGAGAGTTGATACTTTACAGTACACATAATATTCATAGATTATAGCACTACTAGTGAGATATAAGTTCATAATGCCTATACAAGATATTAACATATGGATTTGAAATTGTAAGACATAGGAAAAATTACAGCGTGGCGCCCACCTGTGTTTCCTTAGTAAACATCATCCAGCCTGGTTTAAGAGAATTGTAACTAATTCTTAATTAAACATACTGGTCTAGGTAATACATAAATATATTAATCATGTAGATAACATACCAATAGCTTGAAGAGAATCATGGTTTTAAAAGGCAACATGCCTTCTCCCCGAAGGGAAAACTTTTACATGTCTGTTCTTTGTCGTCGTACTGACCAAAATGGCTACACTGGCCTTTGTTTTACAATCAGTCGACGACTGTTGGCCAGGTATGTAGGCCAAAATAAGGCCAAATTAATTAAGCTGCCACGGTCAGTCTATCGCTGTTTTATTTTCTCCTACATTAAGTAAGTTACTTAAACAGTAATTGTAAGGGTTTGTGTATTTTTAAGGGAGTCCATAAATAGGAAAGGGTAGGGACGTTTTTATTATACCACAGCATCCTATATTGGCATCCCGTTTTAGGCATCCTATATGGGTATCTGTTTTGGGCATCATATATGTGCATCTGTTTTGGGCATCCTATATGGGCGTATGTTTTGGGCATCCTATATGGGCATCTGTTTTGGGCATCATATATGGATATCTGTTTTTGGCATCCTATATGTGCATCTGTTTTGGGCATTCTATATGGGCGTCTGTTTTGGGCATCCTATATGGGTATGTGTTTTGGGCATCCTATATGGGCATCTGTTTTGGGCATCCTATATGGGTATGTGTTTTGGGCATCCTAAATGGGTGTCTGGTTTGGACGTCCTATATGTGTATGTGTTTTGGGCATCCTATAAAGACATCTGTTTAACTTCGGGGAAAATCATTCTCTTTGGACGCGGGATCTTGACTATGTAACATAATTTCAAATCAAAACATAGACAATATACCGTCTGGAGATATGATTTAAAATAACAAAAGCACATACTGTTATTAGCGTGTGAAGTGTTAGGCCATCACATATTTTAGGCCACAGCATCATTAGGTGAGGAGAGCAGTTTACTTCATCGCCGCCTTTCCTGTCCAGTTAATTTCCAGAAATTTCTGAACAGTATCCAGTGCTCACTTTGTGAGGTCGGGTGGTCCCACAGAGTTGTGAGTTCGGATGGTCCCTCAGAGTTGTGAGGTCGGATGGTCCCTCATAGTTGTGAGGTCGGATGGTCTCTCCGAGTTGTGAGGTCATGGTTGTGGTTCTCAGAGTTGTGAGGTCGGATGCGTCCCTCATAGTCGTGATGTAGGTGGTCCCAGAGTTTGGGCGGATGGTCCCTCATAGTTGTGAGTAGGGTGCGTTCCCTCATAGTTGTGAGGTCGGATGCAGCGACTTCAAGTGTGCGGTCTGTTGGTTTCCTCAGAGTTGTGAGGTCGGATGGTCCCTACTCCATAGTTGTTAGGTAGGGATGTTCCCCTCAGAGTTGTGAAGGTCGGATGTGTCCCCTCATAGTTGTGAGGTCGGGATGGTCCCTCAGAGTTGTGAGGTCGGGTGGTCCCTTCATAGTTTGTGAGGTCGGGTGGTCCCTCAGAAGTTGTGAGGTCGGATGGTCCTCATAGTTGTGAGGTCGGGTGGTCCCTCATTAGTTGTGAGGTCGGATGGTCCCTCATCGTTGGTGAGGTCGGGATGGTTCCTCCATAGTTTGATGAGGTCGGGATGGTCCCTCATAGTTGTGAGGTAGGATGGTCCCTCATAGGTTTGAGGCTCGGATGGTTCACTCA